>CM038219.1:119336344-119642911 GCA_021442155.1 Cymbidium sinense
AAGATCTTTTACTCTGAAACACATACCATAGTGGAAGCTTTTTACTGGGCTAGGCCCCATGGTTTTTCCCTCTTTTCAAGATTTTTCACGTAAAAATTCTGAAGTTTTATTGTTCACTCTTTAAATACCTGTGTGTGTGCTGGATTTCATGACAAAGCTAAGGCGTAAACTTTCACTCTACCATAACTGGTTTTCTAGCAAGCAATAGTTTGGCGCTGTCTTTGGGAAAAGAACCCTCAATCACAATTTCTGAAAACACGCCATGGCTAATAGTGATCAGAATAACAGCCTCCCGCTCAACTCGCCACTCTTAAAACCAATCCTTGAACCAAGAACGCCAACCTTCTGCCTCACTTCCCCCTGATAGGCGTGATCATGTCGGTGAAGGTGCGATAGGAATCTCTTTAGAAGATCGTGTGCGCCAAATGGAAGAGTCTCAAAATGAGATGATCCGACTTTTGCGAGGAACACAATAGCCACTACGGCAAACACATCTCCCCCAAGATCGATCGTTAGCCGCAGGAGGTCAAAACACTAATCTCCCTGACGATGAAGTTCCTCCGCTTCCGCGGATGTCGATCTCCTTGACACCGCAATTCTACTCATCCATCACGAAATCAACCGACCGCTAATCCACCAATTATTGCGGTTGACTCATCCTGTTGACTCCACTCGTCATGTTATACATGCAGAATTATGACGCTTAATGGAAGATGAATTTCACCTTCAAGACAAAATTATCTTCCCCTCACTCGGTTATGAGAATCTCACCTTTAAAGCTATTCTTCAACATCTATTCCATGAGTTTCAAGCTCTATTGATTCTATGATGGGGTGAGTAACCCACATGAACACATCGACTATTACAGATTATCATGCATATCCAACGAGCTCTCGACACCGCTTTGTCGATCTTTCCGATTACCCTCAAGGACAAGCTCGACTTGTTCTACTCCCTTCCAAGGGAATCCATCCATACCTTTGACAAACTCGCCAAGATTTTTGTAGAACAGTTCATTGCAAACTGGAGAATCATTAAAGATTCCTCCCATCTCTCCGGCATTCGTCAAAATGAGGGTGAATCACTTAAAGAATACTTCCAGAGATTCTCCTCAGAAGCTCGCCAAATACCTGGGTAGACCCTGAATTATTAAGAGGAGTTTTCCTTAGGGGACCGCCCCGGCCTTTCTACCGCTACTAATGCGAGAATCCACTTATATGCCGACTTAGTTCATCGTGAAAGCACAGATTACCGATGAGGCTATTAATGCCCATCGAAAATAATTTGAACAATCCATAGAAAAATGTAAGAGTGCTCTAAGAAACACAGATCAACAATCCCATCGAAGAAGAATAAGGCGTCATGATTTCCCTCCATCGATCAACGACAACTACGACCGAATACACACCGAATAACATCTCGTTAACGCCTCTTGTTGGCTATTCAAGATGAAGAGAGCATCAAGTGGCCACATCCATTGAAACCAAATTCAAAAAATCAGGAGCAATATTATCACTTCCATCGAAGTCGTGGACATACTACTGAGGCATGCAAACAACTCAAAGAAGAAATTGAGAGGCTCATTCAGCAAGGATATCTACATCAATTTGTGCAAAATCAACTAACTTAAGCAAACATAGCTCCAACTGGGGGGCAACTGGGACAATCATCACAGAAATAACATAATAGCCAAATAATTGGAGAAATTGAAACGACAAGTGAGTGAGCCACTACTATCTAATCAAATCTTCATCGCCTTTGAAGAGCCGAGTTAAAAAACTCTTGTATTAATCATCTCATCACTTTTAATAACTCACTTGGAAGAGTCCAAGTTCCACATCAAGATCCTCTTATCATCAGTGCGGGGATTGGTGACCCATGTTATGTTGTTAAGAGAATTTTGATTGATAATGGGAGTTACGTTGATGTTTTATTTTACTCCACCTTTCTTAGCATGTCCGTTGGGGAAAAACTTCAACCATAGACCGTATATGGGTTTAATAATCGCCCAGATGTGGAGGGGACAATCACCCTTCCCGTTGTTCTGAGAATTTCTCAACAAATCACTCACTCGTTCAATTCATAGTGGTCAAGTCAAATTCGATACGCTATATTTGGAAGACCCCTCCAATCAATCTTTGGTGCTATCACTTTGGTACCTCATCTTAAGATAAAATTTCAAACTTCCATTGGGGTTGGAGTGGTATGTGGAAATCAACAAATAGCACAATCATGTTATCTCAAACAAGCTCAACCACGCCCTTCGGTGACCTTCAACATCGAGAATTTTAATCTTCAAGATAAAGAAGTACCTGAGGGTTTTACCGTAAAGACCTCGCTCCACTTTGCTATCGATGACCAATCGTCAAGCTATGACCAACGATCCAAAGGAAAAAATATTCCTTAAAACTTGGAACATGGAGGGTCTCTGAAAAGTGTTATATGTAATCATTGGTGTATAAATAGTGTAATCTTTAATTTATCCCGTTTGTCCTTTCCTCTCCACCTCTTGTCCTTTGTTAACTCTCTAAAAATGTATCTCATCTCTTTGTTAAGTTATCTTATGACAATATTGTATCACCGACATTATCAAAGTAATGAGTTTATGTATTTTCCTTATTTGTTTCTTCTTCATTTAATCCTCCCACTTGAGAATATACAACTCACGCTGTATCTCAACGGGCATGATCAATCCCAGGGGACTTGATCGGACCTCTTCCATAGGTTAACGCCATCGAACACTCGACAAATAACCTGGATAGTCAAAAGGTCCGGTGGACTTCCATGACCTCTTCCATACGTTAACGCCATCGAGTAACACAACAAACAACCTGGATAGGTCAAAAGCCTCCAGATTCAATTCGACCTCTTCCATACGTTAACATCATCGGTAACACTCGACAAACAACCCAGATAGGTCAAAAGGTCCTTGGTGGACTTCACGATCTCTTCCATACAAGTTAACATCATGCAACACTCGACAAACAACCCTGGATAAAAAAATTCTCGGATTCAATTCGACCTCTTCCATACGTTAACGCTATCGTAACACTCGACAAACAACCTGATAGGTCAAAAGGTCCTTGGTGGACTTCCCATGACCTCTTCCATACAGGTTAACGTCATCGGGTAACACCCTGACAAACAACCTCGGATAGGTCAAAAAATCTCAGCAGATTCAATTCGACATCTTCCATATAGGTTAACGTTATTGGGTAACACTTTGACAAACAACCTCAGATGGGTCAAAAATCCTCAGCGGATTCAATTCAACCTCTTCCACATAGGTTAACGCACCGTAACACTCGAAAACAACCTTGATAGTCAAAATCTCATCATCATCGGCCACCGCTGCCGACCATCGTAATCTCCGCCACCACCAATTATCGCCACCGTTATCGCTGACACCGACGCGCCGCCACTTATCGACTACCGCCGCTGCTATACCACCTTGCCGACCGCACCAGTAATGGCCACCGCCAACTACCGCTGCCGCATCCGCTGCCAATTATCATAGAAATTTTCGGTTACTAAGAATATCGCCGGCTATCTCATCGATTGCCGACGCTACCAACTACCGTTGTATGTTGGCTGCTGACAACCCCGTCGACCGCAACCTCAGAATGGCTACCGCACACCATCACCGGTAATTTCACGGTCTCATCATTATCCTCGCTCATTAACGCTAAGCCGCTGCTGCCGACATGCCGACTTATCGCTGACAACCTCGCCGCCGCTAACTCAGCCGGACGCTGCTGACCATGCCGCTGGATCGCTGACGACTATCACCGGCATCTACTACTGACGTTGCCACTAATTGCCGACTACTGGTTCTGCGGCCGAATACCTCGTACGACCACTTATCGAACTGCCGCTGACATCGCTGCCAATTATCGCCGGCAATCTCCGTCGATCACCACCATCGTTGGCTGTTATCCTCCCGACACCACTATCGGTCACTATCACCGCTGCCGAAAGCATTGCTTAACTCCCTCCTTATCGCTCTTGATCACCTCCAAATCTGGTCGGTCCGACGATGTCAGTTAACACCTCTTTCAAGGGAAAACTAGAGCCTTGCCATACGAACTACGGATCTTGATCACCTCCAATCCCGGTCGGTCCAACGAGGTTAGTTAACACCTCTTTCGAGGGAACTGGAGCCTTGCATGAACTACGTCTAGATCGCCTCCAACTCTTCGCCGATGAGGTCATTAACACCTCTTTCAAGAAAAAATTGGAGCCTTGCCGTATGAACTACGGGTCTTGATCGCCTCCGATCCCGGTCGGTCCAATGAGGTTAATTAACACATCTTTCGAGAAAAAACTGGAGCCTTGCCGTATGAACAACGGGTTTTGATCGCCTCAACGACCTTCTCAAGAAGAAGAGAAGGTGCCTTCTCCTTGCCCTGGGGTTTTATAGACTCTAAAGGATAAAAGGTAAAAAATCAAAGAGAAATCGTCAAAATCATCAAAACCGAAAACCGCTCAAAACCGCAAAACGGTCAAACGGACTCCTCTTGCGCTGACTCACTGTGCTGGGCGCCAGACGCCATGCACCAGAATCGGCTACATATGGCGCTTCGGCAGGTCTCGCTCGCCGCACGGCTCATCCGCATTCCATCGACCGGTCGCCCGCTCCCCTCGAAGCTCCGCGATTAGTCGCCAGGACGACTGCTGGCCCCTACCGCTCATCTACACCTCGCGTGGTTTTACACCGCTTTACAACTGCCGAGCCCGACTATGGGGCGTGACGCACATCTGGAGGCCGCCCACTGCACGCCATACAGAACTCAAGGCCAGAGTTCTCGGTGGCCGCAAGTAGAGACCGGATGGATCCAGAAAAATTTCACGCCAGACATACCATATATTTGTGGTCGCTGATTCGCCGTAGTCGTAATCTTGTGCTTACATGAAGACTGCTTTTCAAAATGTGGTTAATGGACGCAGATTGAAGAATTTGCTATTTTGAAGTTTGCACATATTTTTTGATGATTGAGATAATATCATCCGGCAATAATGACCCTCAAAATTCCTCTGAAAGCACGAATCTTGGCCGAAAGCAAAAATTGAAACTGGTCGAGATCAAGCACTTAAAATATCATTGGAAACTTTGAGACATCAGTTAAATTCCTAAAAAGCTCTCAAATATGGAGTGTTTATAATCAAATTGAGCGTCTCGACGAGCCGGTTCCAACAAGCCAAAGATCTTACAATTTTGACTTCATTTGAGCATTCAAATACACAAAATACATCATATGATCAAGGGAGTCCATCGTGAGGAGTGATTCTGATTTTGCATGTATTTATGAGACGCCACTCCAATCTATAAATAAATTTCATTCCTCATGAGGAGCCAAGTAAAGAGAGAGGAGAGAGCTCTAAAGATCCTCCAAGACAATCGTCGCCACTCAAGGTCAACCACTCACCACCGCCGCCGACACCGCGATCCTCATCGCTGTTCCTCGTGGCTCCATCATGATGACTTCTACCGATTGTCGCGTTTTTGTCTGATTGTTCTCTATTGCCAAGAATTGTTCTCGATTTACCGATCGCGATATACCATCATCTATTACTAAGAATCAAGCTAACGCATCGTTGTCACATAACTATTTTTCCTTTGTCATATACAATTTTGTAATCCGACTAAAGATCTTGTACTCAAACACATACCATAGTGGAAGCTTTTCTGGCTAGCCCCATGGTTTTCCCTCTTTTCGAGATTTTTCACGTAAAATTCGAGTTTTATTGTTTCACTTTTAAATACATGTGTGTGCTTTGGATTTCAGACAAAGGGCGTAAACTTTCACTCTACCGCAACTGGTTTTCTAGCATGCAACAAATTTGACTAGTATTAATTGGAGATTAGACTATTTAATAAAAATAATAACAATTCATTTGAATTATGTTAGACATATAAGGTGAATAAAAAGTATGAAAATTGATGCAGTTATGGGTTAAAAAGCTAATAAGATGAACTTCTCATATTTAAAAAAAAAAGAAAGAAAAGAGAAAAAGAAAAGAAAACACTTAAGGCTGAGTATCATATAATAATAATACTTGAAAATTTTCCCAACAATCTAAGGAAGTCAATGCAATTTTTAAAGTGATTAAATGTGGTAAATTCAAGAAAGAAAACCATGTTATGATTATTTAAATAATAAGTGATGACTATCTATAACAAACAATTAACTAAAATTCAAAAAAAAAATATTATGTTAATATTGAGCACTAAAATAATTTAACTCAAAGGAAATAATAGTTTGAGTAAGAATTTAAGCTATTATAGTTAATTTATTTTTCATATTTAATAATGAGTTTTGTAAGTCTATGTTTTAATTAAAAGTACAATTTATAATTTACAATTTTTTATATTTTGGTATCAAATAAATTTAAGAATTCATGAAAATATATAAGATTATTTGAGGATAAGTAATGATTTGAGTTTGGAGGTATTTGATAAGTGAAAAAAAAAATTAATGAAATTAATATATATTTTTAAATTAAAATAATATTATTTATGATTTATTTTTATAAATTTAAGTATTTATGAAGGAAATCTCTTATTGGACGAAAAAGGAAAAAAATGTAGAAACATGCTACAACACCTGGCACTACATTTGCAACACCGTGGTGCTACATTTGTAATGCTGAGATATTAGTATCAGAAGAAAAAGTTGTGCATAAATAGATAAGACAATGTTGCAATGCTAAGTTTGCAACACTGAGGGGCCAGACCAAGTTCCCCTGCACTACATTACAGTACTGAGACGTCATAATCAGAAATTTAGAACCAAAAATCAGAAAGCATAGCACCATGGCATTACAAAGCCAACATCGAGGTGCTACAATATGATAGATTCAATTTTAAAGTAGTTTCATAGCTGATCTGAGGAGTTATAATTGTAGTTTGGAGAGTTATTTTGAAATGACTTTGGGGATAGCTGAAAAGGTCATTCTGTTATGATGTTAGCTATCTCTCTTTCTCTTCTTTGAAAATGAGTATCATGTAGTGTGTGAGTGTGTAAGTGTTAAACCTTGTGTGAGTGTCAGTGTATATGTATTTGGAGGAAGTAGAAGAGGATGTTTGCATGGTGACAAGGAGTAGAAGCAAGTTAGCATTAGAGGAGCAAATCCTGGCTCTCTTTTTTCCTTACTCTTAATTTATCTTATATTAGCAATATTTTGAATTTATTATTCTCTCGTTCACAATGAGTGTACAAGTATGTAATAGTCTAGATTTATGATTGTCTGGTGTTGATTTATGTACTATTTATGATGCAAGTTAATATATAAGAATTTGTCTATGCTCAAATGTTCAAGTTATTTTGCATTTATCTATACTTTATTTATTTGAAATCTAGCTAATTGTAATGTTAAAATCAAGTGTGATTTAGAGATATCCGAATAGTCTTAATTGAACAATTAAGAAAATTAATTAGATTTACTAAATATAAATTAGAATATGATATTTCAAATATACGATCAATTAAAGGAGATGAATATAATGTGATCACTTGAAATTAATTAAATTATAAGAATATAACTAATTAAAGATATTGGTTTGATTGTATTGATCTAGGCATAGACAATATAATAATTAAGCTCCTAATTGACAACCACAAAAATGTTTAACTCACATTTACTATAGACATTAAAACAACCAATATTTTTATAAATTCATAGTATGTTTTCTAAAAATTAAAATATCCCATTTTCAAAAATAACTTTTATATTTTTTGCTTTTAAAATTTTTTACATTATCACTCAATTGGAAAAAAATTAAGGCTAATAATAGATAATTTTAACTTAAAAAGATTTTCGAACAAATCATCGTGAAAATGATACTTTACTCATCATTGTATTACTTGAACAACATATGCATTTGAGTGCACCATTTTAAACATGTCAATTAACCTTAATAAAGATGATTGTTATCAACATTGATGATAATGGTGAGCATCAATCTCATTAGTAATGATAAGTATTGACATTCAAATTCACAATAGATGTAGATGCTAGACTTACTAATGACTAGGGCTAGTAGGCATCAATATTATTGTCAATAGTGGGAATCAATATTAATGTCGATAGCAAACATCAGTGTTAGTATTAATATTAAGCATTATCATTGACATCAACAATGTGCTTTAAACTTGTTAGTGGTGATGAGTGTTGATGTTATGCGATGGTGAGCAATAATCTTATTTTCATAAGTAGTTGTCAATAATTTTAGTAATAGTAGCAATCCACATTAGTGGTGATGGCTAATGACAACCTTATCACTTTCAATAAGCATCAATGTTAGTGAATGGTAGTCATCAACCTGATTAATAATAACATACATTAGCATTAATGTCAATAAAATATATCAACCTTAATAACGATGAAAGACTTCAATGCTATTGTTGAAGGAGGACATCAACATTGGTGCTAATGATAAGTGTTGACATTGCTGTCTATATTTGAACATTGGCTTTAATGTTGTTAATATGCTTTGATCTTATTGATGATAACGAGCGTCATCTTTACTAGGGATGGTAGACAATGATCATCTTGATGTTAAAGAGTGTTTAAGTCATTGGAGATAGTGAGCATCAACAATAGTGGCAACAATAGATGATAAATTTATTGGCAACGATGAGCATTATCATTATTTTCAATGACATGCATTAACATTACGGGTCAATATCAAGCTTTAATATTGGTATTGATATTAGTGTTGATAATATAATCAACATTAAGTGTCAACGAGCATCAACAAACATTTGACTAATGACCTTTTATTTGTAGGCTTAGCTAAAAGATTTTTGAATGGCAAATTTGATCATTCTTCTCAAAATCCACAAACACTCCATAAGATGATTTATACTTCCTTTAATTACTTGATTTTTTTTCTAGCATTTGAATATTTTCATAATTTTTCTCATCAAAATGCTCATTTATAACTAAGCCTACATGTTCAACAAATTATTTGTTCTCTCAACCTTTATTAGAAAGTTTTTAATTATAAACTAAAGTGCCTAATTTAGATACATCTATATTTGAATTAAATCATTTTGAATACCATTATATTCATTTTAGATAGCTCCAAATTCTTTAAGTTAATCTTAATACAACAAGTTAATCCATCACACTCTAATTATTTAAGTTAATACTATTATATTCTATACTAAATATTAAATAATTTCAATGAATCAAATTAGTTCACCTTCTAGTATGAATCCCTTGACTTCAGCAATAATCTTTTATCTATTTATCCACATGATATATATATATATATATATATCACTAGTGATAATTAATCGAGTATGAAGAGGACCAAAGGGCGATAGAAAGACAAAATTGGCCGGTTTTGGAAGGAGCTCAAAAAAACTTAGTTGGCCACGACAGAAAGAAACATAAACGGAGCTTGAAGAGACAGCAAATTTTGATCTCACTCAATTAAACATTGTCGCTCGAAATTCAGACGATTGAGTCGACAGATAAAGGCGGTGAGTAGCTACAGTATATGCCGGGGATGGGGAGATGTCAGCGAAGCTGAATGTGTGAGTCTCTTAGAGGGTCATGCATAGTACATGAAGGATACTGCTAGAGGATCGGTCGCCGGAGACGAAGATGAGGAAGAAGGATGTGGTGCGGGGGCACATCTGGCTTCAAGGGTGGAGCTTTTGCAGAAAGGTGTCGTGGGCACCATGGCATCGGCGAAGGAAATGAGCGGCTTCCGTCACCGTTAACAGGGAGGGTCTCCGAAGTTAAAGATGGATTGTCACCGTGTGCATAAATCACCATTGGCTCTCCCTCGTTCTGATTAACAGGGCTTGAAAAGTTGAGTTCATTTTAAAATGTTTTGTAGAAGGCGTTAGGAATCACTTTTATTTCTTATTTTTTATTCAATTTTAATTTTATTTTAAAATAAAATATACTTAATAATTAATATTATTTTTAAACACATTCAAAACATCTAAAAACTATTTTAAATATATTTAAAAATAATATTATTTATTTTTTAAAACAAAAAATAAAAATACTTAAAAACATTAAACAAACATATTTTTAAAAATAACATAAAAAACAAAAACACAAAACATAAAATAAAATTAATCCCAAACAACCTCTATAAATTCTTAATACTGATTTTTCTTGCAACAATAACCCATCAACCACTTCATTGATACCGTCTTTCATCTCTGAAAGATTCACGCATGCATGCAACTCATATTTCCAAACTCTCCAATCTATAAGCCAAATCAAAATCAACTTGAAAATTATACCGAGCGAAAAAATTGACTCCCGACTTGGCATATTTTATTTGGTTTGATCTGGATCAGAGCCAAAAACTAATTCAATCTTTCAGTTAAAAATCTCAACTCACAAGCTTCAATGGATGGCCTTCACTACGGTACAGAATTCATGTAAACGCAAACTACTTTTTACTAATTTACCGTACGCTTGCTTAGTGACAGCAAATAGGCTCAGTTCCAACCTTCTTTCTGTTTTCCAATCTCCGCTTACTCGTGGCAAGGTGCTTGCATGGCTTCAATTTTTCTGCTTTTAATTTGAAATGGAAAGGGAAGATGTATTCCTAAACTTAGGATCAAAAAGTGGAAGAAGGTAAACAGTGCCAGAAGAACAATTTTGTAAACCTGAATATGATGGACAAAAGTGTTCTTGGAACACGAATGCGACAAAATAACAGATGTATTTCATTGAAGGCAAGAATGTTTACATTTTTCAATGTATCAAATCTCTGGCGAAGACATCTCATACTGCTACTATACTATACATGAGCCGATTATAGAAAAGCATATCATGAAGCAAATATTTGGCAATTAGAAAAAAAAAATTTAGTAGATGTAACCAGGAGAGTATTAACAGGCAAACACATCCTATCTCAACCGCATATAAATATACAGAGCTCACATATATGTACCTACTTGTGAGTGTTCACTACTGCATCATAAGAAGATTATTCACCGTAATATTGATGTTGTTGGTCCTTAATAGATCCTGAGAAGATCAAATAAGGGACACAATAAAATCCTACTGAAATTTGAAAACTAGATCAAAAGGAGACATCAAAACACTTTAAAGTTACCTGAATAATTAGTTCATCAGGCATGTGCGGTAAAACCTCTCTTACGCTGTCTACCATGGCGAGCAGATCTGAAGGAGGTGTGGTGTTTCTAAGTCTAACACCAGTGGCGTTTCTGTTATGATTCAGAGAAGATTGAGTTGGAGAAGAGCCTGAAGTATGGAGACTCGGCCATAAGTTCCAGGAGGGAGCATCCACTAAAGAACTATGGGCATAATTTTCTCTGACAGATGCCAACTGCCTCATCATCAGTTGCACTCCACTTAGCCCAACAGATCGAATTGCACTGGATGTGCTGGCACCATCCATTCTGGGACTCGTCCATGGAGACACCCAGCTAGAATCAAATCCTACTCTGCTATACAAAAACAGGGGGATAAAGATACTTGGGTATGAAACATAAGCTAATTATAAAGCATAAAGACCATGCCTTTAGTTTCTACTGAGTAAATTAGAAAAAAGATGAACAAAATAGAGGGGCTGGCCATTCAGAATAAGTAGAGATTAGCACCCACAGGCTGGTTTGTTTCAATGCGAGTGATTGGAGTTGAGTTTTAGCTTATTTGTTCAATAGAAAGTTGATAAAAGTGAGTGATAGAAATTGAGGCATTGGCAATGACTTTCTCTTTTGCTTTTAGCATAAACTAAAAATAAAGCTAAATAGAACAAAAGAGAGTGTCATAGAATATTATGCTTATTCATGAAAATGAAACTCATTATAAACCGAATAAATTTTGAATTAAATTGACAAGGAGTTCATGCCAAACAAACGAACAAACATTAGTCACATCCAAAACTAAGCCCCACTAACTTCCAAACACTTGCGTCAAAGCTAGTTGGCCTTGAAGATCATGGAATACAAAATTGAATTGTTAATAACTACACTACCAAAAAAACATGTAAAAAATACTCAATAAAACTAAACCTCCACAAAGTATCAGAAAAATTCTGCTGCTGGTTGGGAAATGGGGAAGCAGGTGATGCATGTGCTGATATTCTTCTATGGTCATCCCTCAAATTAACTTGTTCAGTAATTTGTCCGTCAATTGGGATTTGCTGAGAAATGGAATTTGTTTGATCCTGAGAACCTGAAGCAAACAAAGGTCTCCGGCATGTAGGACAGGAATACACCTCAGTCAAGCCTTGATCCAGCCTAGCAAATGCATGGCCAAAATATTATCAAGTGAGACTCGAGTAACGAAGAAAAAGACACCATTTCAAATAAATATAGATAACTCATAAATATTACACACGTAATAAATATTGTAATATAATTAATGCATACTGGCACACGCAGAAATAATTTTATTTTCAGTGAACAGAAAAAAAAAAGGTTCATAGAATAACGAGTATGAAGGTTATATCAGAAGAATAATAAATAAAACCAACAATGCTGCATGACGTAGACAGAACTCTTTCAGGAATCCATAATAACTTCCCTATCATTTGAATAATTGTATATTTTCTTAGTTTGGCGATGGCAAATAGAGTGATCACCAAAAGAAACTACAAGCTGATCTATGTGAACTTTGCTAATTGATCAGTTTTTTTTATGGTGAAGCTAATACAGAGAGATGCAACGAAAGATTTGTGAACCTTGAATAGTTGACAAAGAGAGCAAAAGCTAGGAATCCAACAGGAAAAACATAGCACACAACCTTTTGTAAGGAATAAGCCATGAAAAGAATCAAATTTTATTCAATAATCATACTTTCATCTAATTACTGCATGGGGCTTTAACTTTTATTTATAGGGAAATTTCTATAATACGAGACTACATAATAAAATTTATACTAAATTGACAAATAATCATGTTACCCATGATAACATACACCGAAAAAATGAACTAATAAAACTAATATAATGATTATTTAACTAAATTCATGCTTCTCCTACATCATTCCTCCCAGGGTGCGAAGCTCTAGAGAGTTCAACAGTTACAAGAGATTAAAAATATTAAAAAAAACTAAATAGTCTTCTATCATAGTACCAAGAAAGTGAAACAAATCCACCTTAGAAAACATCCTAAAGAAGAAGAGATAAATGCGTCACTTTCCATAGTGAAGGGACGAAGGGGACAAACAATGCCATCTGTAACACATTCATCGAAGAGAACTATAAAATCTCTGGAAATATTCAAGCATCATTTACACAGTAATCTCTTTATAAGAATTATTGAATCAATTTGCATGGACTTAGAAAAATTTACTCTGAAGTGGAATTGTTAGATAGATGGAGAAATTCCATATACATTAATTCTATTTTTCCTTTCTTTTTTCCTTCATCATGACTAGGTTAACAGTTTACACTTATATTACTAGGGCTTTACAAAGTTCGTGATTTTTTAGAGTGGGTTCACTGGATGGAGCATTCGGCCAAAACAGATTTAGATGACTCTCATGAGAGAATGGTAGGAGGTTTCAAGTACAATATGAGAAATGAATTTATGGAGAAAAGAGGGAGTGTCAAGTATAGGGGCACATATGTAGGTGTTTAGTTGAAAGGTCTCATGTAGAGAAAGAATAAGGTCGTTTGTTGAAAGAGACAATAGTGTTGAGTGAGAAAAAAAAAATGAAAATACACTCTTCTCTTATTCTTCATATGGTGATAGAAAAGGAGATGTGATAGACACTGATAAAATGGAAAAAAAAAATGAAAAATACTCTTCTCTTATTCTTCATATGGTGACAGAAAAGGAGATGAGATGGATACTGATAAAAAGGATAAGATGGTGGATCATAGAGAATAGGGGAAACATATGCTATGAGAAAGGTGTAAAAGAGAAGAAAATAAGGGAGAGAGAGGGGGAAAAAAGGATTTCAGATCCTTCATGTGATGAAGAAAGGGAAGATAATCAGAAATAAGATACTTAATAGAAAAAGAAAGGGAATTCTGACTCTTCCAAAAAAATGACAATTGGTATGGTGAGGTGAATCATTGCATGGGAAAGGAGTTTCGCAAAATTTTTACTCAAGTTTTAGAATTAGGTTCAAATAATTAGAGGAGATAATAGAGGATCTTGAGAATAGAATACATCCATTATGGTGGTCAATGTCCTAAAACCAAAAAAAATCAGAAGCATAAATCTTTGAGAAAAGAAGATAATGGAATTCTTCAAACAAATCTTCATCACAACACTAATCACTATCTTATTGACTTGTACACAATGATTCCCCAAACAAAGTTGGGACTTTGATACCACTCTATGTCTAAAGATGAAGACAACCTTGAATAGTCAAAGAGAGAAGAGGAAAGAACCTAACACACAGCATAGGAGAAGGAAGTTGGCATAGAAAGCATCATTATCATTCAATAATTGTAATTTTATAGTCTCGTTATTGTATGAACTTTGACTTCAATTTATAATAAAAGATCTTACAAAATACTAAATATAATAACCTGACAAATGATCATATTTTCCATTATAATTAAAATAATGACAAAATGAGATATATAAATACAACGATAATTTAATTAAAACATATGGCGCAACAAAATGATAATACCTTAAGACAGCCAAGCCAACCATACTTAGCCAAACGCGTAAGATGTTACACAGACAGGCACAAGTATATTAATTCTCTGAGCTAGAAATGTATAATCACCACAACTGGCCAAAAACAACTTATGCAAAAAAGAAACCTGGCAGTCATTGCATCAAAGAACAGCTTAATCATTTATGGCTCTGCTACCTCAAGCAATGGAATAATGTTTTCAAATCAAGATGATGAGTAGATCACAAAATAATTTTGTTGATAAACACAAAAAAATGTTCATAACTTGCAGATGAAGCATTTATGTTGCGGGCTTCTCCTTGTGTACTTTAGTTCATATATATATATATATAGCCAAAACTGGATAATTTAAACCCAGCTTATAGTTCAGCTAAAATAAATTATAATTTTTCTTGACAAGCTAAAAGCCAGATGCAGTTTCACAGCAAACAACAGAAGACAACAAAAAAGCTTTTGAAATTCAGAAACCATTTTTGATGTGTAAAAAAAGCGAGGTCCACAAGCAAACAAATCATACCAAGATCTTAAGCATGCAAGATGAAAGAGGTGATTGCAGGATAGCTTTTTAGCCCTGGCCATTGGTCCCTGAAATTTACCAGATCAATTAATCCAGAAGGAAACCAAAGATTACAAAATTTGAAAAAAAATATGGATGAAATTCTCACTCTACAAATTGCACACTCATCATTAAATGCAGAGAGCTCTTCAGTTGTAGCATCAGGAAGAGATCCATCAAGGGAATTTAGGGCCTTCTTCAACTTGATGAATCCCTTCACCCGCTTAACCAATGCGCTTAAAATAGCCTGTTAAATTGTTCGTATAAATTTTACATGCTGTTGTCAACGTACTGTCAAAAAGATGCAATTACACCCAAGCACTAGCTATACAGTCAAATAATGGGAGAAACAAATGAAATGCTCTTAAAAGTCAAAGGATAATATTTACACGCAGATTCAGGAAAAGAATTGCATCCACAAGGTGAAATGCCATGCCATGAAGCCACCATATCATCACATAATGACCGACTCCCATCAATAAAGCCATCATGTCTAGGAGAAAACCACAATTTCGTATAAGTTGTCCCTTCCACTCTGCCAAAGTTCCTGCAGCCAAAGTAACTTTTATGTGCGACCACAGCCAAAAATTTTAATCTAACAAAATAAATCAGCTGAAATTTATATTTATTAAAATTCATGAAATGACAATAATTTTTGCACTATAACATTATGAATCTGCATCATATCTCAATTAAGGAAAGTGGTTGAACAGAATAAGAATCAAGAACACCCAATGGAACAAGGATATAACATATTGATAAGTGAGAATTGCTTGAGGACACAAACTATCATCAGTACAAGTGGAGGTAGAACAAAATTACTAAAATAACAGGCAAGAAGATTATAGTTAAGTGATAGGTCATTTGGCTACCCAAGCAAATATATTCTGAAGCACATCAGAAAACATCAGATTACCAAGTCCAAACAAAGCAATAAAACATATTATTCCATTCTGCATAAGAAATAAAATTAATACATGCTGATCTCTCAATTACGCAATTCTTCAGTTTTGCTGATTGATGACCAACTACATAACTATCAAACGAAATCACAACACGCTCATTTGGGCTACCATAGCCAACTAGCCAAGCCATGGCATTTTTAAATTACTGTTCAATAAAAATGACATGACATCGGAAAATAGTACTAACATTACATGACATGACATTAAGAACAAAATCATGCTATCCAATAGTGGGGTATGACCTTCTCATCAGCTAATCATGCTGCCTAGTTAATGAGGTGCATCTTAAAGTCATTTATGCAGGGGGTTGAATAAGTTACACTGTGAGTTTATATATCATGGAAGAGTTACTTCTCACATCCTTTCAAACAGGCAATCATTCATGCTAAAAGTAGACGAGGTGTTCATCAAATCATTTGTGCCTCCATAATGATAGAGTTCCATCTCGAGTTATTTTCTATCATCACTTGTTCCATCCTCAGTTATTACTTTCTCAGTGATCTATTCATGAGTTTAATCTTGAGTTAACTTATTGATGGAGACTTGCAGTGCAGGGAGACTGGCGGTATGCTGAAAGTGGTAAAAACTAGAAGCGCAATTTAGAAATCAATCAAGTTCAGAGAATTGTAAGCATGTAGGCTTATATTGAATGGAAGCTAGTACAAAAAGGCTGCAATCAATATGACAACGAGTATTAGACAACTACCGATAGGCATTAGCAAAGCAAAGCAGAGTTTGTTGTTGATATAAATGTTGATTTCTGATGTCTAAATCCTTTTCCTTTGATTCAATTCATTAGCCAGTTCGGAAAAAAAAACTTTATCTAGGCTATCTCCTTATACTAGCAGACACAATGCACAGGGAGGAATGTATCAAAAATAAATATAAATTATTTATAAAATATTCCAATAATTTAGGTTACTCAAGTGATTTTTGTTTCATTTTGTCTTTAATTCTTAGGATTACCTTTATTTTGAATTAGATGGTAGAATTTTTAAAACTTGTTTAAATAACAAATTTAAATTAATTAAAAATTAAATCTGTAATCGGTTGGATGTAATTTAGATAACCAATGATGAATTATGAATAAAAATGAAAAAAAATATATATTGGCACCTCTCTCTCTCTCTCTCTCTCTCTTCTCACAATGTTCTATCTACTTCACAAGTTTCAAGGAATATCTTCTAGGATTTCTCCCTCTCACATATATCCTGAAGATCCTCGGTACAACTGATGATTTCCAAAGCAAATAATATTACGAAATTTTTTTTGGCATTAATTCTTTAGGATTGGAATCAATGAGAAATCAAGTAAATCAAAGATTTTCAGTCATCGTGATCAATAAAGGGGCCCATCAACAGATTGATAATGAATTTCCCGTTTTACCTATAGAGCTAAATTTTCTAAATATAATTGTATCTAAACCCCAGATACTTATATAGTCATAATTACCCCTTCTCCTTTCTCATTCCACACCACTAATAAAATCTAAAAAAAGGGAAAAAAACCTCAAAACCCACCCACTCAATCCTAGCCTTGAGTGACAAATGTATTTTCCTATTACTATGACATCTTAGAACAAAGAAAACCTCGATTTATGTAGGATGCATAAATTATGCCCAAAAGAGACATCAGAAACATATAAACTCATCTATGGATCTACAAACTTACTCTATTTGGAATCAATGTTATGAATTTATTGACATATTTCAACAAGATCAAAAATATCTAAGCTCAAAATATTATTTTTGATATTTTTAGATATAAGTGAAAAATAGGTTACTAGTCAATATAGGCCTAATTCATCATATATAACTCTAAGTGGTATCCTATAATGAATGATCGTATTATTGAATAAAGGTACAAAATGAAGCAATTAAGCGTCAACAAATTATCATGCATGGTTCATGGTTACAAATAAGTTCATAGTTCTTACAACCAACATAAAACTAACATGATAATTATTAACAGATAACCATAGGTCCATAGCAAACATAATTTAAATAACAAAATGAAAATCAACACAAAATTTTACTAACCTTATAACACAATTAAAATCAAATAAACATTCAAAAAAAAAAAAAGAATCGTGTGAGAAACAAAACTTGACAAATATCATCCATTTTTTTACAAGTCTAATGTTCAAATGAGGTGATGGTAGGGCTTCTTGTAGTGTTTCTCCTGATGACAACTATTCTTGGCCAAATTTCATTTACTAAGAATCCATGGATGATTGTGGTTCTTCTTGTGACAGTTGCCCCTTGTACTGCACTCAAAAAATTTAAGAGCTAAAAATGCATCAATTTCCCAATCAAATTTATTCAGGGGCCACGAACGGTTGATTCCTTCCAATAGATGTTAACAATCCATAGAACATGTGATCAATACTATCTTAAAGGTGCGAAGGAAACTCTAGTTCTCCAGCACATGAGTCACATGGTAGGTGAAAGGGGAAAACAAAGGTTAAGGCTTTAACCATAAGGGTGGTTAGTGAAGATACACACATGATACATGAGGTTGGCTTCTAGATTAAAGGGGTAAGTTAGCAAACCTAAACTTGGAGGTAGGCAACGATGATAGATGAAAAATTGGTGAATTGAGAAGGTGCGATGATGATGACACAACTTGATCTACAATTTCCTAGTGACTGAGCATAACAGCATCAACATGGAAAGTAAAGCATATGAAAGACAACGAATGATGGTGCTTTCTTTCTAAAAGCTCAACTCATCAATCACTATTGGATTAACTCTTCATCCAATAATTAAAAAATAGGTCAAAATTACAAAATCTCAAATATATATATATATATATATATATATATATATATATATATGGCTTCAATTGAGACCTTTCACGCTAATCAATATGACATCACATAGTTTAGCCATGTGAGAAATATTAGTTCACTGTGAATATAAAAAATAAAATTAAAATAAGCTAAAAAAAATACTCAAGTAAAACTTGTATCATTTCAATCAAGCTCAAAATTGACTCAAAAAAAGCTAAAGTTGAGAAACTAACTCATAACTTGACTCAAAATTTATGAAATTGCTTTTGAATTGACTCAAAACTCTAAAACTTTCAAATAAAGTTTTCATCCATGGAGATCAAACAAAATTTCAAATAAATTTTCACATCAACAAAACAAAAAATAAATATAACATTTTTCACTTAGGAGATGGATGAATTTTGAGTGTAAAGTAAATACAAGAATTTTAACTTCTGAGTATTTGATATGGTGCAAAGTAAAAATCCAAAATATTTATGGTGTATTTAAAATACTTTGTAAGAGAGATTTGTGATGTATTTGAAATACCTTAAAATAATTGGGTGAATTTGAAATACACTAGCGGTGTAAAGGGATAATGGCGGCCGTTGACCTCCCACAGGCCGCCTCCGCTCATTGTCGCTACCATCGGCCGCCCACCATTGCCACCAGCCGCCTCCGCCCACCATCACCGTCACACTGTCAGTAGCCTGTACCCCCATCACCGCCGACCATTCACCACCCCCACCGTCGTTGGGCACCACCCATAACCCCAAAAATACATTACATTCATTCTACGAAATATGAAAAAATAAACCAATGTATTTGTAGAATTTCCAACCAAAGAACCAAAATAATCCAAATACATTACATTCACTTTATAATGCAGTCCTTTTGCAGGCAATCAAACAGCCCCGTAATTTCTTCTCAACAAAACAAGTGGATGAAAATTAAGTTCATTCAATTCATTTAGCATTTTTTCAGTTTCTTTTTTTCATTTCCACTCTTCCAATTCCATCAAACAAAATAGTGTCGAGAATTTTTACCAAAAAACAATGATCTTCCTATCAAGCAGATTGACTACACAACAAATTAAGCATAAAACCATCCATTTTACATAAAAGATCCAACGCAATCAAATTAAATGGCTAATATATTATTCTAAAGAACAAAATTGTCTCACTAGAACTTAGAAAGTAAGAGATTTGGATGGAAGATAAAAGGTCAAAATGGTGACCAACTCCACAGGTGGCTCATCTCCTCCCTTAAAATTTTAATAAATATCTTTTTAAAAAATAAATAATAAATGTGCTTTTTAAGTTTATAGGACTTCTCATGATGAAATTCATGTGCATACATATGCTGTAAGAATAAGTATGCCAAAATTTTCAATGGCTACAAAATTGCTTAAATAGTCAACTAATAAACCTTTAAAGTTCCACTTGAATCCTTAGGTAGGGGATATCTATTTAATCCATATATATATATTTTTTAATTTTATTTTTTTTTATTTTTTTATTTTTTATTTTTTTCTATTTAATCCATATATGTTTCATCTTTCGAGCTCCAATTATGTCTTTCATAACTTATGCTCCAATCATATCTTTCATAAATTATGCAACTCTAGTAGTAGCTCTTGACTTAAATCATACCAAAAAATAAAATTAGTTCATGTTAATTGAAGTGTTTCTACAGATCAAGAATCAGCATAGGGTAAATAGAGCAGAACAAACCTCATTCCTTTCAATTTTACTCAGCCTATATTGGCTAATAGAATGTTAGAGAGCTAAGTCTACCAAGTTTAGCAACACTCTTTCTTATGAGGTACCTTACAATTCAAGGTTATGACAACAATGGAAACAAGAAGATGACGACCTAATCTAAGTTAATCAATTTTATTAAACATAAAATCTATAATAAAATCAGATACAACTTCTATTGACATGTCATCAAATCTCATTCTAAAGCGCATGATTGATCACAATAAAGATTGTTTTACTTATTGAATTTTAATGTGAGCAATGCATTCTTTTTTGGCAATCATAAATATGTGAAAATGCAGATTAAATTGGACTGGGACGCAGTTTTATACATCTCAGTAGTAGATACTGTTCCAACGTTCCCGAATGCAATTGCTCAGAATAGCTACTTGTCAAATAAACTATGCAACAGTAAAGCATACTTGAAGACATGTTTTAAGCAAAGAAATAGAGAAATCATGCGTATGACCTAAGATGCATAAAAACACAGAATTATCCATATACCTGCTGCACATTTATAAAAATCATCTGACCCCACACAATCGGTGCCATCTTCAACTGAATGGCGATGCCATACCTCAATCAAGTGAAATCCATGTACCATGATAGCCTACAAAATATATATTTTTTAAACCCACTTCAGAATCTACTGCTTCTCTATGTGCATGCCAACAGAACATTCGAACACAGTATGAAAGTGATCAGCTAGCATGACACAGGAACATAAAATAACAACAATAGGCAAAGAATACTATAATAGCATCAATGTTAAAGATAGTTGAAATACAAGGTAGTAGACCACTGCATTATTTTCAACTGTTCAACCACCAGCCATGCATGATTTTAGAGGATTTAGAGCACTGCTAGCATTTTAAAAGTATGAACATACAGCAAAAAAGTTGATATTTTAATGTTTCTTCGGTCAAGAACACTCAAATTTTCAGATAAGATTTTATTTATCACATCAGACACATTGCTTTTAAGAAATCATAATATAGAAAGTAAATATGGCATTCTCCCAATTGGTTATTCACGTCACAAAAACTGTTTTGAAGTTCCCTATTTCTGAAAATATTCTATAACTTCGAGACTATTAATCATTGACATTCGTAAAAACATTATGCAGTGCTTTGCCTATGGAAAGTTTAGGTTACTATATTTGCCACATTTATAAACTTACTTAAGCAATGCAGAAGGCCTCAGATTTTGATCATATGTCTCAATTCTTAAGCCATAAAGACAGAAAATAAACAAAGTTCAGCTTCATAAAAAGAAATCATTAAAAAAATTGATTTTTTTTAAAAAAAAAAATGATTGAAGCAGCAGGATAATAGAAATTGGGCATTCATGGTTGGGCATTCATGCATGAGATGAAGATGAAGATGAAGATGAAGATGAAGAATATAAACAAATAATTACCAGCAATGTCTCAAAAGCTATACTGAAAGGCTCAAAAAACAGCAGCAGAAACAAACTGGATCTGAAAGAACTATATACCACCATGCACAGCCTTATCCTGAAAACCAATAGCATCCCAATTATGTTTGCCAATGACAAGCCAAAATCTGTTAAAAGAAAATTTGCCAAACAGAAAAACAAAGAAACAAACAAATTATGATGCTTATTCTTACGCAAACAGCCACATGGATAAATAGCGCTTATCCCACTCTAGATCAGCTAAAATATTTTAGCTATCTAAACAGTTCTACGTATGTTCCAATGCTCAAATTTTTTATCCCATTTAAATACTGAAAACAAGAGCCAAAACAGAATATAGGGTGACTATCAAACAGCAAGGTTTTAAACGCAAAAGAATACTAATTATTTAAGAAAACATGTCACTGCAGAGTATATGGATGTCTTGCTACTTCGAGAAGTGACACAAAAAAAAGAAAAAATGAATACAATTCGCAATCAAAATCTGAAAGCTAAAAAAAGTTTTAAGGCTCTCCAAAAAAAAAGGTATTAAGACTGAATAAAGAAGTTTGATGGCAACGAGAGCTTATATTATGAATTCAAGTGATTAACAAAAATTTCAATCAACAGAAGCTTTTTATTTCAAATTCCCGCAACTTTTTCAGATCAAATACAAAGTTCAGCAAGCACATAGCATGCATACTGGCCATTGAACTATAACAAATTCTAACAATATACGTTTAAACGTTCTTTCTTTCCTTTAGTGTTTACAGATGCATTCTTTCATTAGAATGCTAGCTCAACAATATTATTTGCCTTTTTTGTGGAAACAACTAAGTTCCTAAACATATACAAATACGCCCACCAATTCTATATACCAGAAAAATTAATTAAAAATCTATCATACAGCTATAAGAATCACCAAAACAAGTTTCAAGGAAAACTTTACTTGGACATAATATACTAAAGGAAGAAACAGAAAAGGAACAAAAGAGTCAAAAGATCTTAATGAAGCAGCATTTCTAACTAGGAGGTAGAATGTCAAAGCAATGAAACTGGATTACTACGACACTTCAAGGGGCCAAACCTCCTAGTAAATGACTATTTATGCATCCATTGAGATGAGATTTTCTCAGCTACTGAGTGCACTTCTTCAACGAAAAGAGAGAGCAGCATACAGATTAGCCAAGCAGAAATGTTATAATCGATACAAAAAGCCAGCACTTCCCTCTACAACCATATTAAACCACACTTAAAAGATAATGATATGCAAGTAACAAACAGAAGCAAAGAATTTTTTTTAAAAATGCAGCAATTAAGCCTTCAATTATTTTCATTTTTCATTGCCTTCTCCTAATCTGTTCCCAACCTGAAGCCAGCCATGGAATAAAATTGCAGTTCCAAAACTAGTATTTCTTCTGTGACTCCCATAATAGTCTTAAGCCTCCAATTTCACTATATTGTTATTTGTTTTGGTTAATGCTTTGTAATGTTATTTATTATCCAGTTTCTCCAAAGAAAGGCAGAGTACAAATCTTTTCTTGATGCTTGCATGCAGTAATGACAACTTAAACAACACTATAGATGCCTGTTTTCAACTATTTGATTGAGTGTGATAGAAGATTTTGACATCATCATATTAATAATAATCGTGACTTCTGATGTGTTCAAATCGTGATACTACTAAATAATAGGAAGCATCAAAACTCTGCACCTTTCTTTCCCCTGGTTCCTTTGTTTCTTACTTTTAAATAATTAATGTATATCTTCAACCTACCGTTTACTGAATGAGAATGGAATAAACACCAGATATTTAAGTACTTACATCATCAGATAATCTCCCCAAACTGCTTTGCACACGTTTGCACCCACTATAATTCATGTTACGAGTTATTGAAAATATTGCACTACAACAGCAAATTGTTATGACTATGTCAAGAAAAGAGCTATTTCAGAAACCAGAACTATTTTTTTCTTCCATAAAATATTTAATCTTTCAATGACTAACTGAGAAATTTTTGGTGATGCAAATAGGGTAAGAAAAGTTAACATTATATTTAGAATAGCTCATCTTAGTGATCTGTGGAACTATTTTAACATCAATATTGGGTGAAAAGAACTTACGCATATTTTAAGGAATTAATTAATGCATAAAATCCTCAAGCAGCACTGAAGATGCACTACAAGCTACATACATACCAAAAAATATCAGCACCCAGCACAAGTAATAGAGCAGAAAAGACGTGGAAATATTTGATGGGTGTTGCGGTAGGTGATGCATTTAACCGCTCAAGCCGATCTTTAGCAAGTGACTGAAACATCTGCTTACAATAAATAGAACTGAATCCACGATAACTTCTTCAAGAGCTAAATAAAGTTTATTGGGAAAAAAAAAACATAACAAATTTTACCTTAAGCGAACAAAGAACAACCAACCAAGTTGACCATAAGACAGTTTGTGAAAGATTAGGTGGTACAACCAACGGAAGGAAAGTTCCCTGATGCAACATGCATAAACAGAATATAGAAAGATCCATCAACTCGTAACTTTCAATTAAATGGTTAGAGATTCTGAGTAACAATAACCACGAGAAGAATATTTTGCTTGCTCTATTATTGCATGTTGAACTAACATCTAGATAACAAACCTCGTAACGAGGCTCCTTAAATTTACAAAATGAATTGAATACTTAAATAACTCTAAAAGAGCCAGATTACATTTTTAATAAACAACATCCATAGAATTAGCATGAAAGCAATTGGGCAACATCAACCAAGTAGGTAGCAAGACATACATCACACACATGGAGTCATTTTCCACAGAATAAGGTAAAAAGCTTCATTAACTATGTGACAAAATATCAGAAATGGCAGTAGAAAACCATCTTACACTGCCGAACATTGTACAAAAAAATGCATAAGACTTCAAGCGCATTTCTAAAATTTTTTATTTGTTTTCAATTCGATAAAAAAGAATATCCAGAAAAGCGCAACTAACCCATGTTACACCTGAAGAGTTAGCATCATCGCATGTCAACCTAAGAAAGCACTTCATAGTTATATATGGCCACATTATTATGTGATAATTTCTTAGAATTTGTTACATTAAATGCACTTTAAATCTTGACCATAACTGTATTGTGCATTGACAATTCGAGTGCTAACTGATATTTTCATCATTTATCCATAAACAATCTGCAAAAACTGGTATCAAATCCAAATGGTTTCCACAAACTATGAGGTTTGGAGAGAGTCGATGTATCAAAAGGAATGTATAATGAATATCACTTATGATTTCTAATGCAAATCTAACATGATGCAAAAAATAATACAACAAACATGTAGAACATTGTAGGACACTCTATCGTTTATCTATTTATAAAGCTCAAGTGGGGGGGGGCAGATGTTTCAGGCATCCTAATTTGCCTCCATCTTTTAATGAAATTTGTTGGACTCTCTATTGTATCCCCACCACTTGTATTAGAGATGCATTACATCCTTATAAGTGGCAGATGAGAGATCCAAACAAATGGTTCACACAAACATAGCACGAACTCTTTGGTAGGACACTAGGATGAGGAGTGGCATGCTTGACGGTACGGTGAGATTGACTTGATCTACTCCTCACCTCATCACTTCATCTTCTTTACAAGTTGGAGTAGGCTGATCCAAGACAAGAAGAATAATCGCTCTAAAAAACACAGAAAATATTATGTATTCTTATTTAAATCCTCATACTACCTTAATTTATTTTATGGTTCATAGGAAGATAAATATTTTATGTGTTCAAGAAGCTAAATGGGTTGGAGTAGCCAGAGATTGATAAGGAAAGCTTTAAATTTTGTATTTCGGATAAGTCAAATTAAAAAACGACGTAAGTGTGATTATAGATAAAAAATTAAGGATAATGTTATAAATATTAATAGATGTGGAGATAAATTATAAACTTTAAAGATTATTATTGATACCAAGATTATCAATGTTATAAGTATTTACGCCCTCAAGTAGGTTTGGATGTGAAAGAAAAAAAAAATTTGAATGAATTAGAGAGATTAATATAAAAGATACCTCTTGAAGAAAAAATATTTATTCAAAGAGATTTAAATGGACATGATGGTAGAGTAGTAGAAGATTTTAAAAATATTCATGATGGTTATGGATTTAGAATGACAAATGAAGAAGATAGGACTATATTAGATTTTCTTTAGCTAAGATTTTATTTAAAAAAATAGATGAGCATATTATTACTTATAAAAATGTATCTAGTAAAACATAGATTGATTATTTACTGATAAGAAAAATAGATCGTTTAGATTTAAAAGATTGTAAGGTCATTCCAAGTGAAATTTTTAACATCCATCTACTTTAGATTTTAAGATGAAAAGATTGGAAGATGAAAAATAAATTAAATTATCATTCTGAATTAGATTGAAAGACTTAAAAGAACACTAATAAAATAGTTTAAGAAGCAAGACAAGTGCTTAGAATTTTAGATGTTCATAAGTTTAATGTTATGTGGGAAAAAATAAGAACTAAAATTAAACAAATCAAAAAATGTCTTGGAGAATCAAAAGAAAAACTTCTTTAATAAAAATAATGTGGAGTTAGAATGCGAAAGAAAAGATAAGAAATAAGAAGATTGTTATAAAACTTAGTTTAGATGTAAAAATTGAGAATTGAGAAAGATATAAAGTCGTCTAGAGATTCTAAAAGAATATATGACGAAAAATTTAACTTTTAGTGATTTACTACAGATAGAGAGTGAAAAATATATGTATAAATTAGCCAACCAAAGAGATAGGAGAAAGTAAAGATCTAGTGAGGTGTAAAGGATGAAAAAATCATAAAGTGTTGTTCTGAAAAGAATATTGAAAATATGTGGATGAGATATTTTGATAAACTTTCGATGAAGGATCTCGAAAATATGATTGATTTTAAGAACCTTACCCTAAATAAAAATAGAAATTTTATTTTTATCGTCAGATTAGTAAAAGCGGGAGAAGCTTTAAAGAAAATAAAATGTGAAAAAACAATAGGACCTGATGATATTCCAATAGAAGTGTGAAGATTAAGGAATTTCTTGGCTTACAAATCTTTTTAATGTTATTTTAAAGACTAAAAAGATGTCAGATAAGTGGAGAAAGAGTTTGTTGGTTTTTATATTTAAGCATAAAAGTGATGTAGAAGGGTGTGCAAATTATAAAGGAATTAAGTTAATGTGGAATACATTAAAATTATGGGAGAGAGTAATTGAGCATAGGTTACGATGTGATACAAAAATTTTTAACAATCAGTTTGGTTTCATGCCAGGTAGATCTACTATGGATGCTATAAATTTGTTAAGAGGTTTGATGGAGAAGTGAGAAAGTAAGGAGGATCTACATATGATATTTATTGATTTATAAAAAGTATATGATAAAGTTTCAAGAGATCTTCTTTGGAGAGTTCTAGAAAAGAAAGGAGTTAATATTAGTTATATTCAAGTCATTAAGGATATGTATACTAAAGTTGTTACTTGTGTCCAAACACAAGGAGGATTGAAAAAATATTTTCATATTCAGTTGGATTACATCAAGGATCAACTTTAAGCCATTATATTTTTGCTTTAGTTATGGATGTTCTTACTAGGCATTTCCAGGAAGATGTACCTTGGTGTATGCTTTTTTGCTGATGAAATTCTTCTTGTTGATAAGACTAGAGAAGGAGTCCAAGAGAAACTTGAATTATGAAGGTCAACCTTAAAGTCTAAAGGTTTGCGTTTAAGTAGATCTAAAATTGAATATATGGAGTGTAATTTTAGTTGTAGAAGTTAGTAGTGTTGTGACATTAGGTGAACAAGTCATTAAAAAAGGGAGAGCGAAGATTTAGGTATTCTATTGTTCAAAATGATGGTGAAATAAATAGAGATGTTATTAGTAGAATTCAAGTTGGATGATTGAAGTGGAGGAATGCATCTGGCTTGTTGTGTGATAGAAAAGTACCGCTTAAACTTAAGGAAAAATTTTATAAGATGGTGGTAAGACCTGCAATGATTTATGGTGCAGAATGTTCAGGTGGATGAATGGCTTTACTCTTAGAGATAAAATGCGAAATGAGTATGTTCCGGAAAAAGTTGGAGTAGCTCCAGTGACGGATAAGATTAGAGAGAATCGCCTTAGATGGTTTGGCCACATAAAGAGTCGGTTTCAAGGTGATCTTTCTTAGGGCAAAACCAAGAAAAATGATGAATAGTTTAATGATATTAACATTTATGAGTTCTGCTTTCTTTTAGTAAGGTCAAGGCCCTATATGGAAAAAAGGTATTAACTGTTAGAATCTACATGATTCATTGCAATGCTTGCTAGATTATTTTTAGTTTTAATATTTGTATCTTAGTTGTTATTTATGTATTTTATAGCAACATTCCATGCGCAAAGCTCTCAATTCATAATTTATCCATTCTTTATGATTTTATAATATCCTTTATTCTGATCAAATAAATTGTACAGATTTCTCTCCTGTACATCACTTACATCTATTTTTTTAAAACTACTTTGATGCACTCTTTCTTATTGAAAACAACATGCCATTCATGAACATTTAAATTAATTTTCTTCTTCGTTGTCATTTGTTGTCATCATAGCAACTGAAAAGGCCATTTTACTTGACTTTGGGGTATTTTCATCATTAGCATGCTTAGCATGTCACTTACTAAACTTTTAGGCAGGGGTGCAACCAACCACACTTTTGAGGGTGGGCAAATAAATGAGATTGATTAAGGCTTGAATGCTTTGAGTTTTTGTTCTTTTAATTTTGGACAAATGAAGTTAATGAGAGTGGGTAAAATTACCATAACCCATAGAGTATTAAAAAAAAATTAATTTTCAGAGTGGACAATTGCCCACCCTTAACACAGCCTAGGTCCGCCCTTGCTTTTAGGGTCATTTGGTTTGCTAAAATACAAAGTAAAAGGAATAGCGTTTAAATGAAATATAATGTATTTAAACTATTTTAGAGTTGTTTTGTTAAATATAAAGCAAATGCAAAAAAATATATATTTAATTTGAAGTAAAACAAAATCAATATAAAACCAAATAGTGAACGGTCGACCAATGAGATATAGCGAATGACAATGATTAAACCAACCGATGGTGGCGAGATAACTGCAACGAATTGAGGACCGAGAAATATTGGTAAGCAGCCACAATAACGACAACTTATGTTACACATTTGGAAATCAACTGATTCAATCGATTTTCAAATACACCAAATTTGAACTACAGTACAAGATGAGTATTGATTACACCAAGCCTTTACCCTGGATTTCATTTTCATCCAATTAAATACAAAAATTTTCAAATCTCCTACATTTGGTTTGCATTACCCTGACAATACAAACAACCAAATATCCACTTAATATACTTTTCCCTTTCAAGGCTTCTCCAAGATTATTTATTGTAGCTTTCATATTTAAAATTTTATTGTAATTTATTTATTCCATAGTAGCACCTCACGTGTTGAACTTTTTATTAATCTTTATTGTTCTTTTATTATTCTCTAGCATCATCTATTGTAATCAATGATACTAATGTTGATTGCTCGTGGATGACTTTCTTTTATGTTTTATATATGCTTCTTTATCATCATTTGTTGTAGTGAAAGTAACATAAAGACCATTTAAGTTGATTTTAATGTAGATTTTATTGTTAGGATGCTTAGCACATCATTCAGTACATTTTAAATTTATCTATTGTTTTTTTTCAATGCTTATTTAACATCATTTTTGTAATTTAATCATACTTTAAGCATAAAATTTTATATTTACATATGTAATGCTTTCCTATGCATGTAAAAGTCTATTTCACTTTCAAAAGTAGGTGGTATTGATATTTTCTTGTGAGATTAAAGATTTAAGTAATCCATATTTGTAAATATTAAAGTTACACATTAGATATGTAAATATATAAGAATTGTGTGACATGTATGTAAATCAACATTAGAGTATATTGATATTTTCTTGTGAGATTAAAGATTTAAGTAATCCATATATGTAAATATTAAAGTTACACATTAGATATGTAAATATATAAGAATTGTGTGACATGTATGTAAATCAACATTAGAGTATGTTGATATTTTCTTGTGAGATTAAAGATTTAAGTAATCCATATATGTAAATATTAAAGTTACACATTAGATATGTAAATATGTAAGAATTGTGTGGCATGTATGTAATCCAAGATTATTTATTGTAGCTTTCATATTTAAAATTTTATTGTAATTTATTTATTCCATAGTAGCACCTCACGTGTTGAACTTTTTATTAATCTTTATTGTTCTTTTATTATTCTCTAGCATCATCTATTGTAATCAATGATACTAATGTTGATTGCTCTGTGGATGACTTTCTTTTTATGTTTTATATATGCTTCTTTATCATCATTTGTTGTAGTGAAAGTAACATAAAAGACCATTTAAGTTGATTTTAATGTAGATTTTATTGTTAGGATGCTTAGCACATCATTCAGTACATTTTAAATTTATCTATTGTTTTTTTTTCAATGCTTATTTAACATCATTTTTTGTAATTTAATCATACTTTAAGCATAAAATTTTATATTTACATATGTAATGCTTTCCTATGCATGTAAAAGGCTATTTCACTTTCAAAAGTAGGTGGTATTGATATTTTCTTGTGAGATTAAAGATTTAAGTAATCCATATATGTAAATATTAAAGTTACACATTAGATATGTAAATATATAAGAATTGACATGTATGTAAATCAACATTAGAGTATATTGATATTTTCTTGTGAGATTAAAGATTTAAGTAATCCATATATGTAAATATTAAAGTTACACATTAGATATGTAAATATAAGAATTGTGTGACATGTATGTAAATCAACATTAGAGTATGTTGATATTTTCTTGTGAGATTAAAGATTTAAGTAATCCATATATGTAAATATTAAAGTTACACATTAGATATGTAAATATGTAAGAATTGTGGCATGTATGTAAATCAACACCCCAAATACCAAAACTGACAAGCTATGTTTGTCTAAGTTAATTATACTGCATGGAAGGAAGCTAAACCAAGAATGAAAATGTCAAATGAACTCTTCACCAATTAAGACTTAAAAACATGTAGGCTTAACATATCCATGATGAAAAATGTTGGTAATCCATTGTGATGCAAAAACAGGTTTCCACATCCTCAGAAGGTTGCTAGAAAATAAATCTTCAGCACAAAGTGCATAATCTGCTCAAGTTTTTTTTATGGTATTATATTGTGGTTAGCCAATAATCTTATGTTGCTATAAATCAGATAAAATTTTTGTAAACAAAAAAATCACCAAAAATTTTAATGAATTAAAGATGATATCAACGAAAAATTTGATTAATTCACCTCCAAATCAATTTCAAAAAACATCATGAAGAAGGCTATAAATCCTAAAAAGAAAGGGTGCATGAATTTTCAAGGAAATAATGCGATCACACAAAATAATAAGTTCACTCGCACATCCAGGCCAAAATAAAAGCTGCTAAAAATCTTGAATTTTTTTTGAGTTACTGCCTAGGTAGATCATCTACTGTTTGTAAACATTCTATTGTTATTCATTAATCGATTATAATCAATCGAGTCTATGATTTTCATCTTTCTTGTGCTACAAGATCATTGTAGTTGTTTGAAAGCAACAACAACAACAAGCCTTTATCCCACTAATGTGAGGTCGACTACATGAATCCTTATTCTCCATTATGTCCTATTAAGTGTCAAATTCTTAGTTAATTCCAATAAATTAAGATGATTTTTATACATCCTAACCAAGTCTTTTTAGGTCTACCTCTACCTTTCTTAACATAATTCTATCATCTCTCTCTGGTCATTGGACGACGTTTTATGTGGCCAACTATCTAGACGACTCTCTAATCTTATCTATCATTTTTACTCGTTATTATATAATATTCATTTCACATTTTATCTCTAAAAGTAAAGCCACTCATCCACTTTTTAGGTCTACATCTACCTTTCTTAACATAATTTCATCATTCTATCCTAAGCGAGTCATGGACGGCGCTTTATGTCTATCTCACTCTCTAATCTTATCTATCACATTTTATATTATATAATATTCATTTCACATTTTATCTCTAAAAGTAAAGCCACTCATCCACTTGACCATCCTCATCTCTACAATACCTAACTTAATTTTATGCTTCTCTTATACTAGCAAACATTCTGCGCCATAAATTATTGCAAGTCTTACCACCATCTTATAAAATTCTCTTAAGACTAAGCGGCACTTTTCTATCACACAACAAACCAGATGCATTCCTCCACTTCAACCATCCAGCTTGAATTCTATTGATAACATTCCCATCTATTTCACCATAATTTTGAACAATAGACCCGAGATATCTAAAACATTCACTCTTTTTAATCACTTGATCACCCAATATCACAACCCCGCCATTATATTTTCTACAACTAAAATTGCACTTCATATATTCAGTTTTAGATGTATCTAAACAAAAACCTTTAGACTCTAAGGTTGGCCTCCATAATTTAAGTTTCTCTTGAACTCCCTCTCTAGTCTTATCAACAAGAAGAATATCATCAGCAAAAAGCATACACCAAGATACATCCTCTTGGAAATGTCTGGTAAGAACATCCATGACTCTAAAGTAAAAATATATGGGCATAAAGCGAGACCTTGAATAGAAAAATATTTGGTCAATCCTCCTTATGTTTGGACACAAGTAACAACTCTAGTATACATATCCTTAATGACTTGAATATAATCAATATTAACTCCTTTCTTTTCTAGAACTCTCCAAAGCACTTCTCTTGAAACTGTATCATATACTTTCTCTAAATCAACAAATATCATATGTAGATCCTCTTTACTTTCTCTATACTTCACCATCAAACCTCTCAACAAATGTATAGCATCCATAGTAGACTTACTCGACATGAAACCAAACTAATTTTGAGAAACATTTGTATCACTTTGTAACCTATGCTCAATTACTCTCTCCCATAATTTTAATGTATGGCACATTAACTTAATTCCTCTATGATTTGCACACTATTGTGCATCACTTTTATTCTTAAAAATAAGATCCAAAAAAACTTTCTCCACTCATCTAGCATCTTTCTGGTCTTTAAAATAATATTAAAAAATTAGTATGCTAAGAAATTCATTGATCTCCTAAACATTAATATCATTAGGGCCTACTGCTTTTCCACGTTTCATTTTCTTTAAAGCCTCTTCAACTTCAATTTCAGTAATACAACAATAAAAATAAAATTTCCTATTTTTGTTTAGGGTACTAAAATTGCTGAAGTCAATCATATTCTCACAATCTTCATTGAAAAGTTTATCAAAATATCTCATCCACATATGTTCAATATCCTCTTCTAAAAAAAATATTTTATGATTTTCATCCTTAATGCATCTCACTTGAACTAAATTTTTACTTCTCCCATCTCTTCGCATGGCTAACTTATACATCTTTCACCCTCTTTGGTATCCAATATATTGTATAAATCACTAAAAGCTAATTTTTTTGCATCACATATTACTTTTTTAGCATCTCTATGAGCCATTTTATTTCTTTCTTAATTATTCGAGTTTTTATATTTAAACTAAGTTTTATAACAAAGTTTTTTATTTTTTATCTTCTCTTGTATCTTTTGACTCCACCATCAACTATTTTTATTAAAAGAAACTTTTCTTTTGATTTTTCAAGCATAATTTTTTGCAATTTGTTTAATTTCACTTCTTATTTTTTTCCCCCATAACATTAGCCTTCTCATGAACATCATAAATTCTAAGATCTTGTAGCTTATCTCTAAAAATATTTTTATTAGTTTCTAAGTACCCCCATCTAATCTTAGAATAATGATTTGATTTATATTTCATCTTCTAATCCTTCATCATAAAATCTAAAATTAGTAATTAATGCTGGGTAGTTAAACATTTTTAAATTACCTTACAATCTTTACAATCTAAATGATTTATTTTTCTTATCAGAAAACAATTAATTTTTGTTTTACTAAGTGCATTCCTATAAGTAATAATATATTTATTTCTTTTCTTAAATAAAATGTTAGCAACTACAAAATCATAAGTTAAAACAAAATCTAATATAGTCTTATCTTCTTCATTAGTCACTCTAAACTAACCAAACTCATAATCACTATGAATGCTTTTAAAATTTTATACTACTCTACTAACATGTTCATTTAAATCTCCTCTAATAAATATTTTTTTAAAGGTATTCTTTGTATTAATTTCTCCAAACTATTCTAAAATTTTTCTTTAAAACATACATCCAAACCCACTTGAAGAACATAAACACTTATAACATTAATAATGTTAGTATCAACAATAATCTTTAAAACTATAATTCTAACTTCAATCCTATAAATATGTACAATATTATCATTCAAATTTTATCTATAATCACACCTACACCATTTCTAGGTCGACTCCTACCTGAATACCAAAATTTTAAACTTAAACAATCAATCTCGCGTCTACTCTCCAACCCATTTAATTTCTTGAATACATAAGATATTTATCTTCCTATAAAACATAATATCTACTAATTACATTAATTTACCTGAAAGAGTACCTATATTCCAAATTCCTAACCCAATTCTAGTTTCATGGACTAACTTCTTTGCCTGCATCCATTCATAATGTGAGAACCCTGCTTATTTAACACTATCCCGAGTGCTGATGCAATGACCCTTGCACAATTTTCACTATATTCAAATCATATAGCGTGTTGCTTCTAAAGAACGTCCTATCATTAACACAATCTATTAAAGGATTCATGTCATGATCTTTCGACAAATTTTACGCTGATTGTAGACTGCCTAATGCAACCCTCCACTTTTCTCATGCAGGACTTGGGACCCTGCAAAAGCAACGTTATTGCAGCGGTTTGAAAGCGAGCTTAAAAAAATTTGTTAGCCTTTTCACTATTATCACATACTCAATGGTTAAATATTTCTTAAGGTTATTTTGAATTGATGCTCATTAGTGTTTATGTTATGCTCTTTTGCTATTCTATCTGCTACATTATTTTGTTGTCATTTTCAAATTTTACATGAGTTATTAATTCACACAAAATATCACACATAAAGATTGTCATGCAAAGCATAAACATTAGCACTAATAGATGTAGAGAGTTTAACATAAAAACAAAACAACATAAACGGGAGAAATAATCATTGGTTGACATGAATACAAACATACCTTGCCAAATTATTCTAAACATTGATTACCCTGTTTAGAGTCCTATAATAATAACTTCATCAACTGGTCATTTTCATGTCAAAATTTTCAAAGGGTCATCAAACATTTAAGAGGTTGTAAATCAATCAAGGGTAACTAGTGTGTCATCAGCTGGCATAAATTTCTGGTAGTCTTGGATTAAGATAAAAAAAAAGATTTCTTGTTTTAATTGGTAGTCTTTGAAAATGTTAAGTCCAAATTAATTAGTACTCACAAATTCTAAGATGTCCTGAATCAAGGTTGTCAAGAGAGGCAAAATAAAATTCTTTAGTGAGTCGAACTTATGTGGGATGAGATGACCAATTTCATTAAAAAGAATGTTATAGAAGTTTTGAGTTTAGACTTAGTGCAATTGTGCACTAGTAAGGAAGCTTGATAATAGATTGAGTAGAAACAAAACTGTTAAAAAAATAGATATGCATTAAAGAGTGGAAAAAGATAAATTCTACTCATTTTAAAATTAACATTTTTGTCATAAGGATGAGGATGAAGGCAGCATAACTTTTGATGATCTATATAATAGGCTTGGTAGTGAAAATTAAAAAAAGAAGACAAATAAAATAGTAAATAAAATAGGTAAGGCAGGATAGACTTTTAAGAGTTTGGTCAAATCAAATATATTAAAAGGATAAGTTATATAAAGATCAAAGAAAAATAAAATGCTAATTAAAAAAATTATTAAATAAAATTTTTAAAGAAGAATTTATTTTTGAAGGTTACGACGAGCCAAAGAATGAGTTATATTATAGATTAATCCAAAATAAAATAAAATAAAGTTAGCGTTAAAGAATATATATAAATGTAAAACATTAGGTCCATATGTCATACCAATTGACATTTGGAGAGTTATGGGGCATCAATAGTAATATAATTAACAAATTTCATTAATGAAATTTAAAAAACTAAAAGGGTGTAAAATAGTTAGAAAAAGCATTTTGATATTAAAATTTTAGAGTAAAGTATATGCTCAAACAAATATGATAATTATAAAGAAATCAAATTAATGAGTTATATAATGAAGTAATGGGAGAACAATGAAACATGAACATGAAAAAAGTACACAATTTGGTGATTAATTTGATTTCATATCAAAAAGATCCACTTTAAAATTACCTATCTCTTTACAAGCATGCAATTACATTACCAAGACTTTAATTCCTTATACTTTTGAAAGTTTGAAAGTGTATTCTTGTACTATATGGATGAATTCATTGTGTATGGTCTTGAGATTAAGTATATTAATATTTTATAAGAAGCTTATCTTATTCTACTCATTCCTTCAGCATTCTTAATAGTTGATCTCTATGTGCCATAAAAGCTATAGAATAAAGAAAGAAGATAAAATTTTTTTTTAATCCAAAAAAGTATAAGTAACTTAGCAAAGAGTTCTAAAAAGGACTGAATAGAAAAGAACATTTCAAAAAAGTGACTGCAAATAGATGGGATTATGATAATGATGATGATGAAGTACAAAGCAAAATGACTTAGAATCTTTTACATAATTATATATGTTTCACAGCCTAAAAACTATTGGACAACTTGATGAAAACATCAGTCATAAATAGATTACACAAATACTAAAACTCCTAAGCCTCAGATGATCTCCAATGCAAAACTAAGCTCTAGATTTGTTCCAAAAATAGTACAGGGGAGTCATACCCAAAAACATTAAAAAACCATCTTAACTATAAAACAGTTCATCTGCATAAATTTCAAAGCGGTATAGAATGTGTGGCAACATAAATCATGTTATGTCAACTTAACATAAAATGTTTGATTTAGAATGACAATCACCTTGTATATGACATAGTTAATTAGCTGTTCCATCAGTTTCCGACTCTCTGAAGAATACAACTGTTTAAAGAACAACATCTGCAAGCCAACAAAAAGATAAATAACTAGCTAAATCAACCAGAAAAAAAATGTTGGTCGAACACAACAGATAGGAAGGCAAGTTAAGAATTGTTGAAGATGTAGAATATAAATCACATCTTTGATGAAAAACCTGTTCAAAAAAAAAAAATGAGACTAAAATTGGAATTTGTCTGATAAGTTGTTTGGTTGCAACATCTTTAAAGCTTATTGCAATAACAAATAAATTTTTTCATGCAAATTAATATTAGAGAAAAGCACACAAGTCTCTTCTCAAACTTCTGTTGGACAACTTATTCAATATATCAAAATTATCTTCGCTAAATTCATGGAATGCAAACTCTTTTAGGGAACTTAGTATCTCGAGACTAAAGATCCGTTTGATGTAGCCATAGCTTTTTGTAACGATGATTGTAAAGCTACTGTGGAGAAAATAATATTTTGGAAAGATGTTGTGGGTGTTATAATTCTTTTTAATTCAAATAGTAATTTTCTAATAGCCACCACACTTTAACAAATTTGATTCTCAAAAGTAGCTTTAAACCACAATTTTTTTTTAAAAAACAGCCTGAAATTAGTAAATAAACACAACTATGATTGTTTTCTGAAAAACAAAATAGTCAAAAAGCTATCCCAATACACCTTAAAATAACCATCACCGAGGTACGCATATCCTAGATAAAACTACAATTTCTTAAATCACAATAGATTCCCTAGTTTCCATTTGTAAGATATCTTATAATCAGAAAGAATTGAAGTTGCTTAGAAACTATAATTTCCAATGTTGATCTTATAGCATAAGATGTCACAGTGGCTTGATAGTAAGAGTTGAGTTTTTAAGGCAACTTTATTCTTTTTATTGCACATAGAGTGCTTATCAAATAACGTTTACAGTAAGGGTTGAGTTCTTAAGGGACTAAAAATGCACATAGATTATACAAAATATCTTCCTAGAGAATGATAATTTGAATCCAAAAAAAACAACAACTTGATTACGTTGCAGAAATAATACAATCTGCAAATAATAGAACCAAAGATTATATAAATGACCTGAAACACCTTTCCCATCGTGACTATCATTAGATAAATGCATGAACCCCTCACCTCATTAAGTGAACAAACTAATTCAAAAAAAAGGTGCATTGCTTCCTATACTTCTTCCAATCCAATGACATCATCATGCTGAGAATAAACCGAAACCGATGTAACACTTCAGGCAAGTTAAAGAAAAATTACCTTGAGACACAGAACTAGAAGGATATATGCATTAACCGCTAGATTAAGCAGTAAAACAATGGTGACGTTCGAGCCAAGGAGCACATCCACAGCACGTCCTGCATCCCCCAGGCCAAGGCCATTCCTCGAGAGGAATGACAATACCCAACATTGCAGCCCAGCGACGCTCAGCGCCAAGCATACTGCCGATGCCGCAATGTATCGTAAACTCATTTCAACAAATTCACACCTTTCTCTACTTAGCTAGCATCATCAACAGCTCCAATCTAAGCAAACTCGACTATTGAACACAAAACAGTCAATAAATTGGGGTGAACATGAGCCCAAAAGCTGCAGCTGAGTTCCTTTCATGTCACCATGCAAAATTGAAAAGCTATAAACGTGACAAGAGAATCGGAAAGGGGAGGTTAGCATTCGATCCAGCAGCCAAATTCCAGGCACGGAAACCCTAGAATCCTTGTTTGCTGAACGATCGTCATGTATGAGTTGAATCGAAGAAAGCGTGGGATAGTAAAAGGCGAGGACGACTCACGTACGGTCTAATTTGCGTAAGCATCGGTGCCGTCTCGCCGACGGCGTGGATCTTAGCGCGAGATCTGTTTAGCAGAGAATTGCTCGATAGGCTCCTTCTCCGGCCTTAATCGGTTAAAGAATTTCAGAATTGGGATAGGTAGAATTTGTCGGGGAGCCAGTGCAAAATACAAATAAAGTAGTCACCTCCCTGAGTAGTGTTATTCGGATAATTATATAATAATATTTATAAGAAGATTTATATATAATATATAATTTATATATGTTTATATTTTTTAACATCTAAATTTGATATACATAAATATAATATATTTTATTTTAAAAAAACTAAGAATAATAATATTTTGAAGAATTTACATACATACCACATAATTCTTATGTATTAGAGATCTTACACTTAACCTTCAATTTATAAATATCACTCAAATTTTCATATCACATCAAAAATATAATCATCACTTATTTTTATAAGTGAAATACACTTTTTAAGCATAGAAAAATATTAGATAATCAAATATCTAATTTTAAGTGTTAGATATATAAATACATAAGAATTGTGTGATATGTATGTAAATCTTCTTAATATTTTTTTGAAGAAATATCAAAGATTTAAATACAATTTATACAAAATTTAATATTTTGATATTATATATATGAATATATAAGAATTGTGTGGTCTATAAGTGAATGCCTCTATTTTTTTAAATATTTTACTTAATTTTATTGAAAGGAAGATATTAGAGTTTAAAAAATTTTAGGCCAATTTTGATTTTGAAATCGAAACATAAAATTAAAAAAAAAATTTAGATAATTTAAAACTTTTATTGGTAATAAAAAAAATTAAAATATGTTAAATAAAAATATTTTTTTAATATTTATGATAAATTTCTCCTTAATTTTTTCAATCTTCTTCTAATATTTTTTGTATTAAAATTATATATTTCCCATAATAATTATCATGTATTTGAAAAGATTCTGCAATATATTCTCATTTAATAACTTTGAAATGAAGTTAAAAATGTTTTTATCTTATATTTACAAGGTATTGTGCATTGATGTAGCTATTCTTTATCATGCATTCATTTTATTCATTATATTGTGGTTCCAACATCAAAAATAACTTTTTAGGGTTATGCTTAAGTTTTTTATGCATGTTTAGCATTCAAATAAAATCTTCTATATTTATGGATTGTACTTTATCTATAGAAAGAAATTTAGGTATATATTTTCGCAATACTCTATGATCTACATTCCTAAAAATTATTTTATAAAATAGGACACAGTTGATAAAATTAGATAATAGAAGAATTTGTCAAACTATTATAAGCGTGTATAATACTAAAAAGGGAGATTTAGATACATATCACACACTTCTTATGCATTTATATATCTAACACCTGAAGTTAGATATTTACTTATCTAACACTTTTCTATGCATAAAAAGTTGCATTTCACTTTTAAAAAGTGAATGATGATGATATCTTTGATGTGATATTGAAAATTATGATGTTATATATGTAAAAATTGAAGTTTAGGTGTTAGATATATAAATACATAAGAATTGTGGTATGTATGTAATTCCCCCTACTAAAATTGAGCTTACAATATTGGAGAGCACAAGAAAACATATGTAAAATGTTTCACAAATAAAAATACCTATACTTATAATTGTGTATATATGGCCTACTAAAAATTTATAATTATAAAATTAAGTTTTAAATGATACATATACTCATGGAGAATACAAAAGAATGAAAGAACTTGCTAAGAAAATAAATATATAGTAGTATAAAACACTTGATTGGAGTTCAAATGGCTATACATAATTTTGTATGGTATAAAATATATATGAATTTTCAAAAGAATGCATAAACATAATTGTGTATATTCATTAATTTGAATCTAAAGAAGTATACATAAGTGTGTATGGTACCATAAATTAAGAAAATTTTTTAAGAAAATATTTGTCTAGTTGTATATAGCCTTGATGTTATGTTAAGTTTTATAAATTAATTTAGAATGTAATTTAATCATAAAAAAATACAAATAAATGTTAAAAATTGATAAAATTATAAAAACATTTTTAAAAGTATTATTTTATAGAATAATAAAAGTATAAATTAAAAAAACATTAAATACATTTTTCATATTTTAGGGGTTCTTTAAATCTTTTTTAAATGCTTAAAATCATAAATAAATTTTAAAATGATAAAACATCATAAAATGACATTTTAACTAAAAATGTTCAATTAAAATTAAACATACATATAAGAAGCATACATCATACATTAATACATAAAATACTAAAAATATATACAATTCACATATCTTTTTTTAGTTATATTAATAAATTTATATTATTTTGAAATGAATTATATTAATATACAAATTCATTAAAATCATAAAAGTTCAAAACTCAATAAAATACCAAATCTCAAATATTTAAATTTAAATAAAAATTAAATTTAATTAAAACCTATAAATTTTTTTGAAATCTTAATTACATAATTAGGACCTAAAATTAAATCACATTAAAGCTTAAATTAATTTGAAATGCAAATAAATTTAATTATATTGTCAGCATTACACTTAACATGCTAATCTGCACATAGTAGAATACTAAGTCTATATCCACATTTAGATCTTTTCACTAATTCAAGACAGACACTAAATGTTGTATTAGGCACTTTATAGACATTATTAGGTCTCTCTGATGTTTTTTTAATGAAAATGTAGTGTTTATTATTAAATATTTTATTGATGATTTGGCTCGCTATAAGAAAAATAGTTGATTTCTTATGAAAAAAATCCATCAGAAAACTTAAATTTTTCATTGAAAATGTACATTTTCAGTAGATTTCCAACAGATTAAATTCTGTCATAAAATATTTAGTTGGAAATGCATTTCAGCAGCGAAAAAAAGTAGTTAGATGGATTTTAGATAAAATTTATTTCATTTAATAGTTATAAAAACATTAACATTGCACATAAATGTCCAGTAACTTAAGTTGCACATAAACAATAATATGATACAAATAGAAAACTATTTATACATAAGAAATTCTAACTTTACATATTCTAAAATGGATTAATGTGCAAAAATTTAAAAATTATGCATATTTAGTACAATCAAGACTTGATTTGATATTGCAATATTATTTTGTCCGAAGGTGAATATTCTCCAAATTTATGATATTTTTTATAATTTATTTAGTATTTTATTATCATAAAAGTATTAATAATTTTAGAATAAATTGAATGTATTTGGATTAGCTTACCTCATATGCATGAGCATATGTTTAAAAATTCATAAACAATGAGTATGTATATCCTTTGAAAAAAAAAAAATCCATCATTATGAAATTTCTTTATGATATAAAAAATCATTAATTTAATTATAGAAGGCCTAATTGAATATTCTTAAAATTAAATGCCAAATATATAACCAAAAATAATGATAAATTATCGTAATTGTGAAGTATTTTTAATGACTTTTCACCTATAAAATGATAATTTATGATAAATATTGGATAAATTCTCATAATATCCCTTATATTTGGGAATACATTCTCATTTTTTTAAGAAAGTTGGAAGACCAATCAACAAGATCTAAACCAAGTTCAGCTAACTTTCCAAATACCATCAATCATTATTTATATCTTTTTAATTAATTAAAGAAAACACAACTTATTTATATCTACTTTGACCTCCCATTTAAATTTGATCTTTTCAAATGATGATTTATGATTTTAACTTAAAACATTTTATAAATACTTAATATTTTAAATTATTTAATAATTTTATAAATTTTCAAAATTATTTTTTTGAAAATTAAAAATATTCAAATTAAAAATATTATTTAATTTAGTAAATATTATTTTTAATAAAAGCTATCATAGAATATTTCACACATATCTATACCACGAGTTGACCAAGCTAGGCTATCCTATAAGTTGGCCCATATTGATTAATTTCAAATAATTAAATCTCACTGTTAATGTGTTTTGCATTTATTATGCACATACACCTCATTTTAGCCTTTCAATTGATAACTAATGCCTTCAAAACTATACTTTCTGAGCATGCTGGTTAACCAACTACTATTAGTAGGACAATTAATATGGGATTATATTTTTAAGATAACTTACACATTTTTTTAGAGAGTTAACAGTAGTTCTTCTAGGCCCAAGTTATATTCAATATCACAAAACCTACTGACCTCTTCATCTAATGCCATTCTATTTAGGATGTGAAAGTCATTGTCAGTGTTACAGTATGAGTTGGTGGTGTTGTGGCCAGACCTATGTGACATCCTACTTGGATATCTCATAGCTAGATATAATCTAACTTCCCCGGTGGAACTTCACTAGCTATCAAAGACTATTTTTATGTAATTTTCTTTTTCATATTGGCATCCATATCATCAAATTGATTAAAACTCTTAATTTCACTTAACTTAATAGCTAGGTTATACATTAATTATCCAAGCTTCTTATTTTGGTTGAGTTTATTCATAGTACAATCATACCCAATTGATTGTCTTTCACTCCTCTTAATCATTCTTTTTTATGAATAGAATATTCATAAGTTTGTCATTATCTTTTCACCTAATTTATTCCTAATATAGTCATGTCATTTTAATTGTATTACTTGGCCTTACAACTAAATTCTTCTAGATGAGAAAATTTTATCTATGATTATGCTCTTCTGACTAGATAATTCCTTAAATTTCTTTATATTCTTTTGATTTGGTCTATCATATCACATCCTTTTGATTAGATGCATATTTATTTTGATCTAATCATGCTCTTTTGATTGGCTCTTTATCTGAGTTTGTCCTTGCACTTTTGGCATAGCTCATCCTTAGTATAGTCTTGCTCTTTTGACAATGATCAAGCTCTTTTGATTAATTTTTTTCTTAGAGTTTGACCATACTCTTTTGGTTTAGTTTATTTTTAATATAATTATGTTTTTTTGACCTACCTAATTCTTTAAATAATCAAACTCTTTTGACTATTATCCTTTGACCAAACCATACCATTTTGATTTGATCTTTCTCTATATTTGATCTTTTCCATGCTTTTTTTTTTTGCCAAATTCATCATTTTATCTAAGTTTACACTCTTGACAAAGCTATCATTTAATTAATACCTAAAGTTTGATATTTATAAATATAGCACTTTTTATGAATAAAAAGGTGCATTTCTCTTTAAAAAAAAATTAATGATGGTGTTATTTTTGATGCAATATTAATGAGTATGTAAATATGAGGGTATAGGTATTAGAAATGTAAATATATAAAAATTGTGTGCTATGTATATAAATGTATCTAATAATTGTTTGGTTAAGTTAATCCCTCGGTTGACTTTGCCCATTTTTTAGTGATTTCCTTTTAATATATATTTGATTTTAACCCATATCACATTTAACTACATTCAATCTTGATTTGATTATATACCTCTAATTAAGTTCTTTATTTTTAGTCATACTCTTTGATTGAATACTTTTGGTTGTGTATACACATGTATCCAAATTAGTCCTTTTCTCTTTGAGTGGACTATATTTACTTGAATCTATCTTACATACCAAATATTTTAAGCTCTTTCCAAAAGATTATATCATTTCAATCCTTCAAGTATTTGTATCACATTTAGACACTTTAATTTTGAGCTTATAATTGATGATATTATTATCTCCTTTTATATTATTGCATTTGCATATGCAAAATATTAGTTAGCATAGTACAAATTAGGTGGGATGGTCCCTTTAACTTTAAGGCTTGACTTATATATGACAAGATGATTTTTATTTTTGAAAAACATTTTATTTGATAAATAAAAATCAATTTGATTATAATTAGTTGTCATATGACCTCTCAAAAAAAAAAAAAAAATCTAAAGCATATCATCTTTCTAAAAAATTATTTAAACAAGGAAATAAGCCTAAACTTAATTTGATCCTTTGAGACATTTTAGTTTGTCACAATCATATAAGTGAACCCCTATTACATTGAGGTTTTTGCCCACATTTAGGTGTTATGATGAGTTATAATCTTTAATTAGATGTTAAACGTAGAGCTAGGGTGTAGCTAGATGGTATTTTTACTAAAGGCTCCTTTTTGGAGCATGGGTTATAACGTTATGTATTGACTTGTAATGGTTGATTGTGTTTATTTATTGAAATAATTTTTTTTATTCTGGTTAAAGATATTTTTTTGTAAGTGCCTAACATATGACCATAAATTGCTATAATTAATTTTTTTTTTTTAATAAGGGCCATACACCAACTACTAAAATGCTAGTTCATGCATTGCTATTAAATAATTATTTGAGATATGATATTATTTGATTTTCATTCGTCATAATATAATGTCTTTATTTTATTCCCTTTTATTTATAGCACTTAATTAAGAAAAGCTTTATGTATAGGATAAGTTACATGTAAAAGTTTTCAGTTAAGTATAGACTCAAATCCAAAAGTATATACCAATACTAGGTAGATATATAATTAATTAAATCAAATAGCTATGACTATTACCAAAAAAATTCAATTATGTACATCATTACTTATTTTATTTTTTATAGGATTATAATTTTGAGAATGTATGCATAGGTCAACTATTTTGTTTTTTCTTCTTCTGAGTATGTATAAGTAGATTGTTCAAATGCAATGACTTACTTATTTTTTATAATTATTACAACACACTATTATGCTCACATCTATATTATCATATAGTATTGTGATGAAACTTTTTGCTTTATTTACTACTAGTATTTGTTAAAGATTGGTTCCTGAGATAAAATTTGCTATAAATTCAATAAATTAATAGTCAATTTTAATTTAATTTGATTTATGAAAATATTTTACTTAAAAATTAAGGCTATATTTAGCAACTTTTTATAAGTAAAAAAAATTATGATTATATCTTCTAGACATGGTATAAAGAAAATTTTACTAGTAATTAAAACCCTTAAAATATTCATGATATATATATATATATATATATATATATATATATATATATATATATATATATATATATATATTCTGTATATAAAGAGAGAGAGAGAGAATTTCTCAAGGTTAAATCATTTATATGTGTATCTTAAGATAGCACAATGAATGTTTAATACACCTAGTGGTCTCAATATGGTAGTGACCATTAGAACTTATTAAGTAGCTTTGTGATGGAGGTGGTGTTCTTTCTTTTGATGAGATTGAGAGAACTTAGGTATTGGAGGTGAGGGAAGAAGATATGTTGGATAACTAGCGCTCCCACCAAGATTGCCAAAGCTCTCAAACCACAAGAATAACTCAATAATTTGTAATTGCTAAAAGATCTCCTTCATTCTAGTAAGAGGAGCTACTTATAGCCATTACAAGCATCTTTCAAAAGAAAAGAATTCTAAACATGGAAGGAAAGATGGGTGGCCATATTAATGTACAGCATTAAATTGCCTCATTATTTTGTGACATCCACCCATTTCACATACTATTATTTTATATGGATTCAACCACCTCATGTCTTTTGAATTTTAAATGCAAAATTTCAAACATGGAGTTTCTAGAATATAATTAAAAAAATAAAAAAAGATGAAATCATAAATGGGCCTTATGCTAATGGGCTAAGTCTCTTCTTTTTCTTGAATTTTCTTGGGCTTTAGCTTGAGATCTTGTAAATATACCTTGAGCTCTAATTTTTGATCCTCATGATGTTCTACATCAACTCCCCTCAATTGAACTCTCAGAGTTGAAATCTAAGAAGTCTTTTACTAATTATGGGGCTAAAGTCTCCAAATCAGTACGGGACAACCATGTGTCTTCACCTAATGGCTTATTCTTCCAACGAACTAGAAAATAATGTTTAGAAGTTGGATTAATGGGTGCTTTCTCGATGATAATATAGTCAACTTCAAAGGAAGAGGGCTTCTACAAGTACGGTGTTATATCTTCTACAAAAAGTTAGGCTGAACAAGTGGAGGTTTGTTAATTCCTTCATATGATTGAATATATTTCAATATTAATAACTCAATGAATGAACATATCAATAGGAAAATCAAGGTGATAAGCATTATATCCTATTTTTTTTAGAATTTTAAATGGACCACAAGCTCGTGCATGTAATTTCTTATATCTAGTGGTTTGATAACACTCAGGCCGAATGCGAATCAATACATAATCACCTTCTTTATATTCTTTTGTTGAATGATTATGATTTGCCTTAGAAGCATAGTTTTCATTACTTATAATAATTTACTTTCTTATATCTTCATAGAGGCTTTGAAAATCTTTAGCAAATGAGAATATTGCATCAAAAAATACATGAGATGGTAGGTTTGCTACATCTATTGGTCATCATGGGTTTTGACCATAGACTATCTCAAATGGTATTTTTTTTGTAGTTCTAGAAATAATACTATTATAGGAAAATTCTAATATTGGTAAATGCAATTTCCTAAACTTTACCTACCAAGACATCTAAGCAAATTTTCTAAGGTATGATTAACTACTGTTTGTCCATCTTGTGTGAAAGAAGAAAAATTTTAATTTGGTACCTAAATAATTTCATAATATTTTTCAAAAATATGAGACAAACTTAACATCTCACAAAAATAATGGTGAAGGGAGACCATGGAGTCACACTATTTCCTTAAAAAATAATTTGGCTATATCATTTATTTTTGAACAAGGTAAAAATGAGCCAATTTTGAGAACATATCCACTACAATAAAATACTATCTTATCTTTGTTCCACCCTAGGTAATCCTAAAATAAAATCCATTGATAGATCTTCCCAAGGCCTATAATGAACATATAGTGTATTATCCACCTTTATTTGATAGTTTTAGCTCTTACAAATTAAACATTGAGTCACTAATTTTGAACATCTCATTTTAATGAAGGATAATAAAATCTATTTTCTAATAAACATATGGTCTTATCCTTTCCAAAATGACCTACACCCCAACATGTAGCTGATAAGAAATTCTAAGAGAAGATCAAGGAATGCATAGTTATTTTTCTTTATATAAATATCCATTTGTTATCAAGAATGTCCCTTGTAAAGTTATTGGCTTATTTAGGTGTTCAAGATAAATTAGGTGAAAGTCAGGGCACACAATATAATCATCTTTAATTTTATTAAAATCTGAGATTCTCAATTATAAAGAGAAAATCATTAGGTTTATCCTATAAATTATCAGCAGGTTTATTCTCAATTCCATGCTTATGCTTTAGAACAAAAGAGTAATCTTGTAAAATTCAATCCATTTTGCATGCCTATGACTTAATTTTTGTTGAGTATTAATGAATTTTAAGGCATTATGATCAGAATTAAGTATAAATTCTCTATGTAAAAATAGTGTCGTTAATGCCTTAAGGATTGAATTATAACATAAAACTCTCTATCATAAGTGGAATATCATTATTTGGCTTCATTTAACTTTTTACTAAAGAATGTTATAGGATGATTCTCTTGACTTAAAATTCCACCTATCCCAATTCTCAAGCATCACATGTCACTTCAAAGGCTTTAGAAAAATCAAGAAGCCTATTCATAGAAGTGATAAGAACTTTAATTTGCTCTAAGGCCTTTTGTTCATTAGACTCCAACAAAATTTATCTAATTTTAGTATATCAGATCAAGCAACAATGGTACTAAAATTCTGATAAATCTCGATAAAAGTGGCTAAACCATGGAAGCTTCTAATTTAGAAAACTTTTGGTGATGGCCAATCTAAGATTGCTTTCACTTTAGAAGGATCAAGTTTAAGTCTAGTGGAATATAATAAAGCCTAAAAAAGATTATCTCACTTGTAAGAAATATTTTTAAATTAATATATAATTCTCTTGTCTAAGTATTTCAAAGACTTTTGTAGGTGTTGTAGATGTTCATTTTCACTTGGACTAAAAATCGAATATCATCAAAATACACCACCAAAATTTACCTATATATGGTTTAAGAATAGTATTCATTAATCTCATAAATAGTGCTAGCATTTGAAAGTCCAAAGGGCATGACAAGCCATTCATAAAGTCCATTAGGGTCTTAAAAGTCATCTTCCACTCATCTCTAATCTTTGAATTTGATGATATCCACTTTTAGATCAATCTTTGAAAAAAATTTGCTCGAGATTAAATCTAACATATCATCTAATTGTGGAATAGAAACCTATATTTGATAGTAATTTTATTTATTGCTCATTATCAACACACATTTGTCATGTTCCATCTTTCTTTGGAGTTAATAATGAATGCCGCTAAGACTCTCTTGAATAAAACTCTTTTTTAATAATTCCTCAACTTGTCTTTCAATCTTAACATGCTAAGTAGAGTTCATCCTATAATGTGGAAGATTAGGAAGTTGAGAACCGGGCAAGAACTCAATAGCATGTTGAATGTCTCTCATAGGAGGTAGCTCATTGGGTGCAATATCTTTAAAATCAAAAAGAAGAGAAGAAACCACAACAGTTATGTGAGTCTCATTAGAGTTTGATATGACTTCTTTTATATGTAATATGTGAAGAAGAAATGGATTAGAAAATTCTTTTCGTAAAGCTCCAAAACCTATTATTTCTATCTTTGGGGTCAAAGAAGGAAGAGTAGATATTTTAAAGTAAGAATCGAAATGATAGTATGTTAATAGTAGGATTTTCTATAATTAATTGAAGTTTGGCATTTTTCTTCAATAGAGGCTTAGGTTGCAAGTCAAGTTATTTTGTGTGGTGTTATGGAGGGTATTTTTCTATTGGCTTTATTGGTAGGAGTTTAATAGTCTTATTATTATGTTTAAAATATAAGTATTTTCCCACCATAGTGAATAACATTCATCATACAACCAAGGTCGCCCTAAGAGAATATGAGCAATGTCCATGGGAGAACATCACACCAAATTTGATCCTCATAGCTTCCTATTTTAATAGAACTAAACATCGATTGTAAAGAGATGTATGATTTACCCATAACATGAAATGGTTCGGGTGAGGTTCAGATTTTATGTTTTCGAGTTAAGGTGTGAAATGACATTCATAGCACTCCTCCATCTATAACTAACCTACATCTCTTTTCATTACACAAAACATACATGCTAAAATGTTCTTTCTCCTCCAATCTTCTATTTTAACAAGTAAGACATCTCATCACATTAACATGAGGGTCACCCAATTTTTCTTATCATATAATGGGTGTCATCATAAACTTCTTCTAGATTATCATCTATTGGATTTTCAACTTCTTCTAAAAAATAAGATTTGAGCTTTACATTGATTTTGCATATGACCTTTTATGACATTTAAAATATATTACTTCTAGTGTTCTTAGAGCTCCCTTCAATTGAAGTTTTAAAAGTGGGCCATTTGGATGGCGGTCTAACAATAGATATATATGGGATGAAATGGAAGGTACTTGACTTTTAGTAGAGGGAGGCATATTTTTTTTTTGTTGTTCAACCAATAATGCATAATGAAATGCTTCCTCTAAAGATTGTGGGTCAAATAATTCAACTTCATTTCTAATGTCACTAAGTCCAATAACAAATTTATTAGCTAATTGCCAATCATTATCGACAATCGTTCTAGAAACTAGATCTTCAAAAGTATTCAAGTATTCACCAAGATAATTACCTTGTCTCAAAGTTAATAATTGACTATGTAGCTTCTTATCATGATGCCTAGACAATACTTTGCTCTTAACATTTCTTTCATTTCTATCCAAGTGAGGTTTGTCCTTCCTAATCTTTGTTCTTTAGCTAAAGTATTTGTCCAATAAATTTTAGCATGCCCTATCAATTTCATTTTAGCAAAAGTAACCCTTTGGTAATCATCCATTTTATACCAATCAAAGAAGTCATCCATTTGAACTAATTAATCAGAGAAATTTATTTGGGTCATGTATACCATCAAGTTGGGGCTTCTACTTTAACTCTTGAGATGGATCATTAGAGTCTTCTATAGTCTTAAAATAATTTTCTCCCTTCCACCATTTCTAGCAATTGATCCTTCTAAGTGGTTGGTTTTCTATGGTTTGGATATGAATCTTCTTCATCTATCCCTATTGTACGCTTGGGTATTGAGGAGTTGGTACTCTATTATTTTGTAGATGATAAGAATTTGCATTTGTTGTTCTTGCATTTGATTCTTACTTTCTTCTAATATTTGTTGAGTTTTAATTCATTGTCATGGATCCTAAGATCTAAGGCATCAACTAATCTAGTCAAATTTTCAACTTGATCTTGAGAGATAGATTTTGGTGCCATGAGATTTTTTTTTAGAAAAAAAAAATATATGAAAAGGGATCAATGAAAAAAATGAAATAAAATAAACAAGTATAATATAATTGTGCAATCAAAGTGAAATTTTAGGCTAAGAGAACTTCCAGGTGAGGAGGTACGACCACTTAAATCCCAAGCTCTCCTTAGATAGTTTAGGTCTTTTGACAAAGTCTCTATTTAGCCTAAAATCACCAGTTTTAACACAATTTATATTTCATTTTAAAATTTAAAAATAATATTAAAATAATATTAAATTTTTTAGTAATCAAGTTATTTTATTTTCACCCATAAATAAAAGAAAAAATAAATTTAATATAAAATATTTTTAAGTAAAATCCATTATATTAATATTTTGATAATTTCTAAACATTTACAACCATCATTTAAAAAGTCATCCATTGATTAACATGTTAATAAACTATTATTATTTATAGAAATTTAGATATATGTTATTTTTCTTGAATTAAAGAAATTGAGAAATTTTTAAATAATTTTATTAAATTTAATATAAATTTATTTAAATCATTTAATAAAATTTTAGCAAATATATTTTAATAAGTTTAAAATATTCAACTTCATAATTCACTAGTCTCACATACCTTGATTTTTTAAGGTGTTATTCATACCATTTTATAAGGGGTTGTTTGGGATCAATTTTATATTGTGTTTTTGTTTTTATTTTTTTGCTATTTTTAAAAACGTGTTTCTTTGATGTGTTTTTAGTTTTTTTTTTCAAAAATAAATAACATTGTTTTTAAAACACTCAAAACAACTTTTAGATGTATTGAGTGCTTTTAAAAATAATAATTATCATAAAAAATATTTTACTTTAAAATAAAACATCAATAAAACAAAAAATAAAAGTGATCCCAAATAGCCCCTAAGAAATTTAAAATATAACTTTTTATTTTAAATTTTCGAAATAGTACTTTATTTTTATGTATGAGTAAATTCTATATGTTAAGTCAAACATCTAAGTTATATTTTACTAAATTCAACTTAATTTTCTTTTAAATTATAATTTAATATATCTATTAAAATCAAAATAAATTTTAAATAACGTAATTGAATTTAAAGTAATTTAATATAAATAATCAAATTATGCCATTTCGTCTCTTTAGCAATATTTTGATAAATGCAAAATTAAAATCATTTTTATTCTAAAATTCCAAGTATTTTATTAATAAATTTAAAATAAGAAATTTGCAAATTTACTGCATTGGATTAAAAATTAGAAGAAATCTCAACTTTAGTTTATTAGAAATTAAATTTTTATTAAATTTATTTAGTATTAATAATTCCTTGATTAATAAGCTTGTTTACTCCATAAAATTCATACTCATGGAGTTATTATGGTAAATGTATGCTAAAATTCTATGGTTATTAATTTATTATAATGTAATGCAAAGCTATTATTTTTTCCTTTTTTTAAAGTTATACGGACTATGATGTAATGGGTAAATATATAAGTTTTGGTCATAGCCTTATATTATTAAAGAGTTTTACCATATATTTAGAATGTTTAGGGTGTACTAAACAAAACATTGATGTAATATAGTTATTAAGAAATGTGCAAACATTTGGTTATATAATATTTTAATATCAATGCAAATAATAATTTATATAGTTTTTTAAAAATAAATCAATTGTATAATGGCTTATAACTATTATATTAAGGACTAGGCTTTTATGAGTAAATCTTCTACCCATTAAAATCAACTCAGCAAAATTATTAAAAAAAAGGTTATTTTTTGTGAGATAAAATTTACTTGATCCATTTTCTTAGTTAATGATTCTCAAATGCAATGATGTAATACTGGTAACATAATCATTTTGACATAAATGTGAGGATATCAACAAGGCCTAACAACAATAATAAACATTTATCCCGCTACATGAGGTTTACTATATGAATCATTTTTCTTTAATGTGTCGTATTAAGTGTCATATTCTCATTTAATTCTAATAAAACAATATCATTTTTTTATACTTCATAGCCAAGTCTTTTTAGGCCTACCTTTATCTTTCTTAACATAAGTTGACTATAATACATCTACTCTCCTAACTGGGTCATCAGATGACTGATATTTTATGTAATCAAATCATCTAAGGAGACTCTCTCTAATATATAAAATAGGAGATTTTTCTCTTTGTTCTTTAAACACATTTTTTTTGCAACATGCTTAATACAACTAACTATTTTTTTTCATATGATATTAACTTCTTCATGAACATTCTAAAGCCTAAGATTTTATAACTTACTCCTAAAAATATTATTTTTAGCATTCTTTAAGTACCCTCATATAATCCTAAGATAATATTTTGATTTATTTTTCATCTTTCAACCTTCATCTTTAAATTCAAAACCAGTAGTTAATGTTGGGTACTTAAACTTTCATTCGGAGTGACCTTATAATCTTTATAATCTAAATGATATATTTTCCTAATAAGAAAATATTGACCTCACTTTTGGAGTGAGTTCTCAACTTCCTCATCATAGATCTAGGACTCTTATAGACACTAAGAGCTCTTTAGTCTTAAGACACTTCTATTGATTAGGTGAACACTTAACCTAAGCCTAGAGACTTAGAAGGGTTAGCCATAAGAATAGGTTATGCCTTAGGGACTTAGAAAACTTGCCTACCCAATAGTCTAAACCCAATCCATGCTTTCTTCCTCAAACCAAACCTCAAATCCAACTCTAATACCAAATCTAAATCAAAATTTCAAACCAAATCATTGAAACCCATAATCAAATTCAAGATCAACATTCTTCCTAAGCCCTTTGATTTCATCCTATATACTTAGCCTCAACCAAATTCAAATCCCCAATTCATGATTTTCAAAGATCAATTCAATCCTCAATCATTTACCAAATCCAAATCCAAATTCCAAACCAAATACCCAATCCAAGATCAAAAAATCAAAATTCTTCCTTAAGCCTTATGACCCACTCTCATGAGCTTAGCCAAATCTCCACCTAAATTATCCCAAACTTGATTGATTTCTTTATAAATCAATTATTTTTTTATTTATATTCACAAATATAAATGAAATCCATACCCAAATGACCAAAACCAAATCAAACTAAATCAAACCAAGCCAAATCCCCTCTTAAGCCCTATGGACCTATCTCCATAAGCTTAATCAAATCTCATACAAATCAACCCAAGATCAATTGGTTTCTTTATAAATCAATTACTCCTTCATTTATATTCATAAATATAAATGAAACCCACCTTCCAATGACCAAAATAAATCAAACTAAATTAATTCCCTACTTAAGCCCTTTTTACCTACATCCTTAAGCTTGGTCAAATTTGCTTCCAAATCACTCCAAACTCGAGTGATTTTCTCATGAATCATTTATATCTTCATTTATATTCTTAAATATAAATGAAATATAGATTCAAATAGCCAAAATTAAATCCAAAATTAAATCAAAACCCAATTCAAGCCTTTTAAGCTAATTTCTTGGACTTAGCCAAATCCTATCAAAATCAAGCCAAAACTAATGGATTTTCTCTTGAATTAATCATTCCTTCAATCATTTATCCAAATATAAATGAAATGTATAATTTTCAATCCAAACTCAAGTCAACCCAAGTCAAGCCCAAGTTAACCCTTTGACTTGAAAACTTCAAATGAGCCAAAATCCATTAGACTCCAAATTGATTGTAGTTGAATTTATGTTTCAATCTTAGGCTCATATATGAGTTCAACTAAACTTGAATCAAGCCAAATCCAAACCAATTGACCAATTTAGGTCCAATTGACCAAGTTAGGTCCACTTGACCCAAAGTGACCTAAAGAACCTTTTTTGAACCAAGTTCTAATCCAACCTAAATTGGATTGAACCAAGGCCATCCAAATATCATATCATGATCAATAATCACTCTAGGATGATCAACCACCTTGAATTGGGTCAAACCAAGCCAAATTGGTCCTTTGACCAAGTCAACCTTAGCCCAAATGAAACCTAAACAAGCCAAAACCCACCATACCCCAAGTTGATTGAAACCATTGATTCAAACCAACTCATGATCAATGATTGAACATGACTTGACCCTCAATCGAGCCAAACCAAGTCCAATTGTCCATTTGACCTAAGTTGACCCAAATTGGCTTAAAAGACCAAAATGGGTCAAATCATGATCCAACTTAAATTGATTGTAACAAATGGCTCAAGTTCATTCCAAATCAATTATTGAACTTGACCAAAGCCATAATTGAGCCCAATTTGACCAATTGGTCAACTTGACCTAACCTAGCCCAAATTGACCTAAGAGGTCAAATTGGCCAAAATTCAAATTAAACTCAAATTGATTCAAACCAAAACCTACAATCATTTTCAATTAGTCGATTAAGCTTGAACCAATACCTAACCCAACCTAATTTGGCCAAATTTATCAAATTGGTCAACTTAGCCCATTTGACCTATATGAATCCAAGTGAGCCAAAATCAAACATAGACCAAATTGATTGAAATCACTTGAACAAAAACTCTTCAAATCATCATTTGAATCTAACCCAAGCATTGGTTTGACCTAATTTGACCAATTGGTCAACCCAACCCAACATGAACCCATATGAACCCATTTGATCAAATGAAGCCAAAACCCATAAAACCAACCCATGGGACTTTGGTGGTTGACCAAACCCAACCCAAATTGACCTTAGGTCAGCCCAAAGTCATCCCAAAAGCAAAGTGGACCTCGCCCAACCCACAATCCATTGGTTAAGCCCTCTTTACATAGGATTCCATCCATAAATAGCAAAGTCCACTCTCCCATCACCTTGGCAGCCATCCAACTTCGAAATGAGGGTGCACCTAACCCACATAGGCCACCTAACCCAAGCTAGGTCGGCCATGGACCAAGGGGAGGTGAGTTGAGTCATCTCCCATGCAAGCCGGGCACCCCATGGATCCAAGCCAAGAGATCTCCCCATATCAGACCTTGAGCCACCTCCCATGAGTTCCTCCAACCCAATCAAGCCATGCGAAGTTGATTGAGACACCTCCAACGCTCTAATGGTGGCCGGCCAAAAAAATGGAAGGTCATCCCGTCCATCCAACTCAGAAAATAGGGGGTATACTCCCCCAAATTGAACGAGCACTTCACCAATTATTTTCATGCAAGCTTAAAAAGATATTTCCAAGCTTCCTGTGAGTTCTAAAGCGATTCCAAGCATCCCACTCTCAGTAGTCTCTCTTCTTATGAGGAACTAAAATAGGGGAGGCTAGCTTCGATCCCAGCTTCACCAATACCCCACTTCAATCAAATTCCTCATTCCTACACCATCACTACCCCTCATCGAGGCCACTAAAATCATTTCCTAAGCTCCAAATCAACTCTAAGTTTGAGTTCAATAGCCGAATGCCAAGGAGGAGGACCTTGGTCTCAAAAGAATTCACAAAAATCAAGGCCTGTCAGAGGCTCACTCAACCAGCCGAATCTTTCAAGCTGCATCCGGTCTTAGCTCTAGTGAGGTATTTCCATGAAAACTATCTCTAGCTTAAGTATGGTTGGTCCTTTTCGAAGAAAATTTTCATTGCATGCGATCTTGACCGTTGGATGTGCTCATCTCCTTCCTTTGATGGTGTGGGTTGATTTTGAAGTTCTTTCGAGATTGGGTGAGCTCGGATCGAACGATCCATGGTGGACGGATGTTATCGTTCATCGCTCGTGGGAAGGAGAATCATGGGCCATCCGTTCCATGTGATTGGAACAGACAGTCATGATCAAATCACGTTAGATCAAACAAGATTTCTCCTATTACACCTCGGGTTTGATCCACGCCGTCCGATCCGAGATTGGATAGTGGCGATCATGCCGTGCCCACCGCTAGCTGACTCGGCGCTCGGATGTGATAACTTAAATAACCAATCTTGTGGTGCCATGTGGAAAGCGCGCCGCATGACGCCATCGGGATTTAGTTTAATTAAGTTAATTAATGTGGTTTTTAGGCTGAATCTTTCAAAATTCATAACCAATTAAAAAAAAATTCAAAAATATAAATAATGGCTCATTTGAAAGGTATTTCAGAGAAGAATTTAATAAAAATATTTTCAATGGATTTTGAATAGTAAACATAGCTTAATTAGGGTTTAATTAAAAAATTAATTAGCTTAATTACTTTCTAATCTCTCAAGTGACTTATCCCAAAATTTTGAGAATGTTTGTGAGGATGACTTTTGCCTCCTCTAATTTTTTGGGGATTTATTGTTTATTAAGTTAAGAGTATTGATTGATTAAGCCATAATTAACCTCTTAACTTCATTAAAGGGTGATTAAGTATATGAATAGTGATTAATTAATTATTTGGACATAATCACTATTGAACAGTAAGGAACTTAGGGAAGTGGATTGGAGCCTCCCTCTTAATCCTTTCTCTAATTTTCCCTCCCTTTTCAACTAAAGTTCTAATTAGTAATTAATTAACTAATTAGAAATTTAATTAGCTAAATTGGAATTCAAATCATATTAAATCATGCTTAATCCAGTGGATGGCTTATGGAATTAGGTTAGGACTTTATTCCTTACCTTTTCTCTTAAGCCCATCTCATTTCAAGATAATTATTAACTTTGTTTAGTCTCTTTTTAGGAAAGATGAATTAATGATTATTGGTTTAATTGATTTAAAAAATCTAACTAAATCTGATTTTTTCCTTAATCCATCTTGGGTAGAGCTTTAGGTGTTCAAGAACCTAAAGAAGCTTAATGAAATTATGATTAGTTCATATGTGTGAGAAAATCATGAAAGTAATTAAAATGGTTCCTTAAGCTTAATTATTAAATGATTATGAGCTAATTGCATTAGGCCCTTTCATTTCATAGGAGCATTGCTATTTACTTTTCAATTCATTTGCATATTATATTAGCTAATAATTATTTAATCAATTATCTTAAGGTAACATAGGTAATGGTTAATTAATTGATTTAATCCATGCTTAACTTAATCAATCCATAAAAATCATTTAATTGCTTCTTATTAAATCAAATTAATTTACACATATGGGGAATGACATTAGGATTAGCAAACACATCTTTCTCACATCTCTCTTAAATCAAGTTAAACATAAAATCAAAAGTGACTTTAAGAAACTTTGTTTTATTTTAAATAAGCTTATTTAATGTGAATGTCCTTAGGAATTAGTTGGATTGAATGAAATTACGTGCTTGTGTTTCTTTATTTCTTTCCAATCATATTAAAATGTTGTATGCCACTTGTAGTCATGCATTCATGCATTCATTTCTTTCAAAAATCAATTAAGATAAATGATTTCTTTTATGTCAAATTTGCATGTGTTGACTTAATTAAAAATATGTGTGGTTATTATCACTATTAAATAGAAAATTATTTTAAAAGTATATAAATCAACTATAACACATGGAGTAATGATAATTATAAGTATTTATAAGCTTGTATGTGCTTACAACTTAGAACTGTGATATGAAGTTTTTTTTTCTTTAATCTTCATGAATTTACATAAGGATATGAATATTAACAAGTGTATAGTTCATTTGAAAAGGACAACACTTGCTTGGGTTTATTCTTATGTATATCCATGTTAGAATTTAGATAGAATTTTAGCTCACATGTATAAATAAATCAAAATACAATTCTTGTATGATTTTTATTCTTATAGTTGTTTGTACACTCATGAGTATTTAAGGATGGCGAGTATATCTAGTCTAGACACAAGGGAATGCATGACTTTAAGTAGCCCCAAGGAGGTTACTACCTCGTTCCCCTGGTCAAATAATGGCGAATTACTAGCTTATAACTTTTATACACTTGTGTGTGCATTTGGCTAATGAATGAGAATCTCACCATATTCCATATGCATAATTTAAAACAAAAATATAATTTTTGCATGAGTTTCTATTCTTATAGTTGTTTATACATCCATATGTATTTAAGAATAGTAGGTATAACTAGTGTGGACACCCGGGGATGCACGGCTTTAAGTAATCTCAAGGAGGTTCCTACATCATTCCCCTGGTCAAACAATGGCGAAGTACTTCCTTAGAACTTTCATACATTTGAATGTGTATTTAGCTAATGAATGAGAATCATCTTTTTTATAAAACTCATTTATGCATCATGCATTTAAGTGTGCCAACATATAATGCATGGATAGGTATGTTTAGGACTTAATTATATGCATGTTACATATGATGGAAAGAAATGAATAAACATGAATTGTGTGATAGTAATTAATTCTAATTAATCTTAAGATGCCTTTCTTATTGAATAAGTCTATTTAAAATGAACCTAAACTTAGATTAATTTAAAATATGTAATAAGCCACTCACTAAAGAGAATTTATTTAATTAATTTATTTTAGATGTGACTTAAGATAGGGATAAAAGAGAGTGATCATCTCTTTTCTTATTTTTATAACACTTAGTTGTTAAGTGTAAGCCAAATGAAACAAAAGAAAATATTAAGTAAAACTTACAAATCAATTAAGCCACCTAAAGTGAAATCATCATTTATAATTAAATCCTTTCTTACTTAGAAAATTATAACAGAGCCTAATTAGGGCATACCACACAAGCCTTAATACACACACCTTAGATTAAGTCACCACTTTTAGCCTTATGTTAGGGAGGTGCATGGTTTGATGTATGTTTGATTTTATAGTGTATCATTATAGACTGGATGTTAGAGTGTATGGTTTATAGACTAGATGTTAGGCCGTAATCAGCCTATTCATGTTTTATGCAGGAGATTATGCTTCAGGGGTGCTTAAAGATAAATATAAATGCTCTCTTTTATAGGTTGCTTAACCCCTAAGCACAATCTAAATTAAGAGGACTTGGTTACCCATGTGCTAAGTCTAAATTATACATATAAGCTGTTGTATGGTGTGTTTAGCTAACACTTATTTTATAGGTGTAGATTTACTTTTATTATTTTAATGTAATTATGCATAAGAATTAGGATTAGTGTTATGGGGATTAGGATGAGCATTAGAAGGCTTTATCTTGGGAGGCCCCTATGATGCTTTTGAAGAAAACACATCTAAATCAAGTCAAAAGAGAAAAGAAGAGGAGACATGAAGAATGAAGATAACCCATAACATTTATTCATTTGTAAAAATGAAAAAAAAATTGTAATTATTCTTTCATATACCGGGTTGTATAAAGGTAAAGCTTGGCTACCCATTTCTCTTTTCGGGTTGTACGGCGGTACCCGACCTCATTGATCTTTTATTTTTTTTATGTTGGATTTATAAATTGTTTGATGTTTTGTTTATAATTGTGTAATAGAAACAACATGCCTCTTTTTAGTTTTTTTTTTTGAAATGGTGATTTAATGTGTGGCTTGGATCTGATTAGGCTCTTAGGGAAAAATAAATTTTCTACCCTAACTACAACTCATAACTAAATTCTTTAAATAACTCATAACCTCACATAAAGCCTAGGCATTAAATTAAGATAATTAAAAGATTTAATAACCATTTAGCTATATGATTGTATGTTAACATTATACATGCCATATTGATTCACTCTTGCTAAGAGAGGGTTTTCCATCTTGCACGATAAGGGAAGACTTGACCTTTGAGGGTCTCCCCTGTGGTGGAAACACCTCTTTCTTTCTGATTTAGCCAATGACCTTATTTCAACATGTATTTAGACATAAAAAATTCTATAGCTTTTGTCAAAATAAAGAGTAAAAAATTAAATAAAAATTGATAAGATTTGCATTATATTAAGTCATTGTTCATACCACTCATGCTCTAGTCTCTTAGAGGGTGGGTTTAAGGACCTTAGTTTTCTTTCTAATAATAATAATCTAACCATCTTGAAAAATTATATGACTTGATCACATGGTTTTAAAGTGTAGGAGGAGTTAGCTGGCTGTCACTCCATACGATTATAAGTCCAGCAGTCGGTTACCTTCTCTTATGGAGGTAAACCATATACCCATCTTCATTTAGATTTAGGACATGCTTTGGCTCTTGCTAAAGCTCTCTAGATTTAGGATCTAAGGTTATTATTTTTTTTCGGCTATAAGCATAAATCCTCACCTCTTAGGCATTTCCATAACCTTGTATTGTGAGATCATAAGTCCTAGTTTTTATAAATGTTCATTAAGTTTCCTAGTATCATGAGCATTCCTTACTCATCTCCTTTTTGGTTTCAATAATAAGTTTCTCCTTTTTGATCTATCCCATTTAATTTTTTAACATAGCCAATTTATTGATAGTCTTATCATTGAAATCTTTAGAGATAATAATTGCCTACTTTAATCGAGAGTATTCTAAGGAACTCACCTTCTTTAGGATGTAATTAACTATGGGGGCTTGCCCCCATAGGAAACTTTAGAACCCAGTTTAAATAAACCCTGCTTTATTCATCCATGTAAAGTAGGAGAAAACTCTTTGATATATTCAAAGATCCATCATAACTTAGGAGTCCTTATTAGGTGATTATGTTAATTGTAATGTAATGATTTCTATCTTTTGAGATAGTATACTATTCCTTAATGCCATGTCTGATCACTTCAATAAGTACACCCTAAGATTTGAGTGGTGTCCCCCATACATACATTGAAAATAAACACCATAGATTTTTTTGGCATCTTCGCTGGAGATGGTTCCTCTCTCCATCTCTAGTAGACAATTGTTGTCTCCAAACATCGATGGTAGACTTGTATTTCATATGAGTCCAATATCTCTCTTTCCATTGGCACTTAGCTTATTTCATTCTTAAGCAAAGCTAGCCAACATCCTCTAGATTTTAGGACCCAACTCCTTATAGGTCTTAGAACCCCTATTAGATCCCCCAATAGGTGAAAGATAAAATTAACTAATGAAAGGAGATGACAAAAAACTAGAACCTCCTTATCACTAGCTTGGTGAGGTGAGGTTCATCTTATATTTAAGAAAATAAACTCTTTTGCAAAAATTCCACTTTCCAAAAGCACTTTTTCAAAATTTACATAACAAAAGATCTTGCTCAAAATTCATAAGAAACTTTCAAAAAGCACAAAACTCATATAACCAAACCTCATCTAACAATTCCCATGATTGTTACATGGAGGTTCTTTTCAAAATCAAAATAATTTTTCAAAAGCATCTTTTAAAAGTAGTTTTCTCCATTCAACATACCCAAGTTTGTTGAATGAAGATTCTATTTTCAAATAAAATCATAGCATAAAATTGAAACCCCACTTAACATATTTCACATATGCTAGAGTTAGAGTTTCCCTCTTTTCCAAAAGCATACTTTTGAAAATGACCTCCTTCATTCAATATACTCAAATTTGTTGAATGAAGATTTTATTTTCAAAAAAAATAAAACATAATAAATAATAAATAAATAGCATAAAATTGAAACCCCACTTAACATATTTCACATATACTAAGTTGAAGTTTCTCTCTTTCAAAAGCAAGAAATCACACATGAAATCAAGATATATTTTGAACTCTATTTGACACACCTAAATTTGTCAAATGAGAGTTCCCCTTTCTTTTGGAAAACCAAAAATAAAGTGAATTTTGTTTAATACACTTGACTCCTACTTAACATACCAAATTTGTTAAGTAAGAGCCTCATTTTCAAATCATAATCACACTTGAGTTCTTCTTAATATACCAAATTTGTTAAGTAAGAATCTCATTTTCAAAAATCATAAATACACTTGACTCCTACTTAACATACCAAATCTGTTAAGTAAGAGTCTCATTTTCAAATCATAATCACATTTGACTCCTACTTAACATACCAAATTTGTTAAGAGTCTCATTTTCAAAAATCAAAACACACTTGACTCCTACTTAACATACCAAATTTGTTAAGTAAGAGTCTCATTTTCAAAAATCATAAATACACTTGACTCTTACTTAGCATACCAAATTTGTCAAGCAAGAGTCTCAATTTCAAAAATCATAAATACACTTGACTGCTACTTAACATACCAAATTTGTTAAGTAAGAGTCTCATTTTCAAAAATCATAAATACACTTGACTCCTACTTAACATACCAAATTTGTTAAGCAAGAGTCTCATTTTTAAAAATCATAAATACACTTGACTCCTACTTAACATACCAAATTTGTTAAGTAAGAGTCTCATTTTCAAAATCATAAACACACTTGACTCCTACTTAACATACCAAATTTGTTAAGCAAGAGTCTCATTTTTAAAAATTATAAATACACTTGACTCCTACTTAACATACCAAATCTGTTAAGTAAGAGTCTCATTTTCAAAAATCATAAATACGCTTGACTCCTAATTAGCATAACCAAATTTGATAAGTAAGAGTCTCATTTTCAAAAATCATAAATACACTTGACACCTACTTAACATACCAAATTTATTAAGTCAGAGTCTCATTTTTAAAAATCATAAATATATTTGGCTTCCACTTAACATACTAAATTTGTTAAGTGAGAATCTCATTTTCAAAAACACAAATCAAATCACACTTGACTCTTACTTAACATACCAAATTTGTTAAGTAAGAGTTTCATTTTCAAAAATCATAAATACACTTGACTCTACTTAACATACTAAATTTGTTAAGTAAGAGTCTCATTTTCAAAATCATAAATACACTTGACACCTACTTAACATACCAAATTTGTTAAGTAAGAGTCTCATTTTCAAATCAATCACATTTGGATTCTACTTAACATACCAAATTTGTTAAGTGAGAGTTTCATTTTTCAAAAATAAATCAAATCACATTTGGCTTCCACTTACATACCAAATTTGTTAAGTGAGAGTCTCATTTTTTAAAAATAAATAAAATCACATTTGACTCCTACTTAACATACCAAATTTGTTATGTAAGAGCCTCATTTTCAAAGCAAGCAAACACATATCAAGCACATTTGGCATCTACTTAATATACCAAATTTGTTGTGTAAGAAGCCTCATTTTCAAATCAACATATATCACACACATAACTAATCATAAGCAAAGATACTTTCAAAAAATTTTCAAACTTATAATCAAAACCTTTCTAGCATACCTAAATTTGCTAAGTAAAGGTTATCCAAATCAAAATTTTCAAACAAGACACATAATACAAATATCTTCAAGGTCTCTCCAAATATTTTAACCCCACCCAACCTACTTAAATAGGTTGAGTATGAGTTCTAAATCAAAATCATATGGCAAAGTCTCTCCTCCAAATATCAAAAATCTCTCCAAAGTTTAATGAACCCCACTTAGCATACCTAAATTTGTTATGTGTGGGTTCAAATTCCAAATTAAGTATAGAAGTCAATGATTGAAGGCAAACATCAAGGCAAGGGTTTGACTCAATTATGTTTTAATAAATGCAGTGATTTCGATCAATCTTTCTAGCCTTCCGTGCAAGTGATCATGGCTCCTAGCAAGTTCATCTTCTCTTTCCCTTCTGGTGTAGATTTGGCCTTGGATCAGGCCAATCTCATCACGACTGATGTCATACTCCTGATCTACTTTGGCTGTGGCTTTGAGGGGGTTCAGATTACTTGTGAGGGGGAAGCCATCACAATTGTTAGTAGGGAGGAAGTGGCGGGATAGACGCCACTCATCCGCTTGGATATCCCATCTAATTTTTAGTTTCCTTCATTGAAGAGGAAGGCCGTAGTGGTTCCCATGCCCCATTCAGTGTCAATGTCAATACCAACTATTTTAGTACCTACCTGTTCAGTTGCCCCTACCATAGCCCTAGCGAGAGCTACTACCTCGTCTTTAGTTACCTCAAAGGGGAAGGCTATCTTAGCCTCTGAGATAGTCTCCCCCACCTTCAAGGTAGGTTCCAGCACCCACTCTACTTTGCTCACCCACACCCAACACCGCAATAAAAATTGAAAGATTAAGCGGGATTATGAGCGAGCAGCCAGAGAGCTTGACGTTGCTTCCCATATAGTTGAGGAGGGTTCTCCCTGTGAGACCTCTCTACTTTTGAATGGCATAGGTTCCACCCCTCTCCTCCTGATGGAGAGAAGACTAGAGGATCTGATCCCTCCACCACCAAAGATACTATAAGGCACTAGACTGGGGAGCATAGGAGGCCCTGATCTTAGATTGTTCTACGCCAGCTGTGAGCTGATGCTTAGAGTCCTTATTTAATTTGAGATCCATGATCCCTAAGAGTGTTAGGGGTTAGATCCATAAATAGATAGCCATTGAGGCTCGAGTATCTGCCTAGGCAAGCATGAGAGAGCGATGAAGGTATGCCAAATTCACCACCTCGATGGATTTCCTCAATCGTCAAGAAAATAATCATTTATAACATTATTCTTACCCATCACCGTAAAGGAGATCTTCAGGGCTTGCCATCACACCGCTCCCTGCCATCCACCATCACTCATTCTTATAACCACTACACCAAGATTTAGCCCATAAGAGGCCATCCCAGGTGATCCAGCTATGGCCCAAGGATCCTACTCCATCCTTCTATCTATTAATGTGAGATCGAGCCCCCCTGCTCGACCCTCTACTTTAGCTATGGTCAAGAAGGAGTGGCGACCTAAGAGCATCATCGTTGCATCATCATCATCACCACCATCACCCTCCAACACCAAGGAAGGTTTGGAAGTTGCTAATGATAACTTGAAGAAGGTGATAGCCCAGCAGTAGCAGCACTTTACTTGTCGGGGATAGTTCAATAGTGCAACCATCATCCGAGTCCAGGACTCCATCCACAGTTGTAGTTACTACTTCTTCCTCCACTAGCCCCTCTCGCCAATAGGAGACGTACCAAGAGCATTAAATCCCTTACCTCGCTTATTTTATTAGATTTTTATAATGTATCTCCACTTAAAAAGAAATAAATGAAGAAAGCTTTCACTTACATCTTATCCACTTTTGATACGTTAGATTTTATTCCTCTTAAAAATTCTCCAACTTTAGAAAATAATAATGATAGCTCTAGTCATTCTGATCTCCTCTCTTCTAATTTAGAATTGGACTTCCCTTTTTGAATCAATCAAATCCAATGAACTCCAAATGACCTGAAATTTGGCCCAACTCACTTTTGACTCATTTCAAATTTATTCAAATCAAATCCAATGCCAAATGACCATTCTACCCTTGGGTCAAGGGTATCACATGAAACAAATCACCTATGTAAGTGGTCATTTCCATTCCTTGGCTACTTAGCACGCCTCCCATTAGTCCACATAGGCTCCAAGGACACTGCCCAACCTGATCCAAGAGGTTGTTGGGTTGGCCATGACTCATGGGGAGGTGAATTCACCTCACCTCGCCATTGGAGCATTTGAAACCCATAGGACACCCACTAATCCATCTTGGCAGTCACCTCCCAAGCCTTGGCCAACCAAAGTAAGCCACTTAGGATGATTCGCTGCCATTCCCAACCACCCCAAGACATATGACATCCACTAGGAGTGGTGATTTTTGGCTCACCACCAAGCACAAGAGAAGGAGAGGCTTCCAAGAACTCATTCTACCATCACACACCGGGAGCTCCTCCAAGCAACAAGAAACCCATTGTCCACTTCCTTTGGGCTAGAAGAACACAAAATTGAGCGGATTCTAGCAAGGAGACAGCGAACATTGGTGGATACAACATTCCAAGTGAAGGCAAGGTTCTAAGTTCACCCCAAGGCTTTATCTCGCATCCAAGAGTGTGCTTGGATCAACATAGCCACCAGAAATCATCCCCAAATCTCATAGCCGGCCATAGGATCTCTTATTTGTGACGATTCTTGCGTGATTTTAGGAATTTCCCTTAGATATCTCTAGCATTCTTCATTTTATACAATCCCAATGCAAAAATAGAAGTTTTCGGTGAGAATTGATCCAAAATTGAGCCCGATCATACCCTATTTAGTCGATTTCATGATTTTCCCGATTGAATTTTAGTGCCATCGTTGTTGAAAATGTAGCTCATCCGATCTCCTATTGATGGGGATAGTCAACTTAGATTAGCCCAAATCGCATTTGATTTAACCCATTAAATTGTAAGTTTGATCTAGAATGTCGATCTGATCATACGGTTCAAACAAAACCACGCGTTCCGTGGCTTCCCCCTCCTTTTCCCGCTCTTTTGTTGTATCAACGCCAAGCAATCATCGCAGTGTGGCACCCATTATGCCGAAAAGCGCCGCCCAATCACTGTTGTTGGGGATCCGCCTGCCGCCATCGTGGGGTTAAGTAAGAAAATAAAGTTTTTTCGATTTTAAAAATTAGTTAAATCATCTGAAGCTTCAAAAATTCATAGAAAACAAAATGCCTAATAAAAAATTAAAAATATGGTTCGTTGGATTCATCTTTTTGAGAGAAATCCAATAAATCAAAAATACCTAATTTTTACCATGTATTTTGAGCTTAATTTAGGTTTTAGTGAAAATCAAATTTTATTAATTAAACCAAAAATATACCTCAGATTGATTTGAAATTTTCAGTGATTGAAATTAAATTTAAAATACACCTACAAAAAAATATCAAGTTAAAAGGATTTTTGGATTGAGAGATATTGCATTCTGAAGCTCAAATAGTCTATTTTAGTAAAAATAAATTAATAAACTTTATAAAAATTATTAAATATTATTTAAATCAGGTGAACTTTTTAAAAAAATTAGAATAAATCATAGAAAATCATAAAAATATAAATAAATACTCATTTTAAAGGTATTAGAGAAAATTTATTAAAAGTATTCTTAATTAATTTTGAACAGTAATTAAGGCTTAATTAAGGATTAATTATAAATTTAATTAACTTTTACTTAATTAATTAACCCCAAACTTTGTATACTAATCCAATGGGATGACTTTTGCCTCCCATGATTTTAATGAGATTTATTACTTAATTAACTAGAGAAATTAGCTAATTAAGCTCTAATTACTCTTTTAAATTAATTAATAATTAATTAATCCCATGAATAGTAATATATTAATTAATTAAGTGGTTGATTATTGCTTAACAATGAATGAACCAATGGGATAAGATTAGGGCCTCCTTCCTAATCTATTTCCCCAAGTTTATTTCATTAATTAAATTAATCAAGGCTTAATCAATTAAAATTGCTTAATTAATCAAACCAAATTATAATCACATGGAATCTCATTAATGAAGTCTTGGGTAGACCCTTAGGTGTTCAACAACTTAAGAAAATCCTAAGAAAATTATAATCAGCTCACATGTGTGGGAGAATTATAAGAGTACTTAATTAAGTTTCTTAACTTAATTAACTATTAATCATGAACCAATTGCATTAAGCCTCTTTTATTCCTTAGGATTATTGCAAATTTATTCTTCATTCATTTGCATATCATATTGGCTCATAATTATTTAGTTAATTACTTTAATGCAACATGGGCAAGGGTTAATTAATGGATATAATGCATATTATAACTTAATTAATCCATAAAATTAACTTAATCATATTTAATTAAACCAAATTAATTCATAAACATGGGAATGGGTTATGATCAGTAAACTTCTCTTTAGATTTCTTAAATAAATCAAACATGAATTCAAAAATGATCCATAAAAAGCTTTGGTTTATTTTAAGTGGTGTTATTTGATTTGATTGTCCTTAGGAATTAATTTAATTGAATGAAATAATGTGTTTATGTTTATTTATTCCTTTCCAATCATGTTAAATGTTATATGTCATTTGAAATCATACATTCATCTTCTCAAAATTAATTAAATCAAATGATTTTCCTTTATGTCAAGCTTGCATGTGTTGATTTAATTTAACATATCTGTGGCTATTATCATTATTAAATCCAAATATATTTTCAAAAAGCTTATAAATGAGTAATTACATATGAAGTGAAAGTAGTTATGATTACATATAGGTTTACATGTGCTTATAGCTTAAGTATGTGAAATATAGCTTTCTTTTCTTTAATCTATATGTAGTTTCACATGTATTTGAATGTTAATAAGTATATAGTTTGGACATCCCGGGAATACGAGGCTTTAGTTTGCCCCAAGGAGGTCATTTAATTATCTCACTTCCCTGATTTAACAATGACACATACTTATTTGATTTCATTTACATGTGTTCCTACATTAGAATTGGGATGAAATCTTGTTTCACATACATAAATGTTCTAATCAAATAAAAAATAATTTTTGCATGATTTTATTTCTCTTATTTATATATACATTCATGTGTAGTGAGATAACAAAGTATATAGTCGACATCAGAATACGAGTTTAACTAGCCAAGGAGGTCATTTAATTACCTCACTTCCTAGTTTACAATGACACATACTTACTTATTTCTCTTTACATGTGCATGTATGTGTGGCTAAAACAAAATGAAAATCTATCTTTTCTACTAAAAATACATGCATTCATAATAGATTAAGTGATTAAATTAATTAGCCATATGATTTGGGGTCTCTTTCCTTATGTTCTTACATACAAATTTACATATGTTTGAATGCAAATGGGTATATAGCTTGGACATCCTGGGAATACAAGGCTTTAGCTAGCCCCAAGGAGGTCATTTGATTACCTCACTTTCCTAGTTAACAATGACACGTACCCATTTAATTTCATCCCTATGTATTTTTGTATAAGAATTTAGATAGAGATTTAAACTAATATGATTAAATAATTCAATCACATAAAATGATATGAACTTCACATACACATACATTCATCATTTAAGTGTACTAAAAATATGTTGCATGTATATATACATTTAGGATTAAATCATGTGCATGCTATATGTGATGGACAGGAATGATTGAACATATGTCATGTGATAGTAATTCAATCAAATTAATTTTAAGATGTCTTTCATATTGAATGTGATTATTTAAAGTGGACCTAAACTTAGGATTAATTTAAAGTGTGTGATAAGCCATTCAGTAAAGAGAACTAAATCAAATTAACATACTTTAGAAAGTGACTTAGGGTAGGGATGAAAGAGAGAAATTCTCTTTCTTCTCTTTATAACACTTAGTTGCTAAGTGTAATCATATGGAATAAAAGAAAATACAAATTAAAATTCTCAAATCAATTAAACAACTTCAAGTGAAACCAACTTTAAATTGAACATTTCCAAGCTTAGAAATGCAACTCTAATGCCTAGTAAGACACAACACACAAGCCTTCACACACATTTGAATTAAGTCACCACTTCTAGCTCTATGTTAGGGCAGTGTATGATGTGATGTATATTTTATTTTGTCATGTATATTTGATGTTTTAGAGAGATGATTTATGATTACCATTAACCTAATCATATTTTATGTGTGGGATTATGCTTAAGGGGCCAATTAAAATAAATATAAATGCTTTTAAGTTGTAAACCCCTAAGCATAATCCAAGTGGGTTTGGTTACCCATATGGAGGGTGCTAAGTCCAAATTATGATATAACTGCTTGGGATTGTATGTATGTTTAACTAACCTCTATTTTGCATGTGTAGTTAGATTTACTTTTCTTATTTTTAATATAATTTTATAATTAGGAATTAGAATTAGTGTTATGGGAGATAAGGATGAGCATTGGCTAGAAGGCTTTGTCATGGGAGGCCATTTGATGCCTTTGAAGTGAAGTAAACCAAACCAAATGGAGATATGAAGAATGAAGGAGAAATGAAGATATGAAGACCTTCCCATAGCATTCATTCATTGTAATTGTAATTATTATTTCATTTTTTGGGTTGTATAAGGGTAGAGAAACTTTCTTTTTTTTTTAATATAGGTACCCAACCGATCATCTTATTCTTTTGTGCTAGTTATAAAAAAAGTTTGATGTTATGTTTAGCTTGTGCAATAGAAATGACATACTTTTTTTTAGTTTCTTACATGATTGATGTTTGAATGTGTGGCCTGGATGTGATTAGGCTCTTAAGATAAAAATAAATTTTCTACCTAACTACAACTCATAACTAAAGCTTTAAATAATGCATAACCTCACCATAAAGCCTAGACATTAAATTAAGATAAATAAAAGATTTAGCAACTCCTTAGCTGTATGGTTGCATGTTTCACATCATACATGCATATTCTTTCTCTCTTGAAGATGAATGATCCATCCTTTAAGGGGAATGCAACTTGAGGGCATCCTATGGTGGAGAACACCTTCTTCTAGCTGATTTGGCCCATAACCTGCTTTCATCATGCATATAAGCATCACAATCCTAAAGCCTTTATCTAAATGAAGTGTTAAAATTAGAATAAAAATTGAAAAGATTTTTGTATTAGACTAAGTTATTATTCATACCACTCATGCTCAGTCTCTAGTGGGTCTGGACTCGCTTTCTAAATAAATAACAACCAAACTATCTTGCAATTCATATGACTCGACTACATGAATTTAAAGCATAGGATGAGTTAGTTGACTGCCACTCGAGATGGTTATAAGTCCAACAGTTGGGTGGTTTGTCCTCTCTTGTGGAGGTAAACCATAGACCCATCTTGGCTTAGATTCAGGTCGGGTTCTAACTCATGTTAGAATCTTTAGATTTAGGATCCGAAGTAGCTATTTCTTTCGAGCTACTAGCATAAATTTTCACCTCTTAGGTATTTCCATAATCTTGTATTGTTAAATTATAAGTCTAGTTTTCTAATAAAATATCAACTCAAACATATAATTATTCTCAACTTCAAACATATAAAGCCCAATTATAGGATAGGTTAGAATGCTTACTAGATTTCTTAGTATCATGAATATTTTCTACTCATTCCCTTTGGCTTTAATAATAAGTCTTCTTCTTGAGTTTTCCCACTTGATTTTCCAATACAAATATTCCTTTGATAGTCTAGCCTTAAAATCTTTGGAGACGCTAAATGTTTACTTTAATTGAGAGTATTCTTAAGGGATTTCATCTCTTAGGATGTAATTAACTGTGAGGGCTTGCCTCCATAGGCAACTTAACGAACCTGACTTAAAAATAAATCCTGCCTTACTTTTTCATATAAAGTAGGGGAAAAATCTCTGGTACATTCAAAGATCCATCATGCCTTAGGAGTCCTTATTAGGTGATTAGGTCCATTATAGGGTTGTGACTTCTATCTTTCGAGATAGTGCACCATTCCTTAATATTTTATTCGATTACTTCTATAAGTACCTTCTAAGATCTACGTGGTGTCCCACATCTCAAAAATAAACACCACATATGGTATTAAAAAAAATACTTTTAAAATCTACCATCTCTGCCATTCTAAAGCATAAACCATACATGTATTGCTTTCTTTAGCATCATTATACAATGAGATAAATTATTTAAACAATTGATTTGTATTTATTAGTAGTTTTAAACCATTCAAGCAAGTCTTTCATATATAAATCAAATATAGAATTGTGTATTTCTTAAATCAAACATATTTACACCAATTAAAGATGGGAGTAGTGGAGAAGAGAAATTTCTTGGAATCAATAAAAAAGAAATTGTTTTTTTATCTCCAATAAAATTTATCATAATCATGTAATATTTGAGTCTTGTTGATAATATTATAAGACTTATAAAGTTAGATGGAGCAAAAAAAACCTACATCAATAATAAAGCAAAAGCATATAATATGTAGAAATTAAAAGTATTAAAGCCTAAAGCCTCCATAATCTTCTAAATAAAGGATAAATTGCTTCTATAACCTCCTTTAAATTTGAAAACATTAAAAAATGATATAAATGAGTTTTGTTATTTTGCAAATAGAAAGAAAAACCTTGTTCCACCAAAAGTTTATCAAAGGTCTAAAAATAAAATTCCATATATATTTAATTTTATGGATATAATTAAGGTGCGAGGGGGATTAAAATTAAAGCCACCATTCTCAAGAGACCTAACTAATAATTACAATGAAGAATTTGAAGTTTATTAGATTATTCCTTATTGAATAAGAACTTGTATATTAGATTATTTGTATAGTTTTTGAGAGAAAACTTGTTCAATTGCAATCCACCAACAAAAGAAATAAATTCTTGTTCCATCCAATAATTAAGTAATTAAGCTTATCAAATATTGACTAACAATTAGACATTTAAATTCTCACTACAGTTATAAATAAACTTTTTCATCAAAAATTAGATATAGCGAAAGAGAGTCAAAGTAGCTAATATATTTGAATAAAATAACATTAGGCTTATCCATATTAACAAGTAAATTAATTCTATCTTTAAAGATTCTTACAACATGTAGTAGAGAATAAATAGTAACCTCATTAGCATTGCCAAAAGAGAGCAAATAATCAAGAAATATTACTTGAGAAATAAAAATCTCATTTTGAATAATTGATTTATAACTGTTGTCACATTTTTTCATTCAAGATACAAGATAATTCCTCTATAGAAATTAATAGTGAAAAGATAGGGAGGTAATAGGAAATCTTATGTAAGACTAGAATTAGAATTAATATATTAACATGGTTGACTATTGATAGTCATAGAGAAGGGTATTAGATATGTAGCCAACAATCCATTTAACAAATTGTTGGGAAAATCCAATATGTAGAAAACCACCAAGTATAGCCTTATGATTAATTCAATCAAATGACTTTTTGAGATACACATTAGCATAGAAAGATTTAGAGTAAAAAATTTTCTTAAATTTGTTTAAGAAGACTCATAGATCAAATAATTTTCTGATAATTTCTACATCTTCCACAAACTTATGTAGTTCAATCTCTATGAAAATGCATGTTTATTATTCTACTTGTAAAAAGCTTACTAAAAATTTTATAAAATATAGTAAGAGAAATTGATTTTATGTCAATGTTGAGATTGGCATTAATTTTTTTGGGAATCAATGATATAGTAGTATGCTTGAAGTGCCTAAACAAATTAGCTATTTGAAAATAAAAATGCAAAATAGTTTTAATGAATTGATGCCCAATGACCTCCCATGAATTCTTATAAAATTTAGCATTAAATCCACCTGGATTAAGAGATTCATCATCATCAAATTAAAAAAAAGATCTTTTAAATATTCATTTTAAAGAAATGCACAATGATATGATTGTGACTTTTCAGTATCAAATTGAAGATCATAGCTTCCTAAATGAACAAAGATCCTATAAAGATTGATCCAAATCAAAATCCATATCATCATGATTAGATAGAGTATGAAAATAATTATATATTTTAGAATTGATCATAACCTAAATCAAACTAGGCCCATCATTAGAAGAAGCTCCTTAATATGATTAAATTTTCCCTTTTTTTAAAGGAAGCTCAAGTTGTCTTCCCATACCTAAGATATGGAGCCTTAGCCCATTGACAAGTCTAACTATTTTCATTAGTAGAAGCTAAACTAGATTATCGTTTATGGCTTTATCTTGAGGAACGAGATTTTGATATAGAGGATCACTCGCAAGCCTTTGAAAAAATTATGCCTGATGATCACTATGCTTTTGAGTTATCATAGAAATACTCAAACAGCAATTAACACCAAATAATGAGTTAGAGTGTTTGCTTAACTACTTTAAGCTAAGACAAAAATGGGATAACCAACAACAATGGTACCTATCTATGCACTATCAAGAGTATCCTTATAAGTAAGCAACACAGTTGATCCAAAAGTTTTTTTTAAATAAAAACCTGTGATTGGATTTTGAAGAAGCGCTTGTGGAAATCATTATTAGGGAGAATGATGATATCCAAACCAGTTATTCTCTGTCTCCTTTATGTCTCATGGATCTTTTGGCTGCTCCATTTTTGTTCACTGGTTTATTTCTCGGTCTTCGATGATCCATGGTTCAGCCTTGGCTATGTGGTCGTAGCCCTGAAGGCTATTTCTGATTATGATCCTCTCAATAGAGCTATATCTGACCCACAGTTTTACGTCTTTATTATTATTATTATTATTATTATTATTATTATTATTATTATTATTATTTTGGGAATTATATTAGATTCATCAGCATGTAAATTAAATTAAAAAAAGAGCTCGTAAGTAAAAAAAATGACCAGACCAATAAAACTATAATTAAATGAAATCTTAAAATTATAGGGTGTGTAGCTCTAGAATATTTACCCTAAACGCAAGAAAGAAGATCTGATTCGATTCCTGCAGCAAGAAAATAATAAATAAATAAAGCCTGAAAAGAACTCTCATTTTGGCCAAAGCTAAGCAACCTTCATTGCAGATATAAACATTATTATTTAAGTATTAATTACTCTTAATATAATAAAACTGAAGTTCAAGAGCACCGACAGTAGTCTCCACCATGAAGGAAATAAGTTTTTTTTTTTTTAAAAGGGCCATTAATAATAATCCTAAGCCTTATAGCGTCATTAGGTTCATTGTACAGCTACGAAGCATAAATCAGAATATTATAATGGAGGCCCTGTATGTGATTTATATTTGCATTAAAGAATGGCTTGAGATAATATAATGCAATAGAGCCCTAATCTAATGAAGATGCATCATATAATTAATTTAAAGCATAAGAATTGTAGCTTGAACTTCATCGAAAGTTAGGTAAGCTTGACATTTAATCTTATAATCCTACATGTATAGCTAACTTTTCTTAGGCCTTATGCATATGTCTATCTAAGCTTGATTACTTTAACCTCTAAAAGAAGACTTACAAGTTAGCTACTTAAATTAAGCTACCAACTATAAAGGTATGAATGTAGGTTCAATACAAGTTTTCTTTAGCTTAGTTCATCATGTGAAAGGCTTTTATTTCTAATTATGAAACTCACATGACTTTGTATATATGTGCTTTAGCTATGACTTCCATAATTCCATTTGTTGTTGATTTGAATAAACATGTTCTAATGAAAAAACAATTAGTTAAATTATGCACAAAGGTACATAAAGAGTATTTTTGATTTTTTTTAATATTAGCTTAATTTAATAACTCATGAAAATTTTATATGAAAATATTATCTTATGATTAACTTTTAAGTTGAAGTTTTTAGTGGAAGATTTATGCTCATATGAGCCTACCATTATAATATAAATTTCATATCAATCATAATCAAAGTAAAGAATTTAAGACAAATCATAAATCCTAGTTTAATATCTAACATAAGCAATCAATGTTGAATATCAACCAAATATGAATCCGAAAGATTGGGTGTGGCTAAATTTTACAATGTATATTTAAAACAGGTAATACATTAGTAGTTGGGATTAGCATAATACTTTCTAGTCTACTTGTATACATAAATAATATTTAGTTCATAAAACTTCAAGCTTTATGTTCTAGGTACTCAAAGGTTTCACCATAGGATCCATCTTTGTAGTTCATTCACTTGCTACATTCTATAGAAATTAATTATTTTTTAAATAAAAATAATATTATAATAGACAAAATTATAAATTTATTTTTATAAGATAGAGATTAGTATAAAGAACACATATATGCAATTCATTTGCATAATACAAATTGGTGCTAAATTATATTTAGCCCTTATTGGCTAAATTTACTTAGAGCCTAAACATATTATAATAGCATTCACAAGCAAAATAATTTTGATTTATCTTTTATTTTATTTGATCCTTTAGGCATGATCACTTATAAAAAGATATGTATATCCTACAAGCATTCATGTATAAGTGCACATAATAAAATAATACATCAAACATCATATCACATAGAAAAGGAAAAGCATAATAACTACATCTTAATTTTAGGATGCCTAAAATCATGTTTTCATAGCATTTAATATGTACTAGGTCATGTGGATGTCACATTATGTATTGATATAATTTTTTATTTTTTATTTTAAAAAAATATCTAATTTTGTTTTAAGGTTGGTACCACTTTAAGAAATTAGTGACATAATGCTTTTATTTGGCTTTTAAGGAAAAAAAGTTTCATATTTTTCCTATGTAATAAAGAACCCAATGGATGAATATTATCCACCTTGGGGTTGGCCTATCATCTTTGGTGTTTAAGATATAATGAGGTATACATTACACTATGATTTAGAATGATACTTCATTATATAATGTATAATAAAATATCTTTTTAGAGCTTTTATTTAAATCAAAATTAGTTAGATCACTTAATATATGTTACTAAGGTAAAGGTTCACTTGATTAAACCAAGTAAACTTGCTTAAAGGTTTTATCAAGGATTTAGTGAAGCTTACTTCTTAGGTTAGCTAAATTGAAAATCCAAATAGTTCATTTGAAGATGTAAAGGTTTAAGTTTATCATGATTTAAAAATAATAATGATAAGAGAGAAAATGTTCACTCGATTAGGTTAAGTGAAGATCCAAAGAGTTTGAACTTAAATTAAAATCATTTACTTAATCAGGCTGAGTAGATGGACTAGAAATATAAAATTAAACTAGATAAACATTTACTTGAATGGGCCAAACAAGTTTGACAATGATTTTAAGCTTGGGTGGAGATTGCTTACTTAATTAAGCCAAATAAGTGGGCTTATGACTTATGACTTAAATTAGAAGACTACTTGCTTGATTGGGATAAGCTAGTTGGCCTAAAATGTTAAACTTGGGACAACATAATACTTACTTGATTGGGACAAGCAAGTTGAGGCATAGAATAAAATCTACTTAGCTATGCCAAGTAAGTAGACTTAAATTTTCGAATTAGAATACCATCTATTTGGTTTGACCAAGTAAAAGTGCTTAGAGATGTGTTGTGTTCGAGTGAAAGCTTTTGAATTAATTATAATTAGATTAAAATTAAGGTTTGGGCCTAAGATATGAGCATCATTTTCTTAATTGAGTCAAGTAAGTGGGTTGAAGGTTACTTGCTTGACAGGTTAAAAAAATGGTCTTAGGCATTGGGCCCTACACTTAAAATTGAATCCATAAAAAGATATTTTCTTAGTTATCCAAGTAAGTAAACTAAAGGCTTATGATTTGGAGGTGTTTTGGCCTAAGTTATAAAGATACTTGCTTGATTGAATCGCACAAGTGGACTTATGACTTTTAGGCTCAAGATCTTGAATTAAATATATTGTTTATAAATTTGTACTATTTTAGGCTCAACTTTAAAAAAGTTTAAGGTTAACTTGGATTAGGTCTAAAGCATATAAGTCTAAAATTAATGCCTTGGTAATGCTAATAATGATGATAAAATATGGTTGATGATGTTTCTCTAAGACATGTGATAGTCTATGTCATGGGTTATTATTGACCTCATTTTTAGGATGAGCTCTCAACCTCTTCATCTTAGACATATGACTCCTCTTAGACACTGAGAGTTTCCTTAATATTAAGACACTTCTAGTGATTAGGTGAACAATCAACCTAACCCTAGAGGCTTAGAAGATTAAGCCATAGGAATAGGTCATGCCTTAGGGGTGTTAAGAAAACTTGCCTACTCTATAGCTTGAACCAAATCCTCACTTCCTTCCTTCAAGTCAAACTTCAAATCAAATCAACTTCAAAACTCAAATCAATTCCAAACTTAATTGATTTTCTTAAATCCAAATCAAACCTCAAACTCAAATCAATTCCAAACTTAATTGACTTTCTCAAAACTCACACCAACTTTAAACTCAAATCAATTCCAACTTAATTGATTTTCTCAAACCTTAAATCAATTCCAATGGATTTGCTCAAATCATGAATCAATTCCAAATGATTGGAACCCATGATTGAATTCCAAATTCAAAAATCCTTCCTAAGTCACTTTGTTTTCATCTTACGGACTTAACTCAAATCAAATTCAAATCACCTAAAATTTAAAAGATTTTCATAACCCATATATATTCTCATTTATATTCACAAATATAAATGAAATATAAATTCAAATACCAAAACCAAATTCAAAACTCAAATCCAATCTAATCAAAATCCAACCTAAACTCTTTCAAGTCAAATTCTTGAACTTAGCCAAATCAAACTTAAATCAAGCCAAACCCTTGATTTTTCTTCATAATTCAATCAATCCTTCAATCATGAATCCAAATAAAACATAAACTTCAATCATCAAACCAAAACTAAATTAAAAATCAAACCCAAATCAAACTCATGTCCACCCTTTGAACTTGAAATTATTAAATGAATCAAAACCCATTTGAGTTCAAATCACTTGCAAATGGATTTATATTTCAATCATAAGTCCATGTGTGAGTTCAATCAAACTTGAATCAAGCCTTGATCAAGTCAATTGACCCACTTAGGCTCACTTAACCAAAGTGACCTAAAATATCTTCTTGAGCCAAATTCTAATCCTACCTAAATTGGATTGAACTAAGCCCACCTAAACCTCACATTATGAGCAACAATCATCATGAGATGATCAATAACTCAAATTGGGTCAAACCAAGTCAAACCTAAGGGTTGACCAAGTCAACACTTAGCCAAAATGAAACCTAAACTAGCAAAAATCCATCATTGGCCAAATTGATTGAAACCATTGATCAAAACTAATTCATGATCAATGTTTGAACTTGAGCAAGTCATGATTTGAGCCTAACCTAGCCCAATTGGTCACTTGACCCAAGTTGACCCAACTTGACCTAAAAAAGTCAAAATATGTCAAATCTTGATCTAAGCCAAATTGATTGCAATAAGTTTCATTCCAAATCACTTGTTGAACTTGACCAAATCCTCAATTGGTCAACTAGACCCAACCTAGCCTAATTGACCATGAACCCAACTTGACCTAAAAGGTCAAATAAAGCCAAAACCAAACCAAACCAAAATTGATTGAAACTAAAGCTTGCAAAATATTTCAAATGACCAACCAAACCTAAACCAACCCATGACCTAACCCATTTGGGTCAAATTGGTCAAATTGGTCAACTAGACCCATTTGACCTAAATAAAATCAAATGAACCAAAACCAAATATAAACTAAATTGAACCAAACCAATGATGCCAACATATTTCAAAATGGTCATATGAACTTGACCCAACCCTTAGTTTGACCCAATTTGACCAATTGGTCAACTTGACCCAAGTTGATCTATTTTGATCTAAATGGGTCAACAGGAGCCAAATGATATCAAATCAACTCCAAATTCTTTAAAATTTTGCCCAACCTAATTTCAAACTATTCCAAATCTGCCTAAATTGAAATTAAAGACAAATGACCATTTTACCCCTAGGTTAAGGGATAACCTATGGCCAATTCACTTGGAATTTGGTCATATCCTTTTCATGGCCACTTGACACCCTCTTTGTGGACCAAGTGGATCCTAATGAGTGTGGTGCACATGTCCCAATGAGTTTGGGTCAGCAAACCCAACCCAAGGCCAAAATTGACCACCTAATAGGAAATTCTCCACATGGAATCACTCCTCCACTCAAATGAGCACATGGAAACTTCACCACTCCACTCATATGCCAAAATCGAACCATGTGGAGCTTAAAAAGGCCTAACCAACCCACTCATTGTGATCAATTTGATCAAAATGAAAGAGACAAGCTCAACCATCTGATCCTTCTATGGAGATATACTCCCCCTAATTTCACTTGAATTCCATTCATTCACACTCGATTGAGCCATAGGAACTCAGAGGAGGCAATTCCAAGCTCTCCCAAGGTTTCCCAAGTTCATTCAAATTCTCCATTTTTGATTTTGCTTAAACCTAAAATAGGGGAGGGGAGTGAGAAATCCATCTTATTCAATTCTTCATTAGAGCTCAATTCCTCTTGCAAGCACCTTCAAAGGACCCAATCGAGCTCACCCAAGTCAAGTTCCAAGCACTCAAGCCACGGGAAGGGGGAGTTAGACCAAAGCTGCAAGCGCTTGAAGAGGAGTTTGGCCAATAGGAAGATCCACTCCACCTTAAGCCTTCAAACATTCAATAAGAATTCATCTCCACCAGATGAAGCTACCTCATTAATTGGGAGAGCTGGTGATAGCCTCTGACGAGGTATGAATCAAAACCAAGCTTAGGTATATAATTCTTTGGTCCTTTGTGAAGGGAACTTTAATCCCAAGTAAATTCCATCGTTGGATGTCTTCCTCTTTACTCTTATATGGTGTGTGTTCAATCCCCACCTAATCTGAGCTCAAGTGAGCTCGGATCAGGCCTTAAGGGATGGACGGTCATCGTCTCCCACAGGCGAGGGCAGGGATGAATCATGGACCGTCCATCCCGCATATTTTGGATGGACGGTCCTGATTAATCCACATTAGATCTCGTGAATCCCTTAACAGCTTGATCTTGACCGATCTTTGATCGATGATCCAAGGAAAGCGAAAGCACCGGCGACATTGTGCAACCGATTTGATAACTTAAATAACCATTCCCATCGCGCCACATGGAAAGCACTGCATCAGTGGTCCACGTGGCACTGACGGGATTAGTTATATAATTAGGGTTATTTAATTATCCTTAATAACTGAAACTTCAAAAATACATAACTAAACATAGAAAAATCAAAAAAATATGAATGAGGCTCATTTTAAAGATAATTAAAGGGGAAATAATATAAAATTAATTTTGATTGATTTTGAATAGTGGGTTTTCCTTAATTTGGGTTTATTTAAAATCTTAATAACCCTAATTACTCATTAATGACTTCATTAATTAATTCTAAACTTCTTAAGCATGTTTTGGGGGATGACCTCTACCTCCCTTAATTTTGTTGGAATTTATTAGTGGGTTTATTAAGGAAATCAATTAATGAATCCCTAATCACTCTCTTAATGTAATTAAGGGTAATTAAACATGTGAACAATGGATTAATCATTTACTTAAGATAATTAAACATTGTTTAAGGGATCAATAAGTTTCTAGAATAATTGCATAACCAAATCAAAACAAATAAACATAAACTTTTTGTATGATTCTTTTTCCATTCATTTCTTTTTGTACATGCACATATATTTAAAAAAAGTGTTATATTAGTCTGGACATCCTAGGGTTGCGAGACTTTAAGTAGCCCCAAGTAAGTCTTGTACCTTACACCCCTGGTGTAGAAAATAATGGTGCCGTAGTCACTTATGTATTTCATACATGTAAATGTGCATATGAATAATGAATAAAAGAATCCCCTTCTTTTCTACTTAACAAAATCATGCATACATGAAACATTCCAAATTTTCTTTAAGCAACATCTCTTAACATTCATCATTAAGGTGTGCTAACATTTCAATTTGCATGAATAGATATGCTTATGATTCATCCATATGCATGTTGCACATGTTGGAAAGAAATAGTGTTATGTGTTTTGTGATAGTAATTCACTTTAGTTAATCTTAAAATACCTTTCTTTGAATAGGTTTGTTTAGGGAAAATCTAAACTAAGGATTAATTAAAACACATAATGAAACATTCACTAAACAAAAATCATTAATGAATCTACCTTAGAAATTACTTAGGGCAGAGAGGAAAGAGAAGTTCTCTTCTCCTTTTCTCTCTTTACAACACTTAGTAATTAAAAATAGGCTCATTCAAACCAAATCAATTCATAAAATAAAACTCAACTAAATCAACTAAATCACTTAAATGAAACCAGCCTCTAAGTTGAACCTCTCACAATTAGAAAACTCTAACCTTAAAGCCTAGCTAAGACATACCACACAAGCCTTAAATGACACACACATTAGGCTAAGTCACCATTTCTAGTCCTATGTTAGGGCGGTGCATGATTTGATGTTTGATTTTATTTTGTGATGTGATGTTTTAGTCTGGATGTTAGGGTGTATGTGCATAGATTGAATGGTAGGACGATCTTAGTTTAATCATTATCTTCTGTAGGGGATTGTGCTTAAGGGGCGTTGTAATAAAAATATAAATACTTTTTGCTATGCAGGTTGCTTATACCCCTAAGTATAATCCAAAATAGGTTAGGTGGACTTTTTTACCCATGTGTAGGGTGGAAAGTCCAATTTATTCATATACATGCTTGGGATTGTGTAGTTTATTTAGCTAATATCTATTTTACAGGTTTTAGTTAGATTTACTTTTTCCCATTTTCATGTAATTTTATAATTAGGATTTGGAATGATTGTTATAGGGGATTAAGATGAACATTAATCATAATACTATGTCTTATGTACCATGTGAAACTTTTGGAGCAAACACATCCCAACTAACCAAAATAAAAAAGAAGAAAGAAAAGAAGGAAGAAGAAATGATGAATGAAGAATGAAGATCCCCCATTAACATGAATTCTTTCTTGATTGTAATTAATTCATTTGTAATTCGGGTTGTATAAGGGTAGAGCTTGGCTACCCAATTTATTTTTGGGTTTGTGTGGTGGAGCCCAACCACAAAAGACCTCTTATTCTTTTGAGCTAGCTTTATAAATTGTCTAAAGTTTGTTTAGCTTGTGCATTAAGATGACATGTTTTCCTAGTTTCTTCCTTACTTTGATGTATGGTCTGGATGGCGATTAGGCTCCTAGGAAAATAAATTTTATATCCAACTAATTAATTCAAATTAAAAATAAATAACTTATAAGCTCACCTAAAGCCTAAGTTATAAAATAAGATAAAAGATTTAACAACCCCTTAGCTGAATGTTGTATGTTTTCACATCATGCATAAAAAAACATCTTATCTCACTCTTATTATGGAGGGCTTCCACCTTTGCTAGAGAACTTGACTTGACTTTTGAGAGCCATAGTAGAAATACACCTCCTTTTTGTTTGATTTTGGCCCATAATCTAATTTCTTATGCATTAGGTATATGAGGCCTAAAGCTTGTGTCAAATGAAATTGTTCAAAAATGAAAATAAAATATAATAAAATTTACATTAGATTTAAGTAATTAATCATGCCCTACATGATCTAGTCTCTTAGGGAGTGTGTTTAAGGACTTGGTCTCTTTCAAAAAATAAACAGCAACCTAGCTATCTTAAAAAAGCATATGACTTGCCTACATGTATTTAAAATCACAGGAGGAGTTAGTTGGCGGCCACCCTCAGACGGTTGTAAGTCCAACAGTCGAGTGGTTTATCCTTTCTTCTGGAGGTAAACTAAATTCCCATTTTTACCTTAGATTTAGGTCATGCTTTTGGCCTTCGCCAAAGCTCCATAGATTTAGGTTCAGAGATTGCTACTTCTCTTAGTGGGCTATAAGCATAAATCCTCACCTCTTAGGCATTTCTGTGATATTATGTCATGGAATTGTAAGTCCTAGATTTCTAATAAAAATTTAACTAAAATAAATAAATCACTTTAATTTCAAAAATATAAAGCTCAACCATAGGAGAGTTTGGGATGCTTACTAGGCTTCTTAGTATTATAAGTATCCCCTTCTTATCTTCTTTTGCCTTCAATAATAACTCCCTCCTCTTGATCAATCCCACTTGATCTTCTAAAATAAAAAAAGTCTTATCTTTGAAACCTTTGGAGACAATGATCATTTACATTAATCGAGAGTATTCCTAAGGAATCATATTTCTTAGGATGTAATTAACTATGGGGGCTTGCCTCCATAGGAAGCTTAACGAACCCGGTTTAAAATAAACCCTACTTTACTTTTTCAAGTAAAGTAAGGGAAGAATCTTTAGTACATTCCGAAGACCCATAGTCCTTAGGAGTCCTTATTAAGGTGATTAGGTCCTTTGTAAGATGGTGACTTTTGTCTCTCGAGATAGTACATTATTCCTCAATGTCGTACCCGATCACCCTAATAAGAATATCTACGGATCTGCGTGGTGTCCAACACAAGAAGTGTTTGAGAATATTTTTTGGTTCTTCAATTTATATCTTTTCTATTTTCAGAAAGGATTAGTTGAAGAATTTGAAAAATAATTTTCACCATAGATTTTTCTGGGGACTCCGCTGGGGAAGGTTCCTCTCTCCATCTTTAGTACATGATCGTTGTCTCCAAGTATCGATAGTGGGTTTGCATTTTATATGAATCTGAGACTATCTTTCTTTTTTGTTGGCACTTTATTTATTTCATCCTTAAGCTAAGCTAGCCAACATCCTTTAGGTTTTAGGGCTTCACTCCGTGTGGGTCTTAAAACCCTCTGTTGGGTTCCCCAATAGGTGAAATTAAAAATTTATTTAAAAGAAATAACTAAAAGACTCCTTCTTACCATTTTTTATGGTAAGGAAAGGTTCATTCTAAAAATAAAGAAAAATAAATCATTTACAAAAATATCAATTTCCAAAAAGCACTTTTTCAAAATGCAGATAATAAAATATTTGCACAAAATTTTTTATAAATCACCCTCATCTAACAATCTTCATGATTGTTATTTGTAGGATCAATTCAAAATAAAATTCAAAATCATAGTTTCAAAATCATAAATGAACATCTTCATCCAATTTGTTGAATGAAGATTTCATTTTCAAAATAAAATTCAATAATCATCTCTTTTCAAAAATAAAACCCAAAATCATATTTTTCAAAAGCACAAATGAATATCTTCATTCAACTTATTGAATGAAGATTTCATTTTTCAAAACAAAATCAACAATCAAATTTTCAAAAAGACAATCAACAAATCTCTTTCCAAAATAAAATCAACAATCATATTTTCAAAAAGCACAAATGAACATCTTCATTCAATTTGTTGAATGGAGATTTCATTTCCAAAAATAAAAACAACAATCATATTTTCCAAAAGCACAAATGAACATCTTCATTCAATTTATTGAATGAAGATTTCATTTTTAAAACAAAAGGAACAATCATATTTTTGAAAAAGAAAAACAATAAATCCCTTTCCAAAATAAAAGCAACAATCATATTTTCCAAAAAGCATAAATAAACATCTTCATTCAATTTATCGAACGAAGATTTCATTTCAAGAAATAAAAGCAATATTCACATTTTCAAAAATCAAATCAACAAACACATTTCAAAAAATAAAATTAAAAACATCTTTTTAAAAATCAAAATTAACAATCATATTTTCAAAAATTAAAATAACATTTAGATCTTTCATTTAACATACCCAAATTTACTAAACGAAGATCCTCTTTTTCAAAAATCAAAATCAAAATCAAAAATAACATATGGATCTTTCATTTAGCATACCCAAATTTACTAAATGAAGATCCTCACTTTCAAAATCAAAATCAAAATCAAAATCAAGAACAACATTTGGATTTCTTAGCATACTTAAATTTGATAAGAATCCTCTTTTCAAAAATCAACAAAAATAAAAGACATTTTGATTTCCTTAGCATACCTAAATTTGCTAAGAATCCTCTTTTCAAAATTCAACAAAAATAAAACACATTTGAATTTCCTTAGCATACCTAATTTGCTAAGAATCCTCTTTACATATATCAACAAAAAATAAAACACATTTGCATTTCCTTATCATACCTAAATTTGCTAAGAATCCTCTTTTCAAAAATCATCAAAAAATAAAGAACCATTTGGATTTCTTTAGCATACCTAAATTTGCTAAGAATCCCCTTTTCAAAAATCAACAAAAATAAAACACATTTGGATTTCTTTTATTTAGCATACCTAAATTTGCTAACTAAAGATTCCCTTTTTCAAAAATCATCAAAAACAAAATACATTTGGATCTCTTTAGAATACCTAAATTTTCTAAGAATCCTCTTTTCAAAATTCATCAAAAATAAAACAATATTTGGATCTTTCATTTAGCATACCCAAATTTGCTAAGTGAAGATCCTCTTTTTCAAAAATCAAAATAAAAATCAAAAATCAAAAACAACATTTGAATTTCCTTAGCATACATAAATTTGCTAAGAATCCTATTTTCAAAAATCATCAAAATAAAACACATTTAGATTTTCTTAGCATACATAAATTTGCTAAGTGGGTAAATTCCAAAATCACAAATGAAAATAAAAATCAATTGACCCTTTACTTTAACATACTCAAATTTGTTAAATAAAGGGCCTCAAACACAAAAATCAAAATAAAAAAATGAACCTAAACATCAATCTCTTCATAAATATTTGAACCCATTTTCAACATACAAAAATTTGTTGAAAGTGGATTCTACATTCAAAAATCGCTTTTCCAATCAATTCAAAAATCTCTCTTCTAGAGCCCCACTTAACACTTTCAAGTCGTTGAGTGTGAGTTCAAATTCTAAATCAAAATTCAAAAATCAACAAAACAAAAATCTGATTCGAACTTTGTTGACCTCATTTTTAGGATGATCTCTCAACCCCTCCATCTTAGACATAGGACTTCTCTTAGACTTTAAGAGTTCTTTAGTCTTAAGACACTTCTAGTGATTAGGTGAACACTCAACCTGACCCTAGAGACTTAAAAGAGTTAGAAATAGGAATAGGTTATGCAATAGAGGTGTTAGAAAATTTTCTACCCTATATCTTGAACCAAATCCTCACTTTCTTTTTCCAAGTCAAAACTCCAAACTCATATCAACTTTAACTACAAATTAAAATTTGAATCAATTTCAATGGATTTTCTCAAATCATGAATCAATTCCAAATAATTGAAACTTATGATTGAAGTCCATGATTGGATTCCAAACTCCAAAATATTTCCAAAGTCCTTAGATTCCCTCTCATGGACTTAGCTCAAATCAAATCTAAATCAATTCAAATTCAAGAAATTTTCTCACGACCCATTTATATTCTCATTTATATTCACATAAATAAATGAAATATTAATTCAAATCTATCAAATTAAATTCAAAACTCAAATCCAAATTCTAAAATCTTTCCAAAGTCACTTTGATTCTATCTTATGAACTTAGCCTAAATTAAATTTAAATCAATTCAAATTCAAGGAATTTTCTCATAACCCATTTTTATTCACAAATATAAATGAAATATAAATTCAAATATCCAATAATCAATTCAAAACTCAAACTCAAATTCAATCAAAATTTTACCTAAGCCTTTCAAGTCAAAATCTTGAACTTAGCTAAATCAATTTTAAATCAAGCCAAACCCTTGATTTTTCTTCATAATTCAATCAATTCTTCAATCATGAATCTAAATATAAACATAAACTTCAAAAATCAAACAAAAACTAAATTCAAAAATCAAACCTAAGTCAAACTCATGTTCACCCTTTTTGAACTTGAAATTTTCAAATGAATCAAAACCAATTTGACTTCAAATCACTTGCAAATGGATTTATATTTCAATCATAAGTCCATATGTGAGTTCAATCAAATTGAAATTAAGCTTTGACCAAGCCATTTGACCTGAGGCTCACTTGACCCAAAGTGACCTAAAATACCTTTGAGCCAAATTCTAATCCTCCCAAATTGGATTGAACTAAGCTCAACTAGGTCTCACATTATGAGCAACAATCATCATAAGATGATCAGTCACTCAAATTGGATCAAGCCAAGTCAAACTTAAGGGTTGAGCAAGTCAACAGTTAGCCAAAATCTACCATAGGTCAAATTGATTAAAACCATTGATGAAAACTCATTCATGATCAATGTTTGAACTTGACCAAGTCATCATTTGAGCATAACCTAGCCCAATTGGCCACTTGACCCAAGTTGACCCAACTTGACCTAAAAAGTCAAAATGTGTCAAAACTTGTTAAGCCAAATTGATTAAAACTAATGGGTCAAGTTCATTCTAAATCACTTGTTGAACTTGTCCAAAGCCCTAATTGGCCAACTAGACCCAACCTAGCCCAATTGACCTTGAACCCAACTTGACCTAAAAGGTCAAATTGAGCCAAATCAAATTAAACCAAAGTTGATTGGAAACAAAGATACCAATCCATTTCAAATGATCAACCAAACATAAACCAACCCATGACCTAACTCAAATAGGTCAAATGGGTCAAATTGGTCAACTTGACCCATTTGACCTAAATGAAATCAAATGAACCAAAACCAAATCTAAGCCAAATTGAACCAAACCAAAGTTGCCAACATATTTCAAATGGTCAATGAACTTGACCCAACCCTTAGTTTGACCCAATTTGACCAATTGGTCAACTTGACCCAAGTTGACCCATTTTGACCTAAATGGGTCAACATGAGCCAAATCATATCAAACCAACTCCAAATTCATTGAAACTTGGCCTAACCCATTTTTCAGTCATACCAAACATATTCAAATTGAAAGCCAAGTAAATGACCATTTTACCCTTAGGATATAAGATAACTTAAAATCAAAACCACTTAGAATTGGTTAATTCCTTTTCATGGACACTTGGCATCCTCTTAGTGGACTAAATGGTCACTAATGGACATGGTGCACATGACCCATTAGGTTTGGGTCAGCCAAACCCAACCCAATGGCCAAACCATCCACCCACTTAGGAATTGAGCACATGAGATCCCTCCTCCACTCAATTAAATTACATGGGAGCTTCACTAGTCCACTCCACACTCAAAACTGAACTATGTGCAAGTCCTAACAGCCTAACAAACCCATTGAATGAGGTCAATTGGATCAAAATGGCAAAGCTCTTCTCGACCATCTAATTCATTTAGGGGGAGATATACTCCCCCTAATTCCACTTGAATTCAGATCACACACACTCGATTGAGCTTAGGGAACTTAGAGCAAGCACCCTAAGGTTTCTCTAAGCTTTCTCAGCCCATTTCCATTTATCCATTTTCGATTTCTTCAAGCCAAAAATAGGGGAGCTCCACCACTTTTCCATCTCACTCAATACTTCATATTAAGCCAATTCCTCTTGCAAGCTTTATCAGAGGACTCAATCAAACTTGCCTAAAGCTTAATCCAAGTTCTCAAGAAAAGGGAAGTGGGACTTTGATCAAGGTCGCAAGGATTTGAAGGTGAACTTGGTCCATAGAGAGATATACTCAACCCCAAGGCTTGAAACTTTTAACAGAGCTTCGTCTCCACTAGACGAAGCTACATCATCAATTTGAGCACCGGTGATAGCCTCAGTGAGGTATGGCTTCAACTCGGGCTTAAAGTAGGCATGATGTGGTCCTTTATGAAAGAAATTCTCACCTCATGAGAATTTGACTATTAGATCTTCTCCCCTTTACTCCTAGATGGTGTGTGTAAAATTTGAGTTCAATCCAAGCTCAATCGAGCTTGGATCATGCCATGGATGGTGGACGGTTCCCCTTTCCCGTGGGAAACTCAGTGATGGATCATGGGCCATCCATCCATGCATTTTGGATGACGACCATGATCAAGATGTTGAAAATCTCGATTAATCCTTTAATAGCGGGCTTTATCACCATCCTATCTTAAATCGCAGTGAGGAGAAAGTGTAGTGCTACACGCTGACTTCAAGTGACAACTTAAGTGGCCTCTCCCGTCACGCCACATGGAAAGCACACATCGCGTCAGCCTCCATGTGGCGCCGACAGGATTAATCACTTAATTAAGATATTTAATTATTGAATAATCATGTAAACTTCATAATTATATACATAATTCTAGAAAAAAATATAAAAATACAAGGTAAAATGCATTATAAAGATAATTTAGAGAGAATATTCTAGAATTATTTCCAATGGGTTTTGAATAGTGTATTTTCCTTAATTAGGGTTTTATTAAAAAGTTAATAACCTAATTACTCCCTAATTATCCCACTGATTAATTCCAAACTTCTCATGTGCATTTAGTGGGATGACCTCTGCCTCCCCTAATTTTCTTGGGATTTATTGATGGGTTATTCTATTTATTAAGTTAATCAATTAATGAATCTTTAATTACTCTTTTATGTAATTAAGGGTAATTAAGCATAAGAATAGTGGTTTAATCTATTTATTAAGTTAATCAAAGCTTGCTTAAGTAGAGAAGAGGTTTATGGAATGGATTTGGGGAATTTTCCCTAAGCCATTTCCTAAACCCCTTTCCTTCCTTAATCCAAACTTAATTAAGGGTTAATCCCCCAATCACTTGCTTAATTAATTTGATTTTAAAATCAAAATATTCTAGAACTTAATCAATTCATCTTGGGTATGTGCTTAGGTGTTCAATAACCAAAGTAGCTTAAGAAAATCAAAATCCAACCCACATGTGTAGGAAGGGTTATGAAAGTACTTAAATTAAACCCTTTAACTTAATTAATCACTAATTATGAGCCAATTGCATTAGCCATTTTCTTTCCTAGGTGCATTACTGATTTAAATTCCTTGTATTATTTTATGTCATACATTGGTGTTGACCTCACTTTTGGAGTGAGCTCTCAACCCCATCCTCTTAGACTTAGGAACCTTCTAGACACTAATATTTTCTTAGTCATAAGACACATCTAATGATTAGGCGATCAGTTAACCTAAGCTTAGAGACTTAGAAGTGTTAATAATAAGATTAAACTATACCTTAGGGGTTAAGGAAATTACCTATCCCATAGCCTAAACCCAATCCAAATACACTTTCTCAAATCAAACCCAGATTCAATTCTCAAACCAAATCTCAAATTCAAATTCAAATTCAAATTCTAAATCTAATTTCAAATTTGACTCCAAATGATTGAAACCCAAAATCAAATCCTATGACCCTTCCTAAGCCATATGAACCATATTCATAAGCTTAGCCAAAACTCCCTTTAGATCAAATCAAACTCAATTGATCTTTTTATAAATCAATTATTCCTTCATTTATATTCATAAATATAAATGAAATCCAAATTCAAATGAACAAAACTATATCGAAAATTAAATCCAAACTCAATCTAAGCCCTTTAAGCTAATTCTTTGGACTTAGCCAAATTCCACCGATCAAGTCAAAACCAATGATTTTTCTCTTGAATCAATCATTCATTCAATTATCTACCCAAATATAAATGAAACCAATCATCATTGAAACCAACCTAAGTTAAACCCAACCTAACCTTTTTGACTTGAAAATTTCAAATGAGCCAAAATCTCTTAGACTCCAAATTGATTACTGTTGAATTTATGTTTCAATCTAGGGCTCATATATATGTTCAACTAAACTTGAATCAAACTAAAACCAAACCAATTGATCCACTTAGGTCAAGTGACCTAAAGGACCCATTTGAGCCAACTTTCAATCCAACCTAAATTGGATCAAACTAAGCTCACAAAACCTTCCACCATGATTGTTGATCACCATAGGATGATCAATCACAATCAATTGGGCCAAACCAAGCCCAATTGGCCATTTGATCTAAGTTGACCCAAATTGGCCTAAAGGACCAAATTTGGTCAAATCATGATCTAACACAAATTGATTGTAACTAATAGCTCAAGTTTATTTCAAATTGATTATTGAACTTGACCAAAGCCATAATTAAACCCAATTTGATCAATCAAGCCCAATTGGTCAACTTGACCCAACCTAGCCCAAATTGGCCTAAAGGGTCAATTTGTCCTAAATCCAAAATAAATCCAAATTAATTCAATCCAAAGACCACATTCATCTTCAATTATCCAATTGAACATGAATCAACCCATGACCCAAGCTAATTTGGCCAATTTTGGTCGAATTATTAAATTTGACCCAATATAGCCTATATGACTCAAATTGGGCCAAATCCCTTGAAATCAAGCCATGACCCATTGGGTGATGATCAAACCCAACCCAAATCTATTTAGGATCAGCCTAAAATTAACCCAACCCATTTAAACCCCTCATGGATCCTCCCCACATGATTCACCCAACCTCATTTAATTCTCATCACATGCACTTAACTCCTCCCAACATTTCATTGAATATGGCTGATCATATGGCAATAAGAGAGGACTTTGGAGCAAAAATTTAAAGTCCTCAATCAATCTATCATCCATCTCAACCACCCCAAGCAAGATGACAATTAATTTGGAGCCAATTTTTTTTTTTTAAAAGTGGATTTTAGGCCATTATAAAAGGAGGGGGAGATGAGGCTTTGGATCTTTTCCTCCCACCAACATTCAGCTCTCAAAAGCTCCCCAAAAAAAAAGGAACCCATCCCCCACCTCTTTGAGCCATTTTTGAGCTCAAAAATACAAATAGTTGCTCTTTCGGCGAGACAATGGTAAACATTAGAGACGATGACATTCTGAAGGGAGGCGAATGTTAAAGATCATTCCAAAGCTTTCTCACATATCTAGGAGTTTGCTCGGATCTTCACCGCCACCGAAAACCATCCCCGGCGAGGTAAATTTCACCAAACTTTAGTCGGCCTTAGGATTTCTCGCATTTTGTGTTAATTTTCTTATGATTTTAGGAATTTCTCCTAGATAATCCTGCATTTTTACTTTAAATTATTTGATTAGAAAATAAATTTTTTTTGGTGTGAATCGATGTAAAAATGGGTCCATTCGGACAAGTTTTCACTTAGAAACCCCTATTTTTTTTAAAAAAAATCTATTTTTGTTCCATAAGACTACAACCATCGATCTGCGTTCCAGGGGTCGGGCGGCTCGACCAACGTGGATCACATGATAGCCTTTCTCGATGCAATGGACCATTTCTGCTTATATCAGCTCAATTATGATCATTCCATACTTGGATTGATCGATCCGGACCATATGATCGGATGACGGTCAGTGAGCGGGTCATTTTCCTTCCTTAATAGCTCGCCCGCCATATATTTTTTTTATAAATTAATTTAAATCACCTAAAATTTCAAAAATTCATAAAAAATAAAATACTTAACCAAAAATTGCAAACATAGGCTCCTTGGATTCGCCTTTCTAAGTGGAATCCAACAAATCCAAAATATCCAAATTTTGCCTAGTATTTTGAGCTTAATGTGAGTTTTTATAAAACTCAAATTTATTAATTATACCAAAAATATATATTAGATTAAGTTGAAATTTTCAGGGATTGAAATTACAATTAGAACACACCTACCATAAAAATTTCAAGTAAAAGGACATCGAGATTGGGAGAAATTAAATTTTGAAGTGCATATTATCCATCTTAATAAAATAAATCAAATAAAAATTCAAAAATTTACAAAAATCTTCAAAATGACTTAAATCACTTCAATTGACATAGAGACTCTTAAGAAAATAATGTGATCTTCTGAATCCTGATGAACCCCAAACAAATGCTTAAGAGTAGAGTTTAATCAATTAAGGAGTTAATTAAAACATAATCTAAATCAAAAATAAAAAAAAAATGAAATAGAACTTAAGCAATCATTAAACAAATCTCAAATCAAAAAATATCATTCTTAGAGAAAATTAAATTAAATATGATTAAATTTATTTAAGTTAATAAAACTCAATTAAATGATTAAATATTAAATCAAACTTAAAATTAAATAAATCTGGGAGACTTTAACAAGGGTCGAACCAGTATAACTAAACCTATAGTAAGTATGGAATTTTAGTCATTTGAAACCCTTTAATAAGTATAAATAAACTAAAACTAATTAATCATTAAATAAACTAAAAAATGTCAAATTGATTAATAAATCAATTCAACATAATCACTTAATACTAATCAAATTAAACCAAATAAAATTAAAGTAAACTTAATTAACATTTGATTAAATCACATCCATTTGGAATAAGATAATTAATTAACCATTAAAAATTTCAACCTAATAATTAAATCAAACATGTTAATGAAATCAAACAAACATAATAAATGAATCAAATCAAATAAAACTCTAATCATAAATAATCAAACCTAATTGAAATTAAATAAACAATTAATTCACTTAATAATAATGATGGTAATAAAAATAATCCTTTAATTAAATCAAACTTAAGGAAAATACTTAACTAAACCAAATCACTCACATGTGAAAAATTAAGTCATTAATATCTAATTAAACAAACCCTTAATTAATCTAATGATTTAAAATTTTAATTACCCTTAATCAAACTTAATTAATTAAACATCTAATTAATGCAAATTTAATGAATTAATCCATCATCTTAGTTAACCAAATTAATTTAAATAAGTTACATTAAAGGTAACTATAAAATTAAGCTTAAATCAAACCCCTAATTTAATTTAATAATTAATCACACCTCTTAAATAAACTAATTAAGTTAATCAAATTAATCATACTAAACCTAAGCTTAATTGAACATAATTAAGATACAATTAAATACTAATCAAAACCTAAATTAAACCTAAATCATTAAGTCATTAATCTCTAAAACAAACCCTTCATTAATCTAATAATTTAATATTACCCCAATCAAACTTAATCAAACATCTCATTAATGCCAACTTAATAAATTAACCCATCTTCTTAATAAACCAAATTATTTTTATAAATCACATTAAAATTAATTCAAATCAAAGACTTAATTAATCTACTAATTAATTTAATCACCTATTAAATAAACTAATTAAGTCAATTAAATTAATCATATTAAACTTAAGCTTAATCAAACATAAAATACAATTAAATGCTAATAAAATCCTAATTTAAACTTAAATCATTAAATCATTAATTACATCATTAAACTAAATAAATAAAGTAATTAAGTTAATTAAATTAATCATATTAAACCTAAGATTAATCAAACATAAATGTAATTAAATACTAATCAAAACCTAAATTAAACCTAAATCATTAACTCATTAATTACATCATTAGCCCAAATAAATAAACTAATTAAGTTAATTAAATTAATCATATTAAACCTAAGCTTAATCAAATATAAATGCAATTAAATACTAATCAAAACCTATATTAAACCTAAATTATTAAGTCATTAATTACCTCATTAGTCTAAACAAATATGAAATCAAACTAAAAATTAAACAAACCTTTATAATTAACATAAAACTTCTTAATTAAACTAATCACATAATCACATTGAACTGCAAACCTATAGACCAATAAAGCTAATCAAATCAAATTAAATCAAATTAAATTAAATTAAGAACTCTCATCAATTTAATATGTAATTAAATCAAATCTTATTCAACCTTTCTTAAATAGCATAAACTAATCAACTATCCAATGAAATCAAAATATAAATCAAACTTTGATGAACATGGCAAATGGATGTGATTAAAAATAAAATCCGAATTACAAAGAATCAAACCCAATTAAAATGAAAATAAAATCTTAATCTAATTCGATCAAACTACAAATAAATAAATCATAATCAAATTAAATAAACATAAAGTTAAGTCACATAACCATAATCAAAGAAAAGAATTAGATATTAATTTAAAAGGATATTGAATTATCAAGATTTAATTAAACCAAAATATCTAATATGAAATTAATCAATCAAAAATACATGAATTTAAACAAACTTAAGCTTCATTATAAATCAAGGATATTGAATTATCAAGATGTAATTAAACCAAAACAACAAAATCAAAATCAATCAATCAAATACTTAAACCAACTCAAATTCTAAGTTCTAAATCAAATCAAATAAATCAAATAAATCAAATCAAATGATTTACACAAATTAAAATGGGCTAATTAAGATACTTAATGACCTTCTAGATTCATAGGTGTTGGGATGTAGAATATGAGTTACACAAATTAATTCATTCCAGTCTTCATTCTTGAAAACCTAAACATCATTTAACCAAATAAAAGTGAAATAAAATGAAAATAAATCATTAAATCATTTAAATTGAAATCACCCAAAGTAAAATTTAAACAAATTCAAACTCCAAATTGAAACTTAAACTAAAGAAGCCTAAAGTCTTGCCACCAAGAGCACACACATTAGAATACTAAGTTGCCACTTGCTAAGTTAGGGCATTGTATGTATGATGTTGTGTTTTATTTTGTGATGTAATATTTTAGATTGGATGTTAGGGTATATATTTCGTAGAGTGGATGTTAGGCCGTTATTAGCCTAATCATATTTTTTTCAGGTTTGTGCTTAACATTTGTAATAAAATATAAATTCTTTTGTTGAAGTTTCTTAGCCCCAAAGTGTAACCCATGTTATGGGTGGGCGTTACCCATGTGGGGTGCTAAGTCAAATTATTCATATACTTGATTGTATGGTGTGTTTAGCTAACATTTATTTTGTGTAGCTAGATTTACTTTTCTTATTTTAATATAATTTTATATTAGAAATTAGAATTAGTGTTATGGGGAATTAGGATGGCGGTCAAGGCTTAGTCGGGTCCATGATGCCTTTGGAGCAAATCAAATCAAAATAAAGAGAATGAAGAAATGAAGATAAGAAGACCCCCATAACATATATTTTTTTTTATAATCTAGATTATATAAGGGTAGAGCTTGGCTACCCATCTTTTTTTCTCTTTTTGGGGTGTACAGTGGAACCCGACCGCACTGGCCTTTTATTCTTTTATGGTAGTCTATAAAATTATTTGATGTTATATTTCTTTATGATTGATGCTTGAATGTGTGGCTTGGATGTGGTAGGCTCTTAGGATAAAATTAAATTTTCTATCTCACTAATAACTCATAACTAAATTTTAAAATAACTCATAACCTCACATAAAAGCCTAGGAATTAAATCAAGATAATAAAATTTTTAGCAACCCCTTAGATGGATGGATGAATGTATAATATCATGCATGTCATATTATTTCACTCTTATTAAGAGGGGACTTCCATCTTTTCCAGAGAATGAAGGCTTAACCTATGAGAGCCTTTGGTGAAAGAACACCCCTTTCTCTCTTGATTTGGCCCATAATAAAATTCTCATGCATTTAGGCATACAAAATCCCATAACCTATGTTAAAATAAAAAGTCCAAAAGAATCAAATAAATTTAATAAAATTTACATTAGATTAAGTCATGGATTCATCCACTCATGCTCTACTCTCTTAAGGAGTGAGTTTAAGGACTTAGTTTCCTTTTTAAATAAACAACAACCTAGCCATCTTGCAAAGCATAAGACTTGCCTACATGAATTTAAAGCATATGAGGAGTTAGTATGCCACTAGATAATAAGTTCAGATGATATTTTATTCTCTTGTGGAGGTAAAAATATATACCCATTTTTCCTTAGATTTAGGTCATGCCTTTGTTTTGTATCAAGGCGCCTTAGTTTAGGAATCTAAGGTAGCTATTTCCTTTGAGATACAAGCATATATCCTCACCTCTTAAGCATTTCACAATCTTATATTGAAATTATAACCCTTAACACTCTAATATAATGTCAACTCAAATAATTAACTCTCTTTAATTTCAAAAATATAATGCCCCATTATAGGGTGGATTGAAATGCTAATTAGGTTTGCTAATATCATGAGTATTTCCTACTTTCTCTCCTCGTATTCCAAAAATAAGTCTTCTCCTTGATCTATCTCATTTTCTAAAATAAATTATCCTTTGATAATCTTAACCTTAAAATCTTTGGAGACCTTAATTGTCCACTTTAATCGAGAGTATTCTTAAAGAATTCCCATTCCTTAGGATATAATTAACTATGGGGCTTGCCTCCATAGGGAACTTAATGAACCTTCATTAAAATAAACCCTACTTTACTTTTCCATGTGAAGTAGGGGAAAGATCTCTTGTATATTCGAAGACCCATCATGCCTTAGGAGTTCTTATTAGGTGATTAGATCCATTATAAGGTGGCGATTTCTATCTTTTGAGATAGTACATCATTCCTTAATGTCATATCCATTACTTCAATAAGCACTCCCTAAGATCTATGTGGTGTCCCACATCTCAAAAATAAACACCATAATTGGCTCATAATTATGTGATTAAATATGTTAAAGTGGTGTAGGTAAAGGGTAATTAACACACTTAATTCACACCTTAACCTAACCAAAGCATAAAATTGATCTAATCACCTAAAAATTAAACTTAAATAACTCACACATGGGGGAATGAGTTAGGACCTATAAACTCATCTCACATTTCTCAAATTGAAATCAAACTCAAACAAAATTCAAACTCTCCTTAAAACAATTTTGATTTACTTTAAATAATCTTATTCATAGGATTGTCTTTAGGAATTAATTAGGGTGAATGAATTTACATTCCTTTCATCATTTTATTTCTTTTCTAGAATGCTAAATGTGTATGCCATATGAAAATCATGCATTCATACTTTTTGAAAAATCAAATTAAAAATGAAATGTTTCCTTTATGTCAAATTGTATGTTTTGGCTAAAGTAAGAATATGAATGGATATTATCACTATTAAATCCAAAATTACTTTCAAAGATTATAAATCAATCATCAAAATTGAAAGGTATGCTACTTATAACTATTCATAGCTTGCATGTGAGTAAAAATATAAAGATATGCATAGTGTGGCTTTCCTTCTCTTTTCTTTTAGCATGGTTTTGAATAGGATTTGGCCAAGTGTATAGTTCATTTGAAAAGAACACAACACTTGTTTAAATCTTTTCCTATTCATTCCTATGTTATTACTTAAGAAGGACATCCACACTTGTACATATAAATTACATAAACAAATCAAACAAACAAACACAAACTTTCACATCTTTCTTTTTCCATTCATTTCTTTTGTACATATGTATTTAAGGAAAGTGGTATATTAGTCTGGACAACTCCGGGGTTGCAAGGCATTAAGTAGCCCTAAGTAGGTCTTGTACCTTACACCTCTGGTGCTAACAATGGTGCCATACTCACTTATGATTTTTATACATATATGTGTGCATATAAAAAATGGATAAAAGAATCCCTCTTTTTCTACTTAACAAAATCATGCATCATAAAGCATCCAAATTTTCTTAAGTAACACTACTTAGAATTCATCATTAAGGTGTGCTAAATATTCCCATTTGCATGTATAGATATGCTTAGGATTCATCCATATGCATGTTACACATGTTGGGAAAGAAATGAAGTGATGTGTGTTATGTGATAGTATTTCACTTTACTTAATCTTAAAATGCCTTTCTTTTTGAATAGGTTTGTTTAGGAAAAATATAAACTTAGGATTAATTAAAACACATAATAAAATATTCACTAAATAAGAATTAAATATGAATCTACCTTAGAAATTACTTAAGGTAGGGAGGAATGAGAAGTTCCCTTCTCTTTTCCCCTCTTTACAACACTTGTAATTAATCTTAGGTTCATTCAAACCTAATCAAAACACAAAATAAAATTAACCAAATCAACTAAGCAACTTAAATGAAACCACCCTCTAAGTTAAACATTTTCATACTTAGAAAATCTAAACCTTAAAGCCATATCTAAGCATACCACACAAACCTTAAATGATACACACATTAGGCTAAGTTATCATTTCTAGCTTTAGGTTAGGGTGGTGCATGGTTTGATGTTTACTTTTATTTTATGATATTTTATTTTAGTCTGGATGCTAGGGTGTATGTGCGTAGACTGAATGGTAGAGAGATCTTAGTCTAACCATTATCTTCTATAGGGGATTGTGCTTATGGGGCGTTGTAATAAAAATATAACTGCTTTTGTTGTATAGGTGCTTCAACCCCTAAGAATAATCCAAAATAGGCCAGGTGGACTTGGTTTCCCATGTGTGGGGTGCTAAGTTTAATTTATATATATACATGCTTGGGATTATATATTTTGTTTAGCTAATCTCTATTTTGCAAGTGCTAATTAGATTTCATTTTTCCCATTTTTTGTACTTTTTCAATTAATATTTTGGAATGATTGTTATGGGGGATTAGAATGAACATTGGTTATAAGATTATATCTTATGTACCATGTGAAGCCTTTGGAGCAACCACATTCCAACCATCGAAAAGAAGGAACCAAAAGAAGAAAGAAAAAAGAACAAAGAAGAAAGAAGAAATAAAGAATGAAGACCCCCATAATATGAATTCCTTGCTTAATTGTAATTAATTCATTTATAATCTGTGTTGTATAAGGGTAGAGCTTGGCTACCTAATTTGTTTTCTGGGTTTATGTGGTGGTGCCCGACCATAAATGACTTTTTATTCTTTTGCGCTAGTTTTATAAATTGATTGATGTTTGTTTAACTTGTGCATTAAGATGACATCTTTTCCTAGTTTCTTCCTTGCTTTGATGTATGGCCTGAATGATGATTAGGCTCTTAGGAAAAAATAAATCTTCTACCAAATTAATCCACCCAAATTAAAAATAAATAACTCATAACCACATCTAAAGCTTAGGTTATAAATCAAGATAAAAGAATTAGCAACCCTTTAGCTGGATTTGTATTAATTTTCATATCTTGCATAAAAAGCATATTATTTCACTCACCTCCTTATCTTGCTGACCTTGGCTTGACCTATGAAAGCCATGGTGGAAACAACCTCCTTATCTTGCTGATTTTGGCCCATAATAAAATTTCTCATGCATTAGGCATAGATAATCCTAAAGCCTATGTCAAATTGATTGTCCAAAATAAAAATAAAACATATGAAAAATTTGCATTAGATTTAAGTCATTATTCATGCCCTTACATGATCTAGCCTCTTAGGGAGTGTGTTTAAGGACTTAGTCTCTTTCAAAATAAATAACAACCATGCTATCTTGCATAAACATATGACTTGCCTACATATTTTAAAATCATAGGGGGAGTTAGTTGGAAGCCACCCCCAAGCGGTTGTAAGTCCAGCAGTTGGGTGGTTTACCCTCTCTTATGGAGTTAAACCAAATATCCATTTTTTTCCTTAGATTTAGGTTGTGCTTTTGGCCTTCGCCAAAGTTCCCTAGATATAGGTTTAGGGGTTGCTACTTCCCTTTACCTACGAGCATAAATTCTCACCTCTTAGGCATTTTTGTGACCTTGTATCATAGAATTATAAGTCCTAGTATTCTAATAAAAATTCAACTCAAAAAAATTAATTCAATTTCAAAAATGTAAAGCCCAACCATAGGATAGTTTGGGATGCTTACTAGGCTTCTAGTATCTTAACCATTCCCTGCTTATTTTCATTTGGCTTCAATAAGAACTCTGTCCTCTAATTAATCCCACTTAACTTTCTAAAAATAAACCAATTGATTGATAGTCCTACCTTTTTTGAAATCTTTGGAGACAACGATCATTTACCTTAAGTCGAGTATTCTTAAGGAATCCTTGTAGGATGTAATTAACTATGGGGGCTTGCCTAGAAAACTTAAACACTGGTTTAAAATAAACCTACTTTACTTTTTCATGTAAGAATCTGGTACATTTTTGAAGACATAGTCCTTAGAGTCCTTATTGAGGTGATTAGGTCCATTGTAGGGTGGTGACTTCTATCTCTCGAGATAGTATACTTTTCCTCAATTCTATACTAGATCACCTTAATAAGAACATCTAAGGATCCGCGTGGCATCCCAACAAGACATATTTTATATATATTTCTATTTCCATTTTTCATTCTTTTTCAAAAGGGAACGGAATGGATGAAGATAGAGATATATATAAAATTTTCACCACAGATTTTTCTAGCGACTCCACTGGGGATGGTTTCTCTCTCCATCTTTGGTAAATGATCGGTGTCTCCAAGTATCAATAGTGGGTTTATAATTTTGTGTGAATCCAAGACTATCTTTCTTTTCATTGGCACTTAGCTTATTTCATCTTTAAGTTAAGCTGGCCAATATTTTTAGGTTTGAGGATCTCACCCTGTGTTGGTCTTAAAACCCTAGTTGGGTTCCCTAATGGGTGAAAATAAAAATTGAATAAAAAGAAAATGATTAAAGACTTCTTCCTTACCATTTTTATGGTCAAGAAAGGTTGATTCTAAAATAAAGAAAAATAAATCCTTTATGAAAAATTTCAATTTCCAAAAGCACTTTTTCAAAATACACTTAATAAAATATTTGCACTACATCTAACAATTCTTATAAATATTACATGTAGAAACATTTCAAAAATAAAATTCTAACAGTCATCAAAAAAGCACAAAATTTGAAGATGGGCCTTTCCATTCAATACATCCAAATGTGTTGGATGGATGTCACATCTTCAAGCAAAATCACAACTTTGAAATTCCACTCAACACATTCCACATGTGTTTAGTTGGAATTCTTTCCTTTTCAAAAAGCACATATGAAACCTCTCCATTCAATATACCCACATCTATTGAATTGAGTTTTCATTTCCAATCAAAATCAAAATAAACTTTCAAAAAGCACATATGAACATCTCTGTTCAATATACCCAAATTTATTGAATGAAGATTTCATTTCCAAATAAAATGCCACTTAAAATATTCCATATATGATTAGGTTGGAATTTCCTCTTTCAAAAAGTAATAATCACACATGAAAATACATCTTTGAAAAATGAAACATAATTGATTTCCATCTTACATACCCAAATTTGTTAAATGGAAGTCTCTCTTTTCAAAATCAACAAAACACAAATTTTTCAAAACACATTTGGAACTTCATTCTAGCATACCCCATTTGTTAAAGGGAAGTCTCCATTTTCAAAACAAAAAAAAATTTGAAACACATTTTTGGAATTTTATTTAGCATACTCAAATTTGCTAAGTGAAATCTCCATTCGACAAAATTTCAAAACACATTGGAACTTCATTTTGGCATACCACATTTGTTAAAGTGAAGTCTCCATTTTCAAAATAAAATCCAAAATAAAATTTGAAACACAATTTTGGAATTTCATTTAGCATATTCAAATTTGCTAAGTGAAATCTCCATTTCACAAAATTTCAAAACACATTGGAACTTTATTTTGGCATACCACATTTGCTAAAGTGAAGTCTCTATTTTCAAAAATAAAATCCAAAACAAAAGAAACACATTGGCACTTCATTCTAGCATACCACATTTGCTAAAGTAAAGTCTTCATTTTTTTCAAAACAAATTCCAAAACAAAAAAAAAAACACATTGGTACTTCATTCTAGCATACCACACTTGCTAAAGTGAAGTGTCCGTTTTCAAAACAAATCAAAACAAAAGAAACACATTAGGATTTCCTTAGCATACCCAAATTTGCTAAGAATCCTATTTTCAAAATCAAATCAACAAAACAAAAGAAACATATTAGATTTCTTAGCATACCCAAATTTGCTAAGAATCCCATTTTCAAAATCAAATTAACAAAATAAAAGAAACACATTAGGATTTCCTTAGCATACCCAAATTTTCTATGGATCCTATTTTTCAAAGTCAAATCTCTAAAAACATAAGAAACACATTAGGGTTTTCTTAGCATACTCAAATTTGCTAAGAGTCCTATTTTAAAAAATTTTCAAAAATAAAAAACACTTGGATTCCTCATTTAGCATGCCCAAATTTGTTAAATGAGAATTCCATTTTCAAATCACAAATGATTCACAAAATAAAGCAAACAAAGAAAAAAAAAGGAAAAAAAGAAGAAGAAATTGATTTCAAACACCTCACCTAGCATAGTTAAATTTTCTAAGTGAGTAAATTCCAAAAATTACAAATTAAAAACAAAATCAAATTGACCCTTTACTTTAATATACCCAAATTTGTTAAATAAAGGGTCCTCAAAATCAAAATCAAAATTCAAATATGAACCTAATGGAAGCATCTCTCCAAGAATATTTGAACCCATTTTTAACATATCCAAATTTGTTTAAAGTGGATTCTACATTCAAAATCCTCTTTCCAATCAATCTCAAAATCTCTTCTAAATCATTTGAGCCCAACTTAACATTTTTAAGATGTTGAGTATGGGTTTTAATTCAAAATCAACAAAGCAAGAAAATCTAATTCAAGTTTATTTTCTATATTGCAGTTTCAGTCAGCTTTAGTAAGTTTTTTTTTTCAGTGTCAGTTCAATACAATTTGATTCAATGGCAGCGCTGAGATATGTGTTCACTTTTCCCCATGGGATGGATCCCTTCGGGCCAACCTCCCACACTGACTATGCCCACCTCATCCACTTTGGTGAGGAGGTTTTTTGGATTACATGTGAGGGGACCTCCCTCACAACTATTAGTTGGAGCATAGTGGTCGGGCAGGAGTCGGTCATTCGGGTTGACATGTTCTCAGATTCTGTGATTCATTCACTGAAGAGGAAGGTAGTGGTGGTTCCCACAGTAGTAGTGTTAATGCGTGCCGTGTTGTTTCCCATCTGTGGGGGCACTCACTAGCACCTCAAGGGGAAGGCTCCCACTCTGGATTGTCTCCCCCACTTTTGAGGTTTGGGTCTAGCTCTTACTCTCACCCTACCAGACCAAAAGAAGAACTGCATGATAAAGCGGTACCACTCATTGCTAGGGAGTTAGAGGCCTTACCCAGTATTGAGGAGATCACTGATGGTTTCCCACTTCTGGAAACTTGTTCCATCCTCTCTGGGTTGAGAGGATGTTGGGAGGATTTTTCTTCACCTCCACGGTTCGTTCAACCACCGCTTAGTGAGAGGAGGTCATATGACCTCCATCTATTTTATGCCAGTTGGAGCTATGGATGATCTGAGTCGATTTGATTTGAGATCATTATCCCCACATGTGGGAAGCATATTAGATAGAGATGGCCAAAAGCCCTTGTTCACATTACTAGAGAGAGGTTCAGTGACGGTGGTGACACACTTGTTGATTTTCCTTCGCATACTGCGTCATGTCACATTTTGCTCATCCATCATGGGAGAGCTCTCAGAGAGTCGTGGTGTCTCCACCACTCTCCTCCACCATCTCAGATCCAACATCTCTAGTTCCACAAAGGCCATGAAGGCCATCGGGAGAAGAGGACCCCATTGGTGATCTATGACCAAGATCATCCATCTATACCACCTGAGCTCTCACCTTGACCTTTCACCCCAGTATGGTGAGGAAGGAATGGCGAAAAGTATCGTGTTGTTCCATTAACCACCACCACATGATGGAGATGTTGTTGAGGGAGGAAGAGTGTTACTATGATGATAGATTCTAGAGTGTCACCCCATAGATAGATTGAGCATATTTCTTCCAGTAGTATAGCCTCAGGGTTAACTCTCAGCGGGAGAAGTCGGTGCCTCACATATGATAGTGATCCCACCATTGGTCAGAAAGTCATTATGGTAGTGAGATCATTCTCTTGATATAGTAGTATCTCATGGAGAAGAAAGAGATCTAGGATATGATTGGTGATGAGAAGATCTTTGATCCCAATGAAGATGATCGGAGATTAGGGTTTGCATGGTAGACAGGGGATCCCTCCTTAGAGCGGAGACTATGGAAGGTGTTGAGGCGGCAGAAGACACAACCTACCACCCAACACCTCCTTCAGATAAAATAGAAGGATGAAAAATAGATAGGATGGAGAAGAGGCTCAAGATATACTGTCTTAGCACTTCAAAAACCAAACCCATAGCTCATCCACTATAGGCGAGACTAGTAGCGAGTTGGTGCATGTCTTGGATCCAAAGACTTTACCTCCAGAGAAACAAGGTAGCACCAACATGTATAGGAAGGGAGTGGATAGTACCTCCATACAAGAAAAAGATATAAAGAGCATGGTTGAGTAGTAGGTGAGAGAAGCGTTGGCTCAAGCGAGGAGGATCATCGTTCAAAGGGTAGATACTAGGAATTTGATGCAATCCAATATCCAGGGTTTGTGCCACCTTCTTTTAAGAGTTTTGATGGCAGTGGGAACCCAAGATAGCATATTGTGCATTTCAGAGCTAGTTATTGTGATGCTGGTGGCAGTGACACTTTACTCTTCCATCTCTTAGTATAGCAGTATAGCATTTGAATGCTAAACTTCCCAATAGTTAAGACTTTTCGAGTTGGAGCAACTCTTTATCAAGAGGTTTGGAGCTCGAAGGGTCACTATTGGTGATCATTGTGGCTCAACAAAAGCATGGTGAGTCCCTTTGATTACATTCTTAGATGGCATAATTTGAGTATGAAATGAACCTGCTATCCCATGCCATCAAGATTGCTTAAGAATATCCATGGCTCTTGCCTTCATGCTCAAAGGTTTCACCATCAAAACTTTTGAGAAATTAATTAACAAGGCAGCTAACTTGCAAGGAGAAGCCAAATAGTTCCTTCTCTAGATCTAGCCAAAGATGCAAGGTATGAGAATAAGCACAGGCGTGATAGTAGACAAGGGGAAATAGCCAGCCAAAGAGCAATTTGAGAGACCTCATGCTCTACAGCCATCATTTCCACCTCCTATATCACCATTAAGAAAGCTCTACCGGCTGCCACAGTAGCCTCCATAGCCTACACTGCCTCCTCCTCAGTCATATATGAAGAAAAATTCCTAATAAGGGTATAGATCAGAGTCACCTTTCAAATCTATTGGTGAGAAATGAAAGAGGACATGACCTTTATAGAAATTCATCTTGGTAAGATGCTACACAGATCTGCAGATGTACTTATTCAGGTGATCAAGTATATCATCAAGGAAATAGTGCACTATCACAAAAGATAAAAGTCACTACCCTTTAATGGACCTAATCACCTCAATAAGGACTTCCAAGGATGTTGGGTCTGCATATGTACCAGATATTCTTCCTCTACTTTACATGGAAAAGTAAAGCAGAGTTTATTTTAAATTGGATTCGTTAAGTTCCTATAGGGGCAAGCCCCCATAGTTAATTACATTCTAAGGGGCGAGATCCCTTGGGAAAACTCTCAATTAAGGTAAATGATCATCATCTTTGAAGATTTTAATAGAAAGGACTATCAATTGATTGGTTTATGTTTGAAGATCAAAATAGGATTGATCAAAAGAGGGAGTTATTAATGAAACTAAAATGGAAAATAAGTAAGAGATGCCCATGATGCTAGGAAACCTAGCGAGCATCTCAAACTATCCTATAGTTGGGCTTTATATTTTAGAAATTGATTTAGTTTGTTTGAGTTATATTTTTCAATAGAAATTTAGGACTTAAGATTCCTTAACACAAGATTAAAGAAATGCCTAAGAGGTGAGGAATTATGCTTATGGCCCACAAAGGAGAGAAGCAACCTCATAACCTAAATCTAGGGAGCTTTGGCAAGGGCTGAAAATACAACCTAAATCTATGGCAAAAATGGGTAATTGGTTTGCCTCCACAAGAGAGTACAAACCACCTGACAGCTTGGACTTAAAACCTCTTGGGGGTGGTCACCAACTAACTCCTTCTACAATTTTAAATACATGTAGGCAAGTCTTTATGCTTATGCAAGATACCTAGGCTGTTCTTATTTAGAAAGAGACTAAGTCCTTAAACTCACTCCCTAAAGAGACTAGATCATGTAAAGAGACATGCTTCAAATGACCTAAATCTAATGCAATTCAAATTTTATTTTATTTTTTATTTCGGATAATTATTTTGACTCAGGTTAATAGGATTCATATGACTAATGCATGAGAAATAGAATTATTGGCTAAAATCAGTGAGAAGGGTGGAGGTGAGTTTCCACCATGGCTCTCATAAGGTCAAGTCAAGTTACTCTGGAAAAGGTGAAAGCTCCAATCAAGAGTGAAATAAGATTTGTGCATGATATTACACCTAAGGGTTGCTAATTCTTTTATCTTGATTTTAAACCTAAGCTTTAGGTGAGGTTATGAGTTGTTTAATTTTATTTTTGAGTTATTAAGTTGGGTAAAAGATTTATGTTTCCCTAAAGAGCCTAATCCACATCCAAGCCATACATAAAAAAGAAAGAAAATGGGAAAAGCATGCCACTTAATGCAAAAGCTAAATAAATCATCAATCAATTTATAAAGCTAATCGCAAAAAGAATAAATGATCGTTGTGGTCAGGCACCACCACACAAACCCAAAAATATCAAATGTGGGTAGTCGAGCTCTACCCTTATACAACCCGGATTACAAATAAATTAAATTATAATTAAGGAAGGAATTCATTGTTATGGGGGTCTTCAAGCTTTATTCTTCTTTCTTCTTCTTTTCTTCTTTCTTCTTTGTGTTCCTTCCTTTGGATGGTTGGATGGTAGATGCTCTAAGGCTTCACATGGTGCATAAGATATGATCTTATGACCAATGCTTATCCTAATCCCCAATACAATCATTCAAAAATCCTAATTATATAAATTTTTACATGAAAAGAAAAAGTGGAAATCAAACTAACACCTGCAAAATAAAGGTTAGCTACAACTCATCACATAAATCCCAATCATGTATATTGGACTTATCACCATACACATGGATGACTAAATCCACCTGACCTATGAATTATTCTTAGGGGTAGAAAGCACCTGCAAACAAAAGCATTTATATTTTTATTTATGATATAGCACCCAGCATAATCTCAGAAGAATAGTTAAACTAAGAACATCCTACCATTCATTCTACGAGCATACACCCTAACATCCAATCTAAAATATATATCATAAAATAAAATAAACATCAAACCATGCACCGGCCTAACCTAAGGCTAGAAGTGGTGACTTAAGCTAATGTGTGTGCTTTGAAGGTTTGTGTGGTATGCTTAGCTATGACTTTAGGTTCAAATTTTCTAAGTGTGAAGAACATGTTCAACTTAGAGGAGGGTTTCATTTAAGTTGTTTAATCATTTTGGGTTAATTTTATTTCATGTTTTAATTTTGTTTAAGTGAATCCTACAATTAATTACTAAGTTATGAAAAGATGGAAAGAGAAGAGAACTTCTCTTTCCTTCCCTAACCTAAGTAATTTCTAAAGTAGATTCACATTTTAGTTTGATTTAGATGAATGTTTTGATTAGATATTTTAATCAATCCTAAGTTTAAATAAACTCTAAACAAACCTATTCAAAAAGAAAGATATTTTAAGATTAAATAAAATGAATCAAAATTCACATAACACACATTACTTCATTTCTTTCCCAACATATATAACATGCATATAGATGGACCTTAAGAATATCTATACATGCAAATGAAAGTATTTAACATACTTTATGATGCATGCTAAGTAATCTATTTAAGGAAATTTAGAAGTTGAATATGCATGATTTTTCTTAAGTAGAAAAGGTTTTCCTTATCCAAAATTTCACATACACATATGAATGTAAAAAAGGCATAAGTGAGTATGATGCTACTGCTAACTAGAGGTGTAAGGTACAAGACCTACTTAAGGCTACTTAAAGCCTCACAACCTCAAGATTGTCCATACTGATATACCACTTTCCTTAAATACAAACATATGTATAAAAGAAATGAAATGGAAAAGAAGAATGCAAAAATTGTTTAATGGATCCATTTTTGTTTATGCAATTCATGTATGCAAATATAGACAACCCTTCTTAGGTGATAGCATTGGATGAATAGTGTATGTAATTAAGTAAGTGTTGGGTTCTTTTCAAATGAACCATACATCTTACCAACTCCTATTCAAAGCTATGCTAACATAAGAAAGAAAGGAAACCTATACTAAGCATGACTTTATAATCTATCACATGCAAGTATATAATTAAAATATAAGTAGCATACTTTCATATTTGGTTTTGGATTTATATGTTTTGAAAATAATTTGGATTTAGTAGTGATAATAGCCACTCATATTTTAAATTTAGCCAACACATGAAAATTTGACATAAAGGAAATAACTTCATCTTAAAATTTGAATTTCAAAATTATGAATGCATGAATCACATGACATACAACTTAACATGTTTGGGGAAAGATCCAAAGCAATGGAAGCATGTAAAAAAACTCACTTTACTTAAAAATCCTAAAGACATTCTTATAGAATAAGAAAGTTTAAGATAAATCAAAGTGAATTTCAAAGTGATTTTTGTTTAATTTGAAGTTTGACTTAATTTTGAAAAGGTGAGATGAGTTTGATGTTCCTAACTCATTCCCACATGTGTTTCATATTTTTTTTTTAATTTTTAAACAATTAATCCATTTTTATGTATTGATTAGGTTAAGGTATGAATTAAGTAGCTTAATTAACCCTTACCTACACCACCTTAGAAGAATTAACTAAATAATTATGAGCCAATGAAATGACATAAAATTCTCAAGAAATTTAAATTTGCAATGCACCTAAAAATGAAAAGGCCTAATGCAATTTAGTTCATAATTAAATGTTAATTAAGCAAAGGGGTTTAGCTTAATTAATTTCAAAATACCATTTCACACATGTGAATTGGATTTTTATTTCCTTAGTTGAACTGAAGCTATTAAACACCTAAGCATTTACCCAAAGTAGATTAATTAAATTCTAAAACTTTTAAAATTTTTATAATTTTATTAAGGGGATAATTAATGAATTAACCCTTAATTAAGAGGAGATTAAGGAGAGAAAGAGGGGTTTAGAATAGCTTAGGGAAATGCCCCAAAATATTCTATAATCCTCCTACTCATTGGATCTGACCTTAATCAACCCTAATCATAGGTTAGAATCACTAATCATACCCTAATTATGCTTAATTATATAAGAAGGGTAATTAATGAGACCATATGCAATTATTCTAATCAAGCATTCAATAAATCCCAAAAAAAATTGGGGAGGCATAATTCATCCCCTGAAACTTACCCAAGAAATTTGGGATTAATCAGAGGCCTAATTAAAAAGTAATTAGCAAAATAATCTTTCTAATAGAACCCAAATTCAGAGAAAAACATAATTCAAAACTCATTAAAATTAATTTTAAAATGTTCTATGTTTAATTATTTATCCATTGGATTTTATTTCATATTTTTTGAATTTTCTAGGAAGAGTTATGCATTTTAGAAGATCCTTGGATTAATCAAAAATTAATTAAGCATTTTTAACTAATCCTAATTAATCCCTAGCTCATGGCGTGACGCGTGGCGGCAGCGGTCAGCCTGCTTTACATGCGTCGTGCCGTGAGGGGGTTACTTAACTTGTCATATCCCAAACAGTGGTGGCGACGCACGTGCTTTAATCCTCTGTAGTCCTATCAAAGATCGGACGGCTAAGGATCTCCCCGCATTTTACAAAGGATAAACAAATTTCTAAACGTGCTAAATAACCTCAGTCGTCCATCTAAAATGTGCGGATGGCTGGGTGAGATCATCCATGTTCTTCCCTTTGATCAATAGAGACCGTCCATGATCAAGGGGAAGATCTAAGCTCAATCCAGCATGGAATCACACCAAACTCAACCCACACCATCTAAATATAGAGAGCGACAAATCCAATAGTCAAAAATTGATGGGGTGAAAATTTCTTTCACAAAGCTCCACACCACATTGAGTTTAATGGTCAAAAAATTTCATACCTCATCGGCGCTCTATTCGCTTGGAGACGCTTCATCTGGTTGAGACAAAGCCTTGTTGAGAGTATGAACACTTGAGGTTGAGTAGATCAATGTATGGACCAACTCCTCCTTGCTTGAGCTTTGACTTTGATCCAATTGGACTCTTCCTTGCTGTGGGAACTCCAATAGAAGCTTAGGTGCACTCGACTTAGCTCTTATATGAAGTGTGCAAGAGCAATTGGAAGGAAATGAAGTGCAGAAGAAGTTGGCAATTCACTATACCTCCCCTATTTTTTCCTCAAAATCCAAGAAAAGAAAATGGGAAGAGCTCTAAGGCTTAGGATCAATCTCAATGGCTCCTGTCTTCCTATCCTTCAATCGACCTTGAGTGAATGAAAATAGAAGTGAATTAGGTGGAGTATATCTCCCCCTTGAAGGATCAAATGATCGATAATGGACATGCCATTTTGATCCAATTGATCGTAGGCTGAGGGCTGTTTGATCAGTTAGGGGTATGCACATGGTTAGTTTGAGCCAAGGAGTGGATTGCCAACCTCCCATGTGCTTGAATTTGAGCTTGAGAGGGAATTTGAAAATTCAATTTTGACCCATGGGGTCGGGTTTGGTCTAGGGACCAAATGGGCTGACCCAAACCCATTGGGTTGGGTGCACCACTCATCATTAAGTCCCCTTGAGCTTTTAGGAAAGCCTCAAGTGAATGTGAAGAGGGTATGACCAAATTACCCATGGGTTTGGCCAAAATTTGTTCTATGGACTAGAGGTAGGATGGTTATTTTGCTATTTTCCCACTTTGGACATATTGGGTATGTGGAGAAACTAGGTTTGGTCAAGTTTCATTAGATTTGGAATCCATTTGATAGGTTTGGCTCATGTTGACCCATTTAGGTCAAAATGGGTCAACTTAGGTCAAGTTGACCAATAGGTCAAATTGGGTCAAACCAAGGGTTGGGTCAAGTTCATATGACCATTTGAAATATTTTGGTGGCTTTGGTTTGATTCAATTTGGTATAGTTTTGTATTTTGCTCAAATGACTTCATTTAGGTCAAATGGGTCAAGTTGTCCTATTTGACCCATTTGACCTATTTGGGGTAGGCTAAGGGTAGGTTTAGGTTTGGTTAGTCATATGGAGTGGATTGGTATCTTTTTTCCAATCAATTTGGGTTAAGTTCAATTTTGGCTCAGCATGACCCCTTTAGGTCATGTTGGGTCTAAGGTCAATTGAGCTAGGTTGGGTTTAGTTGGCCAATTGAGGCTTTGGTCAAGTTCTATAAGTGATTTGGGATGGACTTGACCCATTGGTTTCAATCAATTTGGCTTAGATCAAGTTTTGACACATTTTGACCCTTTAGGTCAAAATGGGTCAACTGGGTCAAGTGGAATTGGGATTGGTTCTCAAATATTAGCTTGGTCAAGTTCAAACATAGGTCATGAGTGAACTTAGATCAATGGTTTCAATCAATTTGGCCTATGGTGGAATTTGGCTATGTTAGGTTTCATTTTAGGTTAAGTGTTAACTTGGTCAACCCTTAGGTTTGACTTGGTTTGACCCAATTTGATTGATTGATCATCCCATGATGATCATTGATCATGATGAGAGGGATATATGAGTTTGGTTCAATCCAATTTGGTTAGGATCAAAAGTTGGCTCATAAGGGTACTTTAGGTCACTTTGGGTCAAGTGAGCCTAAGTAGGTCAAATGGCTTGGTCAAACTTGATTTGAAGTTGGTTGATCTTGTATATGGACTCATGATTGAAATATAAATCCATTTACAAGTGGTTTGAAGTCAAATGGGTTTTGATCCATTTGAAAATTTCATATTCAAAGGAAGAATATGAAAGGGTTTTGGGTTTGATTTTTGACTTGGGTTTTGATTGAGTGATTGAAGTTTGGATTTATATATGAGCTCGTGATTGTAGGGTTGATTGAACCATGAGAGAAAATCAGGGTTTGGCTTGATTTGAAAGTGGTTTGTCTAAGTTCAAGGTTTTGACTTGAAAGGCTTAGATTTGATTTTGAGTTGATTTGAGATTGATTTTTAGAATTGGTTTTGATTGTTCTAATTTATATTTCATTTATATATGTGAATATAAATGAGAATATAAATTGGTCATGAGAAAATTTCAAGGATTTGAAGTGGTTTAATCAAGATTTGGATTAAGTCCATTAAAGGGAATTTAAAAGATTTAACAAAATTTTTAATTTAAAATTTAATTTTTGAATTGGATTTGATTGATTTATATTTATATTTCATTTATATATGAGAATATAAATGAGAATATAAATAAGTTTTGAGAAAATCTCATGAGTTTGAAATGGTTTGATCAAGATTTAGGTTAAATCCATTAAAGGGAATTTAAAGGATTTAAGGAAATTTTAAATTAGAATTTAAAAATTAGATTTAATTGATTTATATTTATATTTCATTTATATATGTGAATATAAATGAGAATATAAACAATTTTTGAGAAAATCCCAAAGGTTTGAATAGGTTTGATCAAGATTTAGGTTAAATACATTAAAGGAATTTAAAGGATTTATGAAATTCAATTTGAATTTAATTTGATGGGTTTGAATTTATATTTCATTTATATATGTGAATTAAATGAGAATATAAATGGATTATGAGAAAATCTTAAAGGTTTGAATAGGTTTGAATCATGATTTTGGTTAAGTCCTTAAAGGCAAGATTAAGGACTTAGGCAAAATTTGGATTTAGGAATTTTTGAATGGATTTTGATCATGGGTTTCAATCATGGATTTCAATCATGGAGTTCAATCATGGATGGAATTGATTTGAATTTGGAGAAAAGCAATCAAGATTGATTTGGAGTTTGACTTGAAAGAAGGAAAGTGAGGAATGGTTTAAGCTAAGGGTAAGTAATTTTCTTGGCACTCCTAAGGCATGACTTATTCCTATGGCTAACTTTCTAAGTCTTCTAAGGCTAGGTTGAGTGTCCTCCTAATCACTAGATGTGTCTTAAGAATAAGAAACTCTTAAAGCCTAAGAGAAGTCCTATGTCTAAGATGGAGGGGTTGAGAGCTCATTCTAAAAATGAGGTTAACACACATCATCAACAGTAGCGGTACACATACCCGTCACTGGGTAGCTATGGTCCACCTATTCTTTTGGATAAACTTAACAAGCCTTATTCATTTAAGAGGAAGGTAATTAGGAAGATCTTTAAAAATATCTTAAAGAAGCCTGATTTTCAGCTACCTGAACCTAGGAGACCGGAGGAAGTGGGCAAAAAGCAATGATCTTAACTTTTGCTCCTACCATCATATGCTAGGTCATGTTTGGAAGATTGCTTTAGATTTAAGGACTGACTTGAACATAGCTTCAACATCGGTGTTATAGTCATCCCAAAGGAATATCTTGTGGAACAACCATCTAGTTCCATTAGGGTAATCCTTGGGGATACTTGTGATCCTTCCAAGACCAAAGAAGGTTGGGATATCTCCATTATTCAAAACCTCTAAGAAAATTGTCTCAAAAATCAAGAAACTTTTCTTGTAGGTGCCTGAGTCAGCTCAAACCTCCAACATCAAGGAAGGTTTACAAGTTGCCAAAGCTAACTAAGGGAAAGGGGGAGTTCAACAATGCGATAGCCGTGCATGTTGGCAGGGATAGCCCAGTAGCACAACCACTGACTGAGTCTAGCCTCCAGTCCACCATTGCAGCTACTACATCAACGACTACCTCTACTTCAGCTAGCTCTTCTTCTTTTAGTAGACATCTTGCATCAGCGGATGAGGGCATCAAATCCCTCACCCCTCATACATTACTTGATTTATACTATGTACCTCCTATCAAATCTAAGAAATTAAATAATAAAGCTAGCTTAAATTATATTTGTGTCACTTTTGATGGGTTGTCTAAATCTATTCTTAATGATAACTCTTTAAGTCTAAACAATAACTATAACAATTGATCTTCCTCGATTGAGTTGGATTTTCCTACTGAATACTACTGAGTTCACCTCTTGAGATAGACTTGGAATCATCGATTAGAGGGTCCCCATAGGAGAAGCTGTAGGTGAGCCTGACATGTAGGTAGAATCTTCCATTACCCTACCATAAGAGATCACCGAAGTTAACCTCCGTAGTGGAAAAGTTCTACCTGTTAGGGCAGCACCTCAAGATAGAGGGAAACAAGTCATTGGTTCAGAGAATCGAGAAGCCCCTCTATAGGATGCTCCACCCTTGGATATGCTTATGGAGGAATAGCCCAAGGTGGATTACAATGTCCCCTCTCACCTAAGAAAGTTGCCATCTAAGCTAAGCATATATGATGCCCTTGTCTTATCCAAAGAGATAAGAGAATTTTTAATCAAAGCTCTCCTTGATCCTGAGATATGCTTAGCTCAGTTGACCACTATTGGAGAGGAGGCACATTAATCTAGAGAAGCCCAAGGGATCACTTTCACATATGAAAACCTACTTCTCAGGGACATGGAGCACAACCTCCATCTATTGACATGGCGGTTTTAGTTCTCGATCAGTGCATCGATGAACATTATGAGTCTAATGACCCTTGCTTATTTGAGGATCAACATCTCCACACTCCGAGGAGATCGGATGATGTTGAGAGGATTTAATGAACAAGGTGAGTAGGCTTTTGGTTCCAAAGTATTACCTTTGGAGATAGGTGACTGGAGGACTGAAGCCAAGTTTTATATCATTGATTCAAATACTTCTTTCACTGCTTTGCTCGGTAGGCCTTGGATACATCAGAACAAGATGATTCCATCCTCCCTCCATCAATGCATCAAATTCAGGAAGGGTGGGATTGAATACTATGTTAAAGGAGATGAAAAGCCATTTTTAGTTAGAGAGGTTGAGATATATGAGGATGCAACCTACTATCTTCCTCAAAACACCCTTTCTTATGAACTTGGACAAAATTCAAATTTAAAAGAAAAATAAAATAAAGAAAAAAAAAAAGAAAAAGAAAGAGAAAAGAAAAATAAATCCAAGTGAACAAGAAATGGAAATTGAAGAAGAAATAGAGTCACATATCACTTTCCATCCACAGTTCATTCCATCATATGGACATGTGGGTAGGATGACTTGACCTCCACCAGGTAGAGGCAGAGGTAGAAATAGAGGCAGTTCTAGAGGTATAAGACCCCCTAGTTGGCCATCAGCGAATAGGGGTTATGTTCTAGTTCATAGGAGTACCCTACTATTCACTTAGACTTGGAATCTAGCTCAGAGGATCAAGCTAATGTGATTAACATACCAACCAACTCCACTTAGTGAGTTTCATTGGAGGTGGCACTCAAGCTAGACAGTGATGAAGATCGGGCCTCTAGATAAAGCAAAGTATTCGAATCAAATGTATGTAAAATTATTAGGCAGCAGTCAGGAACCTTAGCTCTAAGCTCACTTTCATTTCAAAATTTGAAGGTTTAGTAGTTAAGGAAGCTCCCTAGTCTTCTAGAGATGTCAAATTGAAGAGATTCTTTTGGGTTCAACATCCTCAAGTCTAGGACCTAATGTAGGACTTAAGGATATTTCAAACAAAGAATTAATGGAATTACCTTTTGATTGGTACTCACCTTGTGTTATTAATCTTGTGAAGAAGGGTTTGATTTTTTATTTATGGTCTAAGCATAGGTCAGAGTACTTTAAAAAGCTATGGACAACAGAGACAAGGATGCATAATCAAGATCAGGATTAGGATTCAGTACAGTGGGTTCAGTCGAAGATGATGATTACTGCTTAGTTGTCACCAACCATCTGGATTCTGATAGGTTCTTTTCACACCAAACTAACTCTTATGAGGATGTGTGTTTAAAACCTCAAATGATCTAGATGATCTCCAAATCAAAGATGCACTGCCAAAATTTGAAGAGGAGATCCATTCAACAATTGATAAGTATAAAGAAATCAACCTCGGGATAGAAGAAATTTCTCACCTGACATACATCAATTCGTTACTGAATGAAGAAGAAACCAATGACTTAGTTAGGATAATGACTGAGTTTAAAGACTACTTTGCATGGAGTTTTGAAGAAATACCCAAATTATCTTATGACATAGCAGTACAAAAACTAGCAATAGATCCTAGCGCTGACTATATTAAGCAAGCTCCTAAACACATGCGATTAGAAATTGAACAACAGGTCATTTCTGAAGTCAAGAAATTGATCGATGCTGGTTTCATTAGGGAAGAAAAATACCCTACCTGCTTAGCGAGTGTCATCTCAGTTAAGATAAAAAATAACCAAATTTGTATATCCGTCAATTTTAGGGACTTAAAGAAGGCATGTCCTAAGGATGAGTTTTCTCTTACTATACCAGAATTAATGGTGGACATCACCTCATCTCATGAAGTTTTCTCTTTTATGGATGGGTCATCTGGCTACAACCAAATCAAGATGGCACAGGATGAAAGAAACACTATTTTTTGAACCCGTCGAGAATATCTATGTTATAAGGTCATACCTTTCAGCCGGTGCTACATACCAAGCGCCATGACTTAGATCTTCAACGAACTCATCCATCAACAGGTTGAGTGCTACGTTGATGATCTAGTAGTCAAGAGCAGAGAGAAGGAATACCATCTCTTTGAGTTGAGAGTAGTTTTCGAATAATTAAGATAATATAACCTCAAAATGAGTCCCTTGAAGTGTACATTCGGAGTAGCTTCAAAAAAACTTCCTTGGGTTTCTTCTCCGACATCGGGGAATTGAAATAGATCCTAAAAAGATTAAAGCTATCTTAGAAATGTCACCTCCTAAAAGTTTAACCCAACTTAGATCTTTCCATGGAATGTTGGCATATCTAAGATGCTTTATTTCCAACCTATCGGGGAGATGCAAGCCATTCTCAGCACTTATCAAAAAGGATGCCAACTTCATGTGGGATGATAAGTGTCAGCATGCCTTTGAAGATATCAAATAGTATTTGGTGAAGCCACCAATTCCTGACCCTATCGAAACCACTCATCCTACCTTTGTTGCATTGGATGACTCTCTTAGCACTTTGTTGGCCCAAGCTAACAACGAAGGGAAGGGGAGTGCACTCTATTATCTCAGCCATCGTCTGATCCTTACTGAAGAAAATTACCCACCTATTGAGAAACATTTCTTACCTTTGATCTTTACATCTCAAAAGCTATGACACTATATGCTTTCTCATAAGATGAACTTGATTTATAGAACCAATTCACTACAGTACCTCATGACATGGCCAACACTATCCGGACATTTGGCATGGTCCATGATTCTCTTATAGTTTGATATCACATTTGTACCCCTCCATGCGGTAAAAGGACAAGCATTGACAGATTTCTTAGTAGCACACCCACTTCTTGCCGATTCTCCACTTAGTCACGATCTCCCTGATGAACAAATCTTGAATTTAGGGGAGGCTGACAACCGCCGATGGGAGATGTATTTTGATGGTGCAGCTTCTTTTTATAAAGGAGAAGCACCACGATCTACTCTTCCATGAAAGGTAGGGGTAGGAATAGTTCTCTTAACTCCAGACTGTGATGTGATGAGATTCTCATACTTTCATTGCAATCCCTGCACCAACAATGAAGCCAAGTATGAGGCTTTAATTGCCAGTTTAGAGTTAGCTATCACAATGTGTGTCAAGAGCATCAATATCAATGGGGATTCTCAATTGGTCATCAACCAGATTGTCGGGTCCTACAAGGTTCTCAAATCCAAGCTTCGTTATTACCATGAGTATACCATGAAGTTGTTATCTCAAATCACCATCTATAAGGTTCCTCAAGCAAAGAATGCGATGCTTGGCTTTGGCCAAACTTGCCAAAGAATTGGCATGTCCAGAAGATGTGTCCATTCCAATAAGGGTCCAAAATTGATAAGTTCTATCTCTTATTGATGTTGAACTCATCGAGAGACTTTCTCTTGAAGGGGAGGTTGCCATTGCCCATAAGGACAAGGAGCTGGATTGGAGGCAACCATTCATATACTATTTGAACACCAACAAACTACGTTAAGAAAAGTCACAAGCTCATCAGGTGAAATGGAGAACTCTCTCCTATGCTCTTGTTGATGCAACCCTATACCAACAGTCCTTTGATGAAATGCTGTTATATTATTTGGATAAAGACAAAACCCATGGCATTGGCGGGGTACATTCAGTCTATCTGAGCACATCAATCGGTCCAAGATGAAGATAAGATCAAGAGACTAGGATACTACGGGCCGATGATCCAGACTACATGGATGTAGCTAGGAGATGCCATCAGTGTCAGGTACATGGTGTGGTCTTACATCAACCACCCAATATTCTACACCCTATGTTGGCCTTATGGCCATTTGAGTGTTGGGGGTACCAACATTGTGGGTTTGATCGATCCTTCTTCTTCCAAGGGTCATTGGTTCATCTTAGCTGCCACTGACTACTTTTCCAAGTGGGCGGAGGAAATCTCACTCAGAGAGATCATAACTTAGCATGCGCTTCAATTTTTTAGGAACCATATAATATATAGGTTTGGGGTGCATCAATGAATTATATCTGATAATGGTACTACATTCAAAAGCATCAATAAACAAGACATTATATTATTCCACCATCTACTACCCTAAATGACTTAAGCATTCAACTCTCATCCAAATACTAAAGATAATTGATGACAAATACAAATGGAATGATTAGTTGAAATGTGACTTTAAACTCAACTCAATATTTTCTTAATGTATGGGTCTGAAATCATTCTACCTTTAGAAGTTTAAGTCCAGTCACTAAGGATAGCATTGGGTAGCAAGATCACTATAAAGAAGAATGCAAAGTTTTGGTCAGAAGAGCTCAAAGGTTTGTAGGAGAGTCACCTATGGGCAAGCCAGATCCTCGAGTTATACAAGGCCAAAATGTTTCAAGCTCAAAACAAGCTAGTCCACTCTAGGTCTTTCCAAGTAGGAGAACTTATTTTAGTCCTACGGAGACCAATTGTTGCCCGTCGAAAGATGGGAGGAAAGTTTGAACCCACTTGAGAAGGCCCCTATGTCATAGAGAAGGCCTACCAAGGCGGATCTTATTAGCTCATTGATTGTAAAGGGGAACACCCGATGCTTCCAATTAATGGGATCTATTTAAAGAAATATTATCCATAAAACATGTTTGAAAATAATTATCAATAAAAGAACAAAAATCTGATTCCATTTCATCAAAATCTTCTCTTCTTTCAGCGTTGTTTGTTTGTATTGTGAATCCACCATGACATGTTTAGGATAGGTGTAAGAGTCCCTCGGTGGCATCCAATCCCTCTTTCACAACAAAAACACAATCAAACATAATCTCACGGTGCTACTAGGTGTAAGAAGGGCAAGGCATCCCTATTTAGACGGCGACATCCTTTCTTAGTGGGAATCCCGGTTGCCATCCGTGGCACCATTTCATCAAAATCCCTAGTATGTTTAGGGTAGGTGTGAGAGAACCCGAGAGGTGTCCTATTCCCTTTAACACAAGCACAAAAATGAATACATACCTTTTGTCTCGGACTATTTTGATATGAGAGCAATCCCCCTATGACACTCACTTATTAGCTGCTCCAGGTTGGGTCTACATGCTACCTCGCTAGTATGTCACCCTAGTGGTCACTTGTTTGGAAGATGTGAGTCCCTGCACTTTCTTCCTAACTTGACCATTGTAAATAAATGAGCGCCTTGTTAGTTGGTAGCTTCAGTGATAAAACCTCATGTTGATTTTGTTTAAGAAGATGTGAGTCCCTAGCTTTCTTCTTGAACTAATCATCATGATCTAACTAGGTTGATTATATTTGAGGTTTAGGGTAAGTCCCCCAGAGGCTCCTTTCCTCATGACTACATTTGAGTTAATGTAAGTCCCAAGTGGGATTCACTCAATAGTCACCCTAGGTCAGATGACATTTATAAAGCCGAAGATAGACTATCCTAGCAATCAATTTTGCTATAGGAGGATGTGAGTCCCTGTGCTTTCTTCCAAAGCTAATTTTTGCAAATCGATGGGCACCTTAGGTTGGTTGATGTTCGCTATGCTGACAACGACTCACCCAGTGGATACACCACTCTTGGAAGATATGAGTCCACGTGCTTTCTCCATGAGTTGGCCACCAAATACGTATTTGATATATGACTAGCCATGTCACCTTCTTTAGGGTTTTGGATTAAGGCCTTAGCAGCCCCTCTCCCTGTGGGCGCTCTATTTGGATCATGTCCTTTGCGACCCCATTTAGACACTACCCGGGTTACTCTTTGGATTGGGCCTCCCCTTTCTAGTAGCCACCCTATGGTTGGAAAATTTGTTCGGTGGATTAGATTCTCCCTTGGTTTTAAATCTGTGATAGGTCTAGGCTCCTCCTTCTCAGTTTGATCCCTCGCAAGCCAATAGGGTCCATGTTAAAACAAACTAAATAAACAAATAAATATATTTGCTTGTGGATTAGAATTCAAGCCCCCAAAGGGCCCCTTTTCCCAAGAAGGCATCCTATCTTTAGGGCAGTGTCAGTAGAACTCCCTATAGGAATTGCCTGACTACCTGAGTTGAGATAAATCCCAGTGGTACTCACTCCATAGTTGCCTTTAGGTCGGGTTCAATCTATTTTGCCATAAGCAGGTTGTCCTGACAATTATTCCTCTTTGGAAGATGTAAGACTATGACGCATTCTTTCTAGCATAAATGTCACAAACTGACGGGCAACCCTAGACAGGTTTGATTTGTTGCCCAAAGCAATCAATCACCCAAGTGGTATTTTGTAGTGGAAGATGTGAGTCCCGAGCTTTCTTCCCTTAAATTGATCATTAGAAAATGAAAGGCACTCCTTTGGTTGAATAGTTCTCCCATCGACCGGAAAGCTACTCCCTTTGGTTCAGTAAATCTGAGATATGTCTAGCTTAATATAAGCTCATTCTTAGTGTGATCCATCACAAACCAATGAAATCCATCAAAATAAATAAACTAAAAAAAATGAAATTAATCTTTAACTATCTTTGAGCTGATTTAAGTCCCCAGTGGCATTCACTCAATATTGACCTAGTCGAGTTGATTATTTCCTTGCCAACCTCACCCTGGTTCCTTATTTTGGAAGATGTGAGTCTCCATGCTTTCTTCCTAACTTGACCACTACACACCGAAAGGCACCTCTTTGGTTAGATAGTCCTACCTATGGTTGGTAGACTATTCCCTTTGGATTGGTAAATTTGAGTTAGCTCTAGGCCTCCATGGCTCTATTCAATGCAGTCCATCACAAAATGATGGGACCCTTCAAAATTAAACTAAAAAAAATGGAATTAATCTTGACTATCTTTGAGTTGATTTAAGTCCCCAGTATTCACTCAATAGTCAGCCATAGGTTTGGTTCGATCTGTTGCCTTGCCAATGGATCACCCGGCAACTGGTCCCTACTTTGGAGGATGTAAGTCTATTATGCCCTCTTATTAGTACAACTGCTGCAAATTGAAAGGCATCCCTTTGATTGGCTAGTCCTACTATGTGTTTAGTAGACTACCCATTCGGATTGATAAATTTGAGTTAGGTCTAGGCCTCTGTGGTTCCTACTTAGTGCGATCCATCGTAAACCAACATAACCCATCTCAAAATCCAAATTCTAAAAATCTGAAATAAATTCAACCCTCCTCCCTCAGTTGAGCCAAACAATAAACAAAATAAATTAAACAAATCAATTCAATTCTTTCCTAGTGGAGTCAATCAAATCAAAATAATCAAAATAAATTAAACAAATTAAATTAATTCTCTCCTAGTGGAGTCAATCAAATCAAAATAATCAAATAAATTAAACAAATCAAATCAATTTCTCTCCAGTGAGACTCAAATCAAACCTCTCATCCTCTTATGGATGATTTGAACCTATTTTCCTAGTGGAAGGTTCACATACTCTATCCCTAGTGGATTCCTCCTTCCTCTCTTATGTCCTTGACATGAGAAGAGTCACATTCCACTAAGCTCTGGATTCCTTCTACACCTTGGGTTAGGAGTAGATTGTTTCTGTTCATGTTCATGATTGTCCATAGTTGTTTATCATTTGATCAACCTATATGTGATGTTCCTTCAATCACACACACCTTATTGGGCCTTTGTTGACCTCATTTTCAGGATGAGCTCTCAATCCCTCCATCTTAGACATAGGACTTCTCTTAGACTTTAAGAGTTCCTTAGTCATATGACACCTATAGTGATTAGGTGAACACTCAACCTAGCTCTACAGACTTAGAAGAGTTAGCCATAAGAATAGGTTATGCCTTAGGGGTGTTAAAAAAATTTGCCTATCTTATAGCATGAACCAAATCCTCACTTCCTTCTTCGAAGTCAAAACTCCAAACTCATATCAACTTCAACTCCATATCAAACTTTGAACCAATTTCAATGGATTTTCTCAAATCATGAATCAATTCCAAATAATTGAAACTTATGATTGAAGTCCATGATTGGATTCCAAACTCCAAAATATTTCCTAAGTCCTTAGATTCCCTCTCATGGGCTTATCTCAAATCAAATCTAAATCAATTCAAATTCAAAAAATTTTCTATCGGCCCATTTATATTCATATATATAAATGAAATATAAATTTAAATCAATGAAATTAAATTCAAAACTTAAATCCAAATTCCAAAAATCTTTCTTGAGTCACCTTGATTCTATCTTACGGACTGAGCCTAAATCAAATCTAAATCAATTCAAATTTAACATATTTTCTCATAACCCATTATATTCTCTTTTATATTCATAAATATAAATGAAATATAAATTCAAATATCCAAAAATCAATTCAAAACTCAAACTTAAATTCAATCTAAATTCAACCTAAGCCTTTCAAGTCAAAATCTTGAACTTAGCTAAATCAATTTCAAATCAAGCCAAACCCTTGATTTTTTTTCATAATTAAATCAATCCTTCAATCATGAATCTAAATATAAACATAAACTTCAAACATCAAACCAAAACTAAATTCAAACTTAAACCCAAGTCAAACTCATGTTCACCCTTTTTGAACTTGAAATTATTAAATGAATCAAAACCCATTTGACTTCAAATCACTTGCAAATGGATTTATATTTTAATCATAACCATATATGAGTTCAATCAAACTCAAATCAAGCTTCAACCAAGCTATTTGACCTACTTAGGCTCACTTGACCCAAAGTGACCTAAAGTATCCCTTTTGAGCCAAATTCTAATCCTACCCAAATTAGATTGAACTAAGCCCAACTAGGCCTCACATTGTGAGCAACAATCATCATAAGATGATCAATCACTCAAATTGGATCAAACCAAGTCAAATTTAAGGGTTGACCAAGTCAACACAAAATGAAATCTAGCCAAAACCACCATAAATAAATTGATTGAAATCATTGATCAAAACTCATTCATGATCAATGTTTAAGCTTGACCAAGTTATCATTTGAGGCTAACCTAGTCCAATTGGCCACTTGACCCAAGTTGACCTAACTTGACCTAAAAAGTCAATATGTGTAAAAACTTGATCTAAGCCAAATTGATTGAAACTAATGGGTCAAGTTCATTATAAATCACTTATTGAATTTGACCAAAGCCCCAATTGGTCCTAGACTAACCTAGTCCAATTAATTGAACCAACTTGACCAAAAGGTCAAATTGAGCCAAATCAAATTAAACCAAAATTGATTGAAAAAAATACTAATCCATTTCAAATGATCAACCAAACATAAATAAACCGATGACCTAACCCAAATAGGTCAAATAGGTCAAATGAAATCAAATGAACCAAAATAAAATCTAAGCCAAATTGAACCAAACCAAAGTTGCCAACACATTTCAAATGGTCATATGAACTTGACCCAACCCTTAGTTTGACCCAATTTGATCAATTGGTCAACTTGATTGATGTAGCACACGGGTGCTTTTTATGATATGTTGTTTATTACACCGATAATTCTTAAATCCTCATGAAAGAGTAATGAAAAATGCACACTACTTTTAGCACATTCATATGAATTTTGTGAATTTGAAAAGATTTTGATTAAAGTTATATTAATCACACTAATCAATCTTATAAGTGCAAAGAAATAAAGTTAAGAACGATCTAACACTGTGATTTAAAATAATAATCTTAAGCAAATAGTTGTTAACCTATAAATAGTCCTCATTATGGAATGTTCCTTCCTCCTTCTCACATTGTGAGCTCAACACACACTCAAGTAGTCATCACTCAAGGAAAATGCACAAAATAGTAAAAGAAATTTAAGAATTTTCTTTTTCCAAATTCAAGTACCAAACATTACAGAGTGTCCCTATTTATAGGATTGAAAGAGAGTTAAGAATACTCAAACTAACTCCAAACTCAAACAACACCATCATAATATACCCACTACCACTATCACCATTATATCACCACTCATTCCATACTACCCAAAGTGTCATACCTACTACAATAACTCATGGACCATGACATAAGAATACCAATACATATAAGCTCAAGACATACAAAATATAAAAACCCATAATACATAGCTTAAATTATAAAAGGCCAATCATGGATTTAAGCTTATGATGATGACGTGGCGGTGACAATGATGCCCTCATCATACTGCTTTAAAATTCTCCTCAGAATGAAAATCTAAGTACTCTTGTAATAATTGTGAGTCTAGTTGATGTAAGCCATGGATCTTCAAGTGGAGAAAGACCTTTCCAATGACAAACCTTTGATGCCTTGGATGTGATGATAATTCTTCTGTGATCCGATGTGATCTTAAGCGGATGGTATGAGTCTGATGAAATATGAACCCATACATTTTTATTTGCAGAGGAATAATTGTCATCATAGCTTGCCCATGGTACAACGTTAAATCATACAAATATTGGAGAAATTCCGGCATTTATTGGAAGATCTATTTTATAAGCATTATCATTTATCTTTACAACTTTAAGGACCATCTCTTGAGAGTTAATTTATTAAGAGTTTTAGTTGGAAATCTCTTATCTAACTTTAACAAGAACTAAATCTCCCTCATTAAATTTTTACATATTTCTATTGCATCAACATTAGCTTTATATTTATCATAACTCAGAGTAAGTTTTTGTTGAATTTCATGATGTATATCATGCATGCTTTGTGCAAATGAGGATGAAAATACACTAGACCTATATGTTACAGGAAATTTAATAAGATCAATTGGTTTTCTTGGATCATAACAAGTTACAATATGAAAAGGACTCATATCTTGACTATTAATTTGAGCATTTATAAGCAAACTGCATTAGGAAGAAATAGGTCCCAACTAGTAGTATGATCAGTCCTTGGACACCTAAGTAAATTTTCTAAGCTTCTATTAACAACTTAATTTGTCCATCTATTTGAGGTGGTTAGCTATAAAAATAAGAGTTTTGTACTTAAGCTTTTTTCATAAAGTTTTCCAAAAATCTCATAAATCTTACATCACGTCAGACATAATTGTCTTAGGTAGTCCATATGAATTATCTCACAAAGAAAATTAATGCTATATGTGAGGCATCGATGTCTTATAACATGGAATGTGTGCCATTTTAGAGAATTTAAACAACTATTAGGATAGAGTCAAAATGTTGTCTGCTTTGATAATCTAGATGAAGTCCATACTAAGATCTTCTCAAGGTTTGGATTGTGGTGTGTATAACAATAATTTTATTTTCACTTTTACTACTTGGCAAATACATTGGGTAATGTGAGCAACATCTTTCTTAAGACTACAAAAGAATATCCTCCATCATATTTATTGTCTTATCACGACCAAAATGACCATACACCTCTAAATGAATTTCTCAACAAGAAAACTTCAAAGTGATGAATCGGGGATACATAGTTGTGTGCCATGAAAGAGATAGCCATCTCGTATTTGATAATCTGGACTATTAATTGAAACATCAAATTTCAAGGATTCAAAAATTTATTGAAAATCATTACAATTAGGATAATCATCTTTAACCTTTTTGAATCCTAAATTCACACTCATGGTATTTAATAATGTACATATTCTACTTAAGGCATCAACTTTGTTCTCGAATTTTGTTTAAGAATAACATATATTCTTGAAGAAATTGAACATGATGAGAACTAAGTTTCTTTGGGTGTTTAGATATTTAAGTGCCTATCAATAAAGTATAAATTCTTAAAGAAGATAATGTGCAATAACGTAGTTATGACAACATACATACATATGTGGAATATCGTTGATGCGCTTCATTTAATTTTCACTAAAGAAAGTAATAGGATGACCTTCTTGTTTAGAACACCTCAATAACTCAAGAAGCATCACATGCAAATACTTTTCAAAATTTGGAGTAATATGGTGGACTTGTTAAAAGTTCTTTAATTTTAGAGAATGCATCGCTTGCCTTTATCCAAACAAAGTCTCCTTTTAAGACATTGAGTTATCATAATTATTAAATCCACAATAAACCTTGATAAAATGTGAGTAATCCATGAAAACTAACATCATGAATTGTGGTTTCACTCTTGAATAGCCCTAATTTTTTTGGGATCTAGAGATGCCATCACAAGAAACAATGAATCAAGAAGATTCAAGATGTCATAAATGAGCATTTTTTTAAGTGAACATATAGTATTTCTTCATGAAGCATTTCAAAGACTTGTCGTAAATATTTCTCATGATCGCTCTTAGTTTGACTAAAAATTAAAATATCATCAAAGTACACAACTAAACTTTCCAATGAATGGTCTATGAGTCATCACTTATAAATGTACTTGGGCATTAGTCAATCCAAAGGCATTACAGCCATTCATACAAACCATCTTTTATCTTGAATGCTTTTTCATTCATCACCTTCTCTCATATGAATTTGATGATATCCACTTCTAAGATCAATTTTAGAAAACTATGGATACCATCATATATAATATGTCATCAAGTCTAGTAGAAACCTATACTTAAGTGATTTTATTTATATGACTATCGCAAACATGCAACTACCATCTTTCTTTGGGGTAAGAAGAGCATGGTTGGAGATAAACTTTCCCCGATAAACCCTTTTGATAATAAATCATCAACTTATTGTTTTAATAATGTTCATTTGGGTTCATGATAATGTGGCAAATTTGGGAGTGATGATCCAAATTAGCTTATGGCATGTTGATACTTCTTAATAGAAGCTCACTAGGAAGTTCTTGACAAATATCTTGATATTCCAACAAAATTTCCTCACTTATGAGAATGATTTAATAGGTTGTTGATTTTAGAGGTTAGGACAACTAATGCAAAATGATATTCCCATTAATCTCTTGTTGAAATTGACATTTATTAATAATATGTAGGATTTATTTTTATGGGTAGAGAAGAATTTTGGGGTTGATGTTGACCTCTTTAGCTTAATTTAAGATAATTCTCTTACCTTGAAAATTAAAAGCATATGTATTAGATGCCCATAATTTGTGACATCCATATCAAAATCCAAGGTCTACCAAAGTATATAGACATCCATGAAAGAACATCACACCAAATTTTATCGCTATATTCTCCTAATTGAATGGGTACAAGACACTTGAGATATAGAGATAGAAGTCTTATCTACAAGCAATTATAAGGCGTGGGTGGGTCTGGTGAGCTTCATCATAGCTAAAAGCAGAGGTAAATAACATTCATCTTGCCAATGATGATTAACAGCCTTTTCACCACTCTTAAAATAAGTGTGGAAAATTGATGTGTGCCTCAATCAATAATGGGGTTGCTAACACACATAATAGCTATGAGACTCATCTAATGCTTCTTGCATCACTAGCTTCTTTTCCAAGGGTCAACTATTTGAATATCATTATTTTCATTTTGTTGATCCTCATTTCATAATCTAAGTGTAAGTTTTGAGGACAGTACTTGCATGTGACCAAACCACATGTAAAATAAGTAATGCTAGAAGTCTTAGAGCTAGATGTTCCCCAAAGCTTTTCCTTTTGTTTCACTTGGTCCATTAGAACTACAAAAGTAGGAGGGTTGTCATGATTGAGGTTGTTGTAGATGAAGTTGTGAATCTTATAAGATTGTAATCTAAGATATTGTTCAATTTGAGTCGCCACTGAAATGCATCCTCAAGAGAATAAATTTCTCGAGTTATCATTTCATGAATATCAATTGTAACTAAATCTAAATCTAGAGATTGCGATGATCTCTCTAACATCACAATGGTTCATCAATTCATCAAACTTGTCATATACTCAACAGTTAAAGATCCTTATTTAAGCATAGTCATTTCATCCATAAGTTGATCATGAAAATTTAATGGTACATATTTTTGCTTTTAAAATTTCTTTCATCTCATCCCAGAAGCAATAGATGGTTGTCCTAATCATTGATATTTTTTGTGTGAGATTAACTTGATAAGTCTTAGCATGACTAGTTAGTTTCATGTGCAAAAGCGAACTTGTCTTTCTTACATGGGCATCCAATCAAAATATTGGTCCATGTCTACTAACCAATCTAAGAAAATTTTAGGATCAAGTTGACCATCAAAAGTAGGTGGATCAATTTTAATCCTAGAATAACATCATCATGTTCTCTAAGTTATGCGTCACAGGCAACAAAATTAGATAATGGCTCTTTAATGTAGGATAATGCTCATGGAGTTCTTGCATAACCTTCATCTCATCTTAATTATCTTCCTAGATGAGGTGGGTGGTAAGTACCTCATCAAACTAGATATTCATTAAAGTTGTTCCAAATGATTTCTAATAGGAGAATGTGGATGAGGTAAGAGGAAGAGGACTCAACATGATGACCTTCTCTCTCTTCAAGTTGGTGTTCTAGGATTGGGTTAGTTTACGGTGAATGTGTTGTAAGCCTACCAACTGTTCTAAGGCTTCAAATCTTTTTTGGAATTCATTAAAGGTTTGTTGGTGCATAGTAGCTTTTAGCTTTTCTATTTTTTCTAGTAAAAATTCACAGACCGAGCTTAGCCTCCAGTCCACCGTTGTAGCTAAGGGCATGAAATCCCTCACCCCACTTACTTTATTAGATTTCTACTATGTACCTCCTTCAAAATCCAATAAATCAAGGAATAAAGCTAGCTTGAATTATATCTGTGTCACTTTTGATGGTCATCTAATTCTACTCTTATTGAAAACTCTTCAAGTCTAAACAACAATTATAACAACTCTGATCTTCCTCTTTCTGGTTCAGGGATGGGCCTTTCTTCTTTGAATACTACGGGTTCACTTCTTGAGATAGACTTAGAATCATCTGATTTCGAGGGTCCCATAGGAGAAGCTGTAGGTGAGCCTGACGAGCAGGTAGAACCTTCCACTAAACTACCATAAAGATCACAAGTAACCTTCATTGGTGGCAATGTTCTACCTCCCAGGGTAGCACCTCAAGATAAGGGGAAATAAGTCATTTGGTTTGATGATCAGCCCTCCACAGGATGCTCCACTCTTAGATATCTTATAGAAGATCAACTCAAGGTGGACTACAATATCCTCTCTCACCTGAGAAAGTTGCTATCTAAGTTAAGCATATAGGATGCCCTTATCTTATCCAAAGAGATGAGGGAATCATTAATCAATGCTCTTCTTGATCCAGAGATATACTTAGCTCAATTTATTAGGAGGCACATTATTCTAGAGAAGCCCAAGGAGTCACTTTCACAGATGCAGACCTTCTTCTTGGGGATATGGAGCACAACCGTCCCCTCTACATCACAGTGGACATGGGCAGATTTAGACTTTCCAGGGTTCTTGTTAATCTAGGTGCATCGATAAACATTATGAGTTTAAAGACCCCTTTTGTTGAGGATGACATATCCACACTCACGAGGAGATGGATGATGTTGAGAGGATTCAATGAACAAGGCGAGAGGGCTTTAGGTTCCATAGTTTTACTTTTGGAATAGGTGATTGGAAGACTGAAGCCAAGTTCTATATCATTGATTCAAATACTTCATTCACCACTTTGCTCGGTAGGCCTTGGATACATCAAAACAAGATAATTCTATCCTCCCTCCATCAGTGCATGACGTTCAGGAAGGATATGATTGAATATTATGTCAAAGGAGATGAAAACCCATTTAGAGTCAAAGAGGTTGAGATATATGAGGATCAGACCTACTATCTTCATCAAAAAAGCTTTTCTTGTGAACTTGGTCAAAATTCAAATGCAGAAGCAAAAGAAACAAAAGAAAAAGAAGAAGAAAAGAAAAAGAAAATGAAAATCCAAGTGAATGAGAAAATGACATCGAAGAAGAAGTAGAGCCGCATATCACATTCCACCCACAGTTCATTCCGTCATATGGATATGTGAGTAGGATGAATCGACCTCCACCAGGAAGAGGTAGAGGCAGACATAGAGGCAGTTCTAGAGGTGGAAGACCCCCTGGTTTGCCACCAGCCAACAGGGGTTATATTCCAATTCACAGGAGTACCCTACTATTCACATAAACTTGAAATCCAGTTAGGATGAGTCTAATGTGATTAGCATACCAGCCAACCACTCTCAGTGAGTTTTGTTGGAGGTGACACTCATGCTAGACAGGGACGAAGATCAAGCCTTCAGACAAAGCATAAATGTATTCGAATCAAGTGTATGTGAAACTATCAGGCAGCAGATAGGAACCTTAACTCTAACCTCACTTTCTCTCAAAAAGTTGAAGGTTTAGTAGTTAAGAAGCCATGTCTTCCAGATGTTAAACCAAGATTATTGTGATCATCATCCTCAAGTCCAGTAACTGATGCAGGGCTTGAAGATAATTCAAATAAAAATTAATGGAATTTCCTTCTGATTGGTACTCGCCTTATGTTCTTAATCTTGCAAAGAAGGTTTGATTCCTTATACATGGTCTAAGCACAGGTCAGAGTACTTCGAGAAGCTATGGAACAATAGAGACAGGGATTCATAATCAAGATCAGGACTAAGATTTGGTATAGTCAATCGAGTTGATGATGATGATTACTGCTTAGTTGTTACCAATCATTTAGAGTCTGATAGGTTCTTCAACCACACCAACTCTTATGAGGATGTGTGTTTAGAGACTTCAGATGATCCAGATGATCTCCAAATCAAAGATGCACCACCAAAATTTGAAGAGGAGATCCATTTAATAATTGAAAAGCTTAAAGAAATCAACCTCAAGATAGAAGAAAATTCATGCCCGACATACATTAGTTTGTTGTTAAATGAAGAAGAAATTGATGACTTAGTTAAGCTATTGATTGAGTTTAAGGACTTCTTCACATAGAATTATGAAGAGATGCCTAGATTATCTCCTCATGTAGCAGTCTATAAACTAGCAATAAACCTTAACGTCAACCCTATCAAGCAAGCTCCTAGACACATGTGATTAGAAATCAAACAAGAGGTCATTTCTGAAGTCAAGAAATTGATCAATGCTGGTTTTATCAGGGAAGAAAAATACCCTACTTGGTTGTAGTGTCACAGTTAAGAAGAATGGCCAAATTTGCATATGCTTCAATTTTAGGGACTCAAATATGGCATGTCCTAAGGATGAGTTTCCTCTTCCTATACTAAAATTAATGGTGAACATCGCCTCATCTCATGCAGTTTTCTCCTTCATGGATGGGTCATCAGGCTACAACCAAATCAAGATGACCCCCGAGGATGAAAGAAATAATGCTTTTGGAACCCCGATCAGAATCTATTTTTATAAGGTAATGCCTTTTGGCATTAAAAATGCTGGTGCTACATACCAATGGGCCATGACTCAGATCTTCAATGAACTCATTCATCATCAGGTTGAGTGCTATGTTGATGATCTAGTAGTCAAGAGCAAAAAAAAGGAAGACCATCTCTTCGACTTGAGAGTAGTTTTTGAACGGTTAAGATAATTTAACCTCAAAATGAATCCCCTGAAGCATGCATTCATAGTAGCTTTAGGAAAATTCCTTGGGTTCATTGTACGACAACAGGGAATAGAAATAGATCCATAAAAGATCAAAGCTATCTTAGAAATGCCACCTCCCAAAAGTTTAACTCAACTCAGATCTTTCTAAGGACGGTTGGCGTATCTAAGATGCTTTATCTCCAACCTATCGGGGAGATGCAAGCCATTTTTAGTACTTGTCAAAATAGACACCAAGTTCAAGTAGGATGATAAGTGTCAGCATGCCTTTGAATATATCAAGCAGTATTTGGTGAAGCCATAAGTTCTAGCATATCATCACCACTCATCCTCTACTCTTTGCATTGATGACTCCCTCGACGCTTTGTTGGCCCAAGACAACAATGAAGGGAAGGAGAGTACTCCTGACTGCCTCAGCCATCATCTGATCCGTGCTGAAGCAAACTACCCACCTATTAAGAAACATTTTCTAGCTTTGATCTTGATATCCCAAAAGCTATGACACTATATGCTTTCTAATAAGGTGAACTTAATTTCCAGAACCAATCCATTGTAGTATCTCATGACACAATCTAGATGTTTGGCATGGTCCATGATTCTCTAGTTTGATATCACATTTGTACCCCTTCATGTGGTAAAAGGACAAGCACTAGCGATTTCTTAGCACACCCACCCCTCTTGATTCTATGCTTAGTGATCTCCCTAATGAACAAATCATGAACTTAGGGAGGTTGACAACCATCGATGGGAGATGTATTTTGATGGTGCTTCTTTCATAAAGAGAAGCACCATGATCTACTCTTTTCGAGGGTAGGAATAGTTCTCTTAACTCCAGCATGATGTGATGAGATTCTCATACTATCTCTCCAATCTTGCCAACAATGAAGAGTATGAGGCTTTGATTTGGTTTGAGTTAGCCATTATAGTGTGTTAAGAGCATCAACATCTTATGGGTAGTTGGTCATCAACCCGGTGTCGGTCTTATAGGTTCTCAAACTTAAGCTTTATCATTACCAGTATACCATGAAGTTATTTAAATCCACAAGTCACCATCTTCAAGGTTCCTTGAGCAGAGAACGCAGTAGCATATGCTTTGGCCAAACTTGCCAAAGAAATGACATGTCTGAAAGATTAGTCCATTCCAATAAGGGTCCAAAATAGACAAATCTTATCCCTTATTGACACTGAACACATCAAGAAAATTTCTCCTGAAGGGGAGGTTGTCGTTGCCAATAAGGACAAGGAGTTGGATTGGAGGCAACCATTCATAGATTACTTGAACATCTATAAACTACCTCAAGAAAGTCACAAGATGAAAATAGAAGCTCTCTCTATGCTCTCATGGATGACACCTTATACCGATGGTTCTTTGATCAAATATGGTTACATTGTTTGGACAAACACAAAGCCCGTAGGATCGTGACTGAGGTGCATTCAAGTCTATGTGGAGTGCATCAATCCGATCCAAAGATGAAAGCAAAGATCAAGAGACTAGGATACTACTAGCTTTCGATGATTACAGATTGCATGGATGTATCTTGGAGATGCCATCAATGTCAGGTACATGGTGTGGTCCTACATCAACCACCCAACATTCTACATCCAACATTAGCCTCATGGCCATTTGAGTGTTAGGGTACCGGCATTGTGGGTCCTATCGATCCTCCTTCTTCCAAGGATCATCAGTTCACCTTAGCTGTCACCGACTACTTTCCAAGTGGGCGGAGGCAATCCCACTCAGAGAGGTCACAACACAGCATGTGCTTTAATTTTTCAGGAACTATATTGTATATATGTTTGGGGTTCCTCGATGAATAATATCCGATAATGACACTGCTTTCAAAAGCACCAAGATCAACAACTTTGCTAGAAAATATGGATTGGAGATACTCCACCATCTACTACCCTAGAGTAAATGGCCTAGCAGAAGCATTTAATAAAACTCTCATCCAGATACTAAAGAAGATACTCGATGATAAAAAATGATAGTGGCATGAGCAGTTACTTGAAGCCTTGTGGGCCTACCACACGACGTACAGAGCTCCAACTCAATCTATCCCGTTTTCCTTAGTGTATGGGTCTGAAGCCATTTTACATTTAAAAGTTTAACTCCCATCACTAAGGATAGCATTAGGTAGCAAGATCACTATAGAATAGAATGCAAAGTTACAGTTAGAAGAGCTCAAAAGTTCGGAGGAGAGATGCCTACGAGCGTGCTAGAATCTCATGTTATATAAGGCCAAAATGATTCAAGCTCACAACAAGCTGGTCCGCCCTAGGGCTTTTCAAGTAGGATAACTTGTATTAATCCTAAGGAGACCAATTGTTTCCCATCAAAAGATGGGAGGCAAGTTTGAACCCACTTGGGAAGGCCCTTCTATCATAGAGAAGCCTTACCAAGGAGGACCCTATCAGCTCATTGATTGTAAAGGGGAAAACCCGATGCTTCCAATTAATGGGCTCTATTTGAAGAAATATTACTCATAAATCATGTTTGAAAGCAATTATCAACAAAAAAACAAAATTTGATTCAAATTCATCAAAATCTTTCCTTCTTTCGAAGCGTTGTTTGCTTCTCTTGTGAATCCGCTACGACCTATTTAGGATAGGTATAAGAGAACCCAAGCGACATCCTATCCTTCTTTCATAACATGAACACAATCAAGCACAATTCTCTGGTGCTACTAGAATAGGTGTGAGAGAACCCAAGAGGCATCCTATTTCGATTAACACAACTAAGTTAGGTGTAAGGGAACCCAAATAACATCCTTTCTTAGTGGGAATCCAAGTTGCCATTCATGGAACCATTTCATCAAATTCCCCAAGTGTGTTTAAGGTATGTGTAAGAGAACCTAAGCAGCATCCTATTCTCTTTAACATAAGAAAAAAAATAAACACAAATCTTTTATCTCGAGCTATTTTATTGTGGAGTAAGCCCCCTGTGACACTCACTCATTAGCTGCTCTAGGTTGGGTTTACATGCTACCTGGCTAGTATGCCACCCTAGTGGTCACTAATTTGAAAGATGTGAGTCTCCGTGCTTTCTTCTTAACTTGACCATTGCAAATCTATAAGCGCCTTGTTAGTTTGGTAGGCTTCACCGCCCAGCCAGTAAGCTACCTCATGCTGATTTTGTTTAAGAAGATGTGAGTCCCCATGCTTTCTTCTTGAACTAATCATCATGTACTGACTAGGTCGATTATATTTGAGGTTTAGAGTAAGTACCCCAAAGGTTCCTTTCCTCTTGACTACATTTGAGTTGATATATGTCTCCCAGTGGCATTCACTCAGTAGTCGCCCTAAGTCGGATAACACCTGTCAAGCCGAAGATAGACTATCCCAACAACCAGTTCTGCTATAGAAAGATGTGAGTCCCTGAGGTTTCTTCCTAGGCTGATTATTGCAAATCAATGGAAACCTTAGGTTGGTTGATGTTCGCTATGCAGACAGCAACTCACCCGGTGGATACATCACTCTTCGCAGATATGAGTCCCTGAACTTTCTCCTTGAGTTGGCCACCAAATACCTATTGATATTATCTTCTCCAGTTTTGGATCAAGCCCTTAGCAGTCCCTCTCCCTATGGGCATTCTACTTGGATCATGTCCTTTACGACCCCATTTGGACACTACCCAAGTTACTTTTAGATTGGATAGTCCCCCTTTCTTCGTAGCCACCCTTGTGGTTGGAAAATTTGTTCAATGGATGCATAGATTCTCTCTTGGTTCAATAAATCTGAGATAGGTCTAGCTGATATAAGCTCCTTCTCAGTATGATCCCTCATAAACTAACAAGGTGCATGATAAATAAATTAAATAAATAAACAAAAATATTCACTTATGGATTAAAAATTCAAGCCCCCAAAGGGCCCCGTTTCCCAAGCAGGTATCCTATCTTTAGGACAGTGTCAGTAGAACTCCCTATAGGAATTGCCTGACTACTTGAGTTAAGATAAGTCCCCAGGTTGGCACTCTCTCCGTAGTTGCCCTTATCAGGTTCAATCTATTTTGCCACAAGCAGGTTGCCTCGACAGCCATTCCACTTTGGAAGATGTAAGCCTACGACACATTCTTTCTAACATGACTATTGTAAACTGACAAGCAGCCCTAGGTCGGGTTTGATTTATTGCCCAAAGTAATCGATCACCCCAGTAGTCTTTTGTTGTAGAAGATGTGAGTCCCCATGCTTTCTTCCTGAATTGACCATTGTAAATCGAAAGGCACTCCTTTTGTTGGATATTTCTCCCCTCGCCCGGGAAGCTACTCCCTTTAGTTTAGTAAATTTGAGATAGGTCTAGGTTGATATAAGTTCCTTCTCAATATGATCCTTTGCAAACCAACAGAATCCATAAAAAATAATTAAAAAATGAAATGAATTCTGACTATCTTTGAGTTGATTTAATTCCCCCAGCGGCATTCACTCAATAGTTAGCCCTAGGTCGGGTTAACATCTTACCTTATTAATATGCCACCCCAGTGGTTCCTTATTTTGGAAGATGTGAGTCCCCACGCTTTCTTCTTAAACTTGACCATTACAAACCAAAAATAAATTCCTTTGGTTGGCTAGTCCTACTATGTGGTTGGTAGACTACCCCTTTAGATTGATAAATCTGTGCTAGACCAAGGCCTATGGCCCCTACTCAGTGCAGTCCATTGCAAATCAATGGGATCCATCAAAAACAAACTAAAAATGAAATTAATCTTGACTATCTTTGAGCTGATTTAAGTCTCAGATTCACTCAATCCTGGTTGTTCAATGTTGTTCAACCAATGGATCACCCCGCAAGATCCCTACTTTGGAGGATGTAGGTCTATTATGATTTCTTCCTAGTACAGCTAATGCAAACTGAAAGGCAATCCCTTTGGTAAGCTAGTCCTACTATGTGTTCGGTAGACTACCCCTTTGGATTGATAAACCTAAGTCAGGCTCAGGCCTACATGGCCCCTACTCAGTGTGATCCATCGCAAACCAATAGGGTCCATCTCAAAATTCAAAAAATCAAAATTTGAAACAAACTCAACACTCCTCCCTCAGTGGAGTCAAAATAAATCTGAAACAAATTCAATCAACCTCCCACAATGGAGTCAATACTAACCAAAATTTTCAAATAAATCAATCAAATCAATCTGCCTCTCCTCAATGAGATGCAAATCTTTTCTTTCCCAGTGCTTCCCGAATTCTAATCCCTTAGCGGATTTCACAACCTCTTCTCCTTAGTCGATGACTTAAACTTTCCCCTTAGTTTAGAGTTCACTTTTTCATCCCTAGTGGAGCACCAAATCCTAAATCAATAAATCAAATCATTTTTCCCCTGTGAGACTCAAATCAAATCAACCTCTCATTCCCCTGTGAATGACTTGAACCTGTTTCCCTAGTGGAAGGTTCACATACTCTATCCCTAGTGGATTCTTCCTTCACTCTCTTATGTCTTTGACATGAGTAGAGTCACATTGCACTAAGCTCTTGATTCCTTCTACACCTTGGGTTGGAGTAGATCATTTGCTTGTGATCGCTCATGTTGTTGATCATTTAGTCAACACCAATACATGCGGTGTACCTTGTCAGTCACACCACACCTATTGGGCCTTATTTGTTGACCTCATTTTAGGATGAGCTCTCAACCTCTCCATCTTAGACATATGACTCCTCGTAGACACTATGAGTTTCCTTAGTCTTAAGACACTTCTAGTGATTAGGTGAACACTCAACCTAACCCTAGTGACTTAGAAGATTGAGCCATAGGAATAGGTCATGCCTTAAGGGTGTTAGGAAAACTTGCCTACCCTATAGCTTGAACCAAATCCTCACTTCCTTCCTTCAAGTCAAACTTCAAATTAAATCAACTTCAAAGCCCAAATCAATTCCAAACTTAATTGATTTTCTCAAACCTCAAATTCAAATCAATTCCAAACTTAATTGAGTTTCTCAAAACTCACACTAACTTCAAACTCAAATCAATTACAACTTAATTGATTTTCTCAAACCTTAAATCAATTCCAATGGGTTTTCTCAAATCATGAATTAATTCCATATGATTGAAACCAATGATTGAATTCCAAATACAAAAATCCTTCCTAAGTCACATTGATTTCATCTTATGGACTTAGCTCAAATCAAATTCAAATTACCTCAAATTCACAATATTTTCATATCCATTTATATTCTCATTTATATTCATAAATATAAATGAAATATAAATTCAAATACCTAAAACCAAATTCAAAACTAAAATCCAATCTAATCAAAATCCAACCTAAACTCTTTCAAGTCAAATTCTTGAAATTAGCCAAATCAAACTCAAATCAAGCCAAACCCTTGATTTTTCTTCATGATTCAATCAATCCTTCAATAATTAATTCGAAATATAAACATAAAGTTCAATCATCAAACCAAAATTAAATTCAAAAATTAAACCCAAACCAAACTCATGTTCACCCTTTGAACTTGAAATTGTTAAATGAATCAAAACCTATTTGACTACAAATCACTTGTAAATGGATTTATATTTCAATCATAAGTCCATGTGAGTTCAATAAAACTTGAATCAAGCCTTGATCAAGTTAATTGACCCACTTAAGCTCACTTGACCCAAAGTAACCTAAAGTTCCTTTTTGAGCCAAATTCTAATCCTACCCAAATTGGATTGAACTAAGCCCACCTAAGCCTCACATTGTGAGCAACAATCATCATGAGATGATCAATCACTCAAATTGGGTCAAACCAAATCAAACCTAAGGGTTGACCAAGTCAACACTTAGCCAAAATGAAACCTAAACTATCAAAAATCCACCATAGACCAAATTGATTGAAACCATTGATCAAAACTAATTCATGATCAATGTTTGAACTTGACCAAGTCATCATTTGAGCCTAACCTAGCCCAATTGGCCACTTGACCCAAGTTGACCCAACTTGACCTAAAAAGTCAAAATGTGTCAAATTTTGTTCTAAGCAAAATTGATTGAAACCAATGGGTCAAAGTCATTCCAAATCACTTGTTAAACTTGACCAAAGCCTCAATTTGCCAACTAGACCCAACATAGCCCAATTGACCATGAACCCAACTTGACCTAAAAGGTCAAATAAAACCAAAATTTATTGAAATAAAAGCTTGCAAAATATTTCAATTGATCAACCAAACCTAAACCAGCCCATGACTTAACCCATTTGGGTTAAATGGGTCAAATTGGTCAACTTGAACCATTTGACCTAAATGAAATCAAATAAACCAAATTGAACCAAACCAATGATGCCAACACATTTTAAATGGTCATATGAACTTGACCCAACCCTTGGTTTGACCCAATTTGACCAATTGGTCAACTTGACCCAAGTTGACCCATTTTGACCTAAATGGATCAACATGAGCCAAATGATATCAAATCAACTCCAAATTCATTGAAATTTGACCCAACCTAATTTCAAACTATTCCAAATCTACCTAAATTGAAATAAAAGCTAAATGACCATTTTACCCCTAGGTCAAGGGGTAACCTATGGCCAATTCCACTTGGAATTTGGTCATATCCTTTTCATGGCCACTTGGCACCTTCTTAGTGGATGAAGTGGACACTAATGACTGTAGTGCACATGACCCAATGGGTTTGGGTCAGCCAAACCCAACCCAAGGCCAAAATAGACCACCCAATAGAAAATTCTCCACATGAAATCACTCCTCCACTTAAATGAGCATGTGGAAACTTCACCGCTCCACTCCTCTACCAAAACCGAACCATGTGGAGCTTAAAATAGCCTAACCAACCCACTCATTGTGATCAATTTGATCAAAATGGAAGAGACAAGCTCGACCATCAAATCCTTCTAGGGGGAGATATACTCTCCCTAATTTCACTTGAATTCCATTTATTCACACTCGATTGAGCCATTGGAACTTAAAAGAAGCAATTCCAAGCTCTCCCAAGGTCTCCCAAGTTCATTCGAATTCTCCATTTTTGGTTTTGCTTAAATCAAAAATAAAGGAGGTGGGTGAGAAAATCTTATTCAATTCTTCACCAGAGCTCATTCCTCTTGCAAGCACCTTCAGAGGACCCAATCGAGCACACCCAAGTCAAGTTACAGGCACTCAAGCCACGAGATGGGGGAGATAGACCAAAGCCACAAGCACTTGAAGAGGAGCTTGGCTAATAGGAAGATCCACTCCACCTCAAGCCTTAAAACTTTCAACAGGGCTTCGTCTCCACTAGACGAAGCTACCTCGACAGTTAGGAGCGCTGGTGATAGCCTCCGACAAGGTATGAACCAAAACTAAGCTTAGGTATAGATTTGTTTGGTCCTTTGTGAAGGAAACTTTAATCCCAAGTGAATTCCACCATTGAATGTCTTCCGCTTTACTCTTAGATGGTGTGTGTTCAATCTCCACCCAATCCAAGCTAAAGTGAGCTTGAATCAAGCCTTAAAGGATGGACAGCGCCATCTGCCGCATGCGAGGGCCGAGATGAATCATGGACTGTCCATCCCATGTGTTTTGGATGGACTCCATTAATCCAATGCGATCTCGCGGATTGATCTTGATCATCTAATCTTTGATTGGATGATCCAAGAGCGTGCCACCTGCTGATGATATAACTTAAATAACCAATCCCGCTGCACCACGCGGAAAGCACGCTGCATCGTGGTCCACGTGGCACCGATGGGGATTAGTTATATAATTAGGTTGTTAATTATCCTTAATCACTGAAACTTCAAAATACATAACTAAATATAGAAAATTAAAAAAAATATGAATGTGGGTTCATTTTAAAGATAGTTAAAGGTAGAATAATTTAAAATTAATTTGGTTTATTTTGAACAATGGGTTTTCTTTAATTTGGGTTTATTTGAAATCTTAATAACCCTAATTACTCCCTAATGACTTCATTAATTAATTCTAAACTTCTTTGGCATGTTTTGGGAGATGACCTCTACCTCCACAAATTTTCTTGGAATTTATCAATGGGTTTGTTATGGAAATCAATTAATAAATCTCTAATCACTCTCTTAATATAATTAAGGATAATTAAGCATGTGAATAGTGAATTAGTCATTTAATTCAGAAAAATTAAATATTATTTAAGGGCTCAGAAGGTTTATGGAATAATTTTGGGATATTTTTTTTAAGTAATTCCCTAAACTCCCTTTCTTTCTTAATCTAAACCTAATTATGGATTAATACACTAATGGCCTTCTTAATTAACCTAAATCAAAATTCAAAATCAATCTGAACTTAATCAATCCTTGCCTGGGTAGATACTTAGGTGTTCAATAACCTAAGTAAGCTTAAGGAAATCAAATCTAACCTACATGTGTGGGATTGGTTTTGAAAGTATTTAATTAAACCACTTAGCTTAATAAATGATCAATTATGACCCAATTGCATTAGGCCCCTTCTTTCTTAGGGTACATTGTTGATTTAAATTTAATGTGGTTACATGTCATATGTTGGCTCACAATTGTTTGAATAATTATGTTAAAGAGGTGTAGGTAAGGTATAATTAATGAACTTAATTTACACCTTAACCTAAACAAAATATAAAATCAATATAATAGTTCTAAAAATTAAACTAAAAAACACGCACATGTGGGATATGGGTTAGGACCAGCAAACCTTCTCACATTTCCTAAATTCAAATCAAACTCTAAACAAAACTAAAAATTTCTTTAAATAATTTGATTCACTTTAAATGTTCTTATTCCATAAAATTATCTTTAAGAATTAATTAAGGTGAATGAAATTGCATGATTGTATCACTTTATTTCTTTCCTAGCATGCTAAATATGTATGTCATATGATAATCAAGCATTCATGTCTTTTAAAAAAATTAAATTAAAATGAAATATTTCCTTTATATTAAATTGCATGTTTTGGCTAAAGTATGAATATGAATGGCTATTATCACTAATAAATCCAAAATTATTTTCAAACCTTATAAATCAAACATTACAAATGAAAGATATGCTACTTATAATTACTTATAAGCTTGCATGTGAGTATAATATAAAATGAACATTATGTGACTTTTCCATCTCTCTCTTTTAACATACTTTTGAATAGGAATTGCAAAGTGTATAGTTCATTTGAATAGAACACAACACTTGCTTAAATCCATTTCAATTCATTCCAATGTTATTGTTTAAAAGGGACCTTCACATTTACACATGTAAATTGCATAACCAAATCAAAATAAACAAACATAAACTTTTTGCATGATTCTTTTTCCATTCAAATTTTTTTTGTACATGCACATGTATTTAAGAATAGTGGTATATTAGTCTGGATATCTTGGGGTTGCGAAGCTTTAAGTAAGCCTAAGTAGGTCTTGTACCTTACACTACTGGTGTAGAAAATAATGGTGATGTACTCACTTATGTCTTTCATACATGTAAATGTGCATAGAATAATGGATAAAAGAATCCCCTTCTTTTCTACTTAACAAAATCATGCATACATGAAACATTCTAAATTTTCTTTAAGCAACATCTCTTAGAATTTATCATTAAGGTGTGCTAACATTTCCATTTGCATGTATAGATATGCTTAGGATTCATCCATATGCATGTTACACATATTGGAAAGAAATAAAGTGTTGTATGTTTTGTGATAGTAATTCACTTTAGTTAATCTTAAAATGCCTTTCTTTGAATAGGTTTGTTTAGGAAAATCTAAACTAAGGATTAATTAAAATACATAATGAAACATTCACTAAACAAAAATCATTAATGAATCTACCATAGAAATTACTTAGGGCAGAGAGGAAAGAGAAGTTCTCTTCTCCTTTTCTCTCTTTACAACACTTAGTAATTAAATGTAGGTTCATTCAAAACAAATCAAATCATAAAATAAAACTCAACTCAATCAACTCAATCACTTAAATGAAACCACCCTCTAAGTTGAACCTCTCACACTTAGAAAACTCTATCCTTAAAGCCTAGCTAAGACATACCACACAAGCCTTAAATGGCACACACATTAGGCTAAGTCACCATTTCTAGTGCTATGTTAGTGGGGGGTGCATGGTTTGATATTTGATTTTATTTTGATATTTTAGTCTGAATGTTAGGGTGTATATGCGTAGACTGAATGATAGGATGATCTTAGTCTAATCATTATCTTCTGCAAGGGATGGTGCTTAAGGGATGTTGTAATAAAAATATAAATACTTTTTGCTGTGCATGTTACTTATACCCCTAAGCATAATCCAAAATAAACTTGCTTAGTTATGTGTTAAGTCCAATTTATTCATATACATGCTTGAGATTGTGTGGTTTGTTTAGCTAATATATATTTTGCAAGTTTTAATGAGATTTACTTTTTCCCATTTTCATGTAATTTTACAATTAGAATTTGGAATGATTGTTATGGGGGATTAGGATGAACATTGGTCATAAGACTATGTCTTATGTACCATGTGAAGCCTTTCAAGAAAATACATCCCAACTAACCAAAAGAAGAAAGAAGAAATGAAGAATGAAGACCCCCCTCGCCCCCTAGTCTAGATGTTAGGTTGTATGTGCGTAGACTAAATGGTAGGATGATCTTAGTATAATCATTATCTTCTACAAGGGATTATGCTTAAGGGATGTTGTAATAAAAATATAAATACTTTTGTTGCATGTTATATCATAATCCAAAATGTGTGGACTTAGTTACCCATGTGTGGCGTGCTAAGTCCAATTTATTCATATACATGCTTGGGATTGTATGGTTTGTTTAGCTAATATATATTTTGCAAGTTTTAGTGAGATTTACTTTTTCCCATTTTCATGTAATTTTACAATTAGAATTTGGAATGATTGTTATGGGGGATTAGGATGAACATTGGTCATAAGACTATGTCTTATGTACCATGTGAAGTCTTTCGAGCAAACACATCCCAACTAACCAAAATAAGAAAGAAGAAAGAAGAAAGAAGAAATGAAGAATGAAGAATGAAGACCCCCCCCCATAACATCATGAATTCCTTCTTGATTGTAATTAATTCATTTGTAATCTAGGTTGTATAAGGGTAGAGCTCGGCTACCCAATTTGTTTTCGGGTTTATGTAGTGGAGCCCACAAAAGACCTATTATTCTTTTACACTATTTTTATAAACTGTTGATGTTTGTTTAGCTTGTGCATTAAGATGGCATATTTTTCTAGTTTCTTCCTTGCTTTGATGACCTGGATGATGATTAGGCTCTTAATAAAATAAATTTTCTATCCAACTAATCAATTAAATTATAAATAAATAACTCATAACCTCACCTAAAGCTTAAGTTATAAAATAAGATAAAAGATTTAGCAACCCCTTAGCTGGATGTTATATATTTTCACATCATGCATAAAAAGTATCTTGTCTCACTCTTGTTATGGAGGGCTTCCACCTTTGCCGGAGAACTTTTCCTTTGATTTTACCCATATTCTAATTTATCATGCATTAGGCATATGAATCCTCATGCTTGCGTCAAATGAAATGTCCAAAAATGAAAATAAAATATAATAAAATTTGCATTAGATTTAAGTCATTAATCATGCCCTACATGATCTAGTCTCTTAGGGAGTGTGTTTAAGGACTTAATCTCTTTCTAAAATAAACAACAACCTAGCTATGACTTGCCTACATGTATTTAAAATTATAGGAGGGGTTAGTTGGCGGCCACCCCCAGGTGGTTGTAAGTCCAACAGTCGGGTGGTTTATCCACTCTTATGGAGGTAAAATAAATGCCCATTTTTGCCTTAGATTTAGGTCATGCTTTTGGCCCTCACCAAAGCTCCCTAGATTTAGGTTCAGGTTGCTACTTCCCTTTGTAGGCTACAAGCATAAATCCTTACCTCTTAGGCATTTCTATGACCTTGTGTCATGGAATTATAAGTCCTAGATTTCTAATAAAAATTTAACTCAAATAAATAAATCACTTCAATTTCAAAAATATAAAGCCCAATCATAGGAAAGTTTGGGATGCTTACTAAGCTTCCTAGTATTATAAGCATCTCTTACTTATCTTCCATTGGCTTCGATACTCCTCTTGATCAATCCTACTTGATCTTCTAAAAATAAACTAATCGATTGATAGTCCTATATTTGAAATCTTTGGAGACAAAGATCATTTACCTTAATCAAGAGTATTCTTAAGGAATCTCATTCCTTAAGATGTAATTAACTATGGGGCTTTCCTTCATAGGGAACTTAGCGAACCCAATTTAAAATAAACCCTGCTTTACTTTTCCATGTAAAGTAGGAAAGAATCTCTGGTACATCCGAAGACCCATAGTCCTTAGGAGTCCTTATTAAGGTGATTAGGTCTATTGTAGGATGGTGACTTCTGTCCCTCGAGATAGTACATCATTCCTCAATGTCATACCCGATAACCCCAATAAGAACATCTGCAAATCTGTGGTGTCCAACTTAATAAGTGTTTAAGAATATTTTTTTGTTCTTCATTTTATATCTTTTCTCTCTTCAGAAAGATTTGATGAAGAATTTGAAAATTAATTTTCACCATGGTTATTCTATTTGTTATGGAGATTCCTAAGGCACATGCAATGACAATAGTACATAGATTGGCAAGTGCATAATATAGTGGTAATCAAACATTAGGTTATTTTATCAAGAGAGTGAGAAAAGCTAAGTGTAGTACATGTATGACCATGCTCCTAACACATGGAAAAAATGATTTAATTAGAATTCAAACATGCATGATATGACTAAGTGAAGTTTAATAAAATGCAGGACTTGGATCATAAATAGGTCATACTTTAGATATGACCCTAAGTCAACCTAAGGTGGGCATTCATGGTTCTAAAGAGTTTTATAACCTAAGTAATTTTGATAATAAGCTAGGTAACACCTTAAAACTCCAACCAAGCATGTGAGTAAACACTGAATAGAAGGTCACATAACTTACAATAATTTCTTTTCTTTTAAATACACACCACTTACTACTATATATGAGGATTTTTATTTGGAACACCATGTAGATCTTGGAGTACTTATTTAGGTAATCAAATACATCATTAAGAGATAAATATATTATCTCAAAGATAAACATATTATCCTATAATGTATTTGATCACTTAATAAGAATTTCTAAGGTTGATAGGTAATTGACGTAGAATAGGGTTTATTTTATTCTAGGGTTCATAGTTCATTATAATGGCAAGCTTATAAAATTAATTACATCTTAGAAGAAAGAAAATTTCTCTAAGAAAACTCACTATTAAAGAAACTGATGTTTATCTCTATGGATTTTAAAGCTTATTTAAAAGGATAGTTGATTTGAAAATTCAAAAAGGGAATGCTCCAAGGTGGAAGAATTTTTTTAGAAGACAAAATAGATTAAGTAGAAAATACTTTTAGATACTAGAAAGCCTAGTAAATATTTCAACTATCCTACTATTGGGCTTTACATCTTTAAAATTAAAGTTATAAAATTTTGAGTTGACATTTTATGAGAAATCTAGAACTTAGATTCCAACTGCACAAGACTACATAAATGCCTATGAGTTGAAGACTTATTCCAGTAGAATGCTTTAAAACCAAAGCCCAAAAGTGCTTTTGACATAAGCGAGAAGCTTGACCTAGTTTAACTTTATGAATTTGAGAATTATCAGTTTTTCTTCTCACTTAAGAAAATAAACCTATCCCAACTCTTTTGGACATACTTCCCACCTAGAAGGGGTGCTAGCTAACATCACCTAAGTGATTTGAAATCATGAGTCTAGTCTTATGGTATGCAAGATTATTATTTTAGAAAAAAATTGAGAGCCTAAAGTCACCATAACTTTAAGATAATGACTGATATGTTATGCACCTGACTAATGCAATAATTTTCAATTTTTATATATTTTGACACAAAATTTTATTTGAAGGTTTTTAGGTATGTAAATTATTCCTAAATGAGATATAATTAGAAAAGAGTCATGGGCTAAATAAATAATAGAAGACACTTACCTAGGTAGGGTGGCCATCTTCATAGGTCAGATGCCCCCTTATGTGCAATAGGTGAGATATCCAATTCAAGAAGTACAAAGAATATGCTCACATGATTCACAAAATCTAGATGTTTATAGTTGCTTTTACTTATTAATGCCCATGGATTTGTTCATAGTGAGGTTATAAATTTTTTATTTACATCTGAGTTAAATTAATTTAATGGGGTAGAAAATTTAATTTTTTTAAGAGCCTAATGCATCTAGGCTTCATCACATAACACAATAATAATAGAAAGAAATATATGAAAAGCATGCATTTTTATTATGTACCCTAAAATAAAATAAGCTAAAATTAATTAAATAAAATAGGTTAGTGCAGCCGGGTACCATTATACACCTCAAAAAAGGGCACCTAAGCTCTACACTTATATAGCCCAACCTAGAACTAAAAAATTAATCTTTGTGGTCTTTATTAACTTCAAGATCATTGCCTTCTTTAGGACATCCTTAGGCTTAATTGGGACCATCAAACAGGTATAATCAGCTCCTACTAATTTTAAACCAGATAGATTCTAACCTAATTCTAAGCTTAAATTATATTTGAAAATTTCAAAAATAGAATTTTAAATCCTACAAAATATATATAGAAGATATCATTTAACACTCCAACAACTATATTAAACATATGAACTTGGCACCAGAGATTGCCAAGCCCATCTGTCATAATGGACTATGCCTTGTGATTTATGCAAACAACATTTATAATCATTTTTTATATAAACTCTTTAAGCACAACCCCTACAAAAATAGTTTTAGCCTAAAAAGAATGCCTTAACATCTAGACTAGCGAGCAAATAATCATAGCCCGTAAAATAATACACTACAAGATAAAAAAAGTACTACATCACATTATAAATCATCATAGATCATTAGCCTAAGCTAAGTTTAGGGTCGACCAGCAATCTAGTGTGTGGAAAGAGATGCTTATATGATATGGCTACACTAGGTCTTCTTAGGTTTAAGTTTGATTTCAAGTTCAAGGTTTGTTCAATTTACCTCGAGTGGTTTTAATTTAATTAATTTAATTAATTTTAGATTTTATTTTAGTTTGGAGTTTGGTCAAATGTTTGACTTAATGATTTGATTAAAGGTCTTTTTTTATATGTCTTATTTACATGATTTGCTTAATTTAACTCAATCAACTAGTTGGTTGATCAAACTAAAGTTTGATTACTTATACTTGGAAAGATGAACTTATGTAATTAAGAATTTGATTAGTTTCATTTCAAACTAGTTATTTTAATGATAAATCTAGTTAAAGTTTAGTTATGATCTTTCAAATTTTGGTTAGCTAAATTAAGTATCTATTTTAATTAAGGGTTTAATTAATTCTCAATCAAGTTTAAGTAACAAAGTTAAATGGGGTCCAATGATTAGTTAAGCTATGGTTAACTAATTATTTACTTAATTTGAATAGCCAAATTAATAATTGATTCATCTTTAATTAAGTCAGCTTAATTACATAATTATCTTAGTTAATATTTGATAAAATATTATTAAATATCCTTGGTTAAATTCTCAATTTGTTTAAAGCTTAGTTAATCATATTATATGATTGATTTAACTAGGGTTTAATCCCTAATTATTTGAATTTGTTATAACTGACTTCATTAGAATATTCATACTTATCTTGATTAATTAGTTTAAATAATTAAAATTTGTTTAATGGTTAACTTAATTTATTCTATTTAAATTTGTTTGTTCAAATTGAGTTTAACATTGTTAAATATTTGATTGATTTAATTTAATAAGGATAATTTAAATTAATATGATTAATTTGATTTAGTGATTAATTTGATTAAAGAGTTTGCTTAATTTGATTGATTAAATATTAATCAATGATTTAATTAATCACGATTGATTTGATTAAAACTTTGATGAATATTTATAATGTGTTTGATTTAAGGATTATTTTAGCATGACTTGTTTAATTTAATTTAGTTTAATTAAATAATTAATTAATTTGTTTTAAAATTTTGTTATCAATTTGATCAGGTTGATCTTAATTTGGTTGATGGGTTAATTATGTTTAATTGATTAAATAATTAATCTTATTAATTTTAAATTGATAATTAATTAAACATTTATTTTATGAAATGATTTATTTGATTAAAAGTTTAATTACTAAAATTTAATTTAATTGATTAAATGATTATTTAGTTTATTTATCATTAACTTAATCATATAATCATCTAGATTAAAAGTTAACTTATTATTAATCTAATTAATTATGATTACTTTGATTCAATAGTTTATTTGATCAAGGTTTAGTTAATGATTACTTGAAATTTAACTTATTTGAATGATTAACTAAATAGATGATTAAAATTTATTTTATAATTAATTAAATTCACCTAAAAGAAAGGTTAGCTAAGTGATTCATTTGACGTATATTTACTGATTAAATCAAATATACTTGATTATGCATTATTTGTGATTGATTAAGCCAATTAATATTTTATTTAATGATTTAAGTTAATTAGTTAATTTTAGTTTTAATTTAATTTAATTTTATTTGATGTGATTAGTTTAATTGATATCCATATAATTAATTCAGTTAAATTTTTATTTAACTAGGTCTAACTTTCATTTTGTTTAAATTTAACTTGTGTTTGTTTGATTCAATTTAGGGTTTTATTTAATGAGGGTTTAAATTTTAATTTATTTATAATTTTTGACTTGATATTTAATTTATTATAGATTTTTGAATTCAATTTCAATAAAGTCAATTAATCTTGATTTTAATGATTTTTAAATTCTAAATGTATGGTTTTAGGGCCTATCAAGTTCCAAAGGATTATCATATTTTCTTAAGATTTTGAGATTCAATTCCAATAAATTTTATTATAGATTTTTGAGGTTCAATTCAAATAAATTCAAGTAATCTTGATTTTAATGATTTTTAAAATTCTAAATGTATGATTTTGGGGCCTATCAAGTTCCAAAGGATTATCATATTTTCTTAAGGTTTTCTAATATTAATTAAAGTGGTTTAAACTATATTGACAATATTTTCTATTTTATTTAATTTTTAATTTATTATTTAATGAAATTAGGCATTTAAACTTTAAAATTCAATAATTTTTAATCCTTCACCATTTTAACTTGAAATATTTATGGTAGGTAGGTCTTAACATCAATTTTAATACCTAAAAAATTCATATTAATTTGGTTAACATTTTATGATTAATTAAATAAATTTAATTTTTATTCAAACTCAAATTAATCTTAAAATACCTAATAAAAACTTTAGGATTTTGGGTTCATTGGATTCCTTTGGAAAAGATGAATATAGCGAGCCTTTATTTGTAATTATTTATTAGGTATTTTATTTTCTATATTTTTAAAATTTTAGATAATTTTAATTAATTTTTAAAATCTAAAAATCTAGATTTTCTACTTATCCCCATCAGTGTTGATGGGGATGGCTTTCTGCTTTTCACATCCTAGTTGGTCCACGATGGATCCATGTTGATGGCACGGAGAACGTGGTATTGTTTGGGACCATCCCATTAAAGATTGAATGGTTCATATTAAACTCGTCAATCTAAGAGCTCAAATTAAGCTTTCCTAGCGGTTTAATCCTAACCCCCACCCTTTTAAAATAGGATTGGATGGCTGGTAGTTCATCTTCCCCATGGATGGTAAATCGAGAATGGTGGACACCATTGGTGCCCCTCTAATCTTCTAGTGATTCTTGCTAGAAATCTAATATTAGATCCTAATTTTGAATAATTTAGTTTCACAATTAGTTAAAGATCTATTGACTACTAATGGGATGCAAAGGTTACCATGCCAGAGCTTATGTTAGATGGCGTTGATGTTTCAAAAATGTTTTTGAGCATGAAATGAAGCTTCTAGGTAAGTATGTCCACTTGCCTCCTCACAAATTGTCGAGAACATCAAGGTCCCAGGCCCTTCGTTGAAGTTGGTGTTTAACGATGGTAAGGAGGTTTGGAAGATTGGGAAATGGTTCAATTTGACTCTCTTTATTATGGTAAAGGTGTGAGGATACTTTTCCATGGTAGAGGAAAACTCTTCTCCTATTTTCATGATTGGCCGACCTTTAGGTGCCGAGTTTGGCAGATCACTGGCTCACAAGTGGCAGGGAACCCGGGGGAAGTCTTGGTTGAGCTCCATTTCACCTCTAAAATGTGTATGTATAGATAGTTGGGGGAAGGGAGTGCTACCTTTCTCCCTTGGTGTTTGAGAACCTTCCCCATAGATGGAGGGGATGGTCATCAAGTATGAAAAAAATAAAATCTTAAAGGCTTGTTGTCAGAGGTGCTCTCCTTTCCTAAAGATAAGATTAGCCTCTTTAATGAAAGGATGGAGAAGAGATGGGATGTGTTCACCTCAAAAATAAAACATAAAGAATTATGACATACGCTATCGTGACCTTCTTGAAAGATAACTGTCAATCCATCTATCAAAACTATAGTACAACACAGAGGCATTGTAATCTCACGAGGCATTACAAGTATGATATACAGTTTAAAGAAGCAAGCTCAATGGGAGTGGGGGAAAGATTACAGACCAAAAAAAAAAACTCTTACAAAAAGGGGGAGTTGCCCCTCTAAAGTCTTCTTCTGGGATGGAGGGCACCTATTTTTTATTTCCCCTTTCTTCTCTCTTGCCCTAGCTCACTAAAAATTCTAGAATTCTGAAGCTCGAAGACCTCCGCTATTGAACTTAGTTCTAGCATGAGAAAAAAAAAATCTCCTCCTTTGATCTTAGATATGAAACATGGGAGTATTACACTAAAAATATGAAAAATCTAGCATTACTAAAGTGTTACTCTACCAAAATTTTTTATAAAATCGCTAAAATATTCAAAAATTTAGTTCAATATACACATTTTTGTCTTGCAAAATCAAGGTAGGGTACAATGCCATGTTCTCAGAAATGGAGTCTTTGGTGATCGGTTATATAGTGCCAAGGAACCATGCTCTCAAAAATGAAATATTCAGGGATCTTCCCATAGCACCAAGGCATAGTGTCGAGGCACCATGCTCCCAAAATGAAATCATCGAGGATCTTCCCCACAGTGCCTCAGCTCTATGCTCTCAAAAATAAAGTCTTCGGTGATCTGCCCCACAACATTGAGGTGCTAAAGCACTGTGCCATGATGTCATGCTCTCAAAATTGAAACCTTTGAGGATCTGCCCCACAGTGCCAAGGCACAGCACCGTGGTGCCATGCTCTCAAAAATAAAATCTTTAGGGATCTGCCACATAGTGATGAAGCGCTATATATGTGGCACTGAAGAACAATACTCTATAGTGTTATACATATGCATTCTATTAAAATGCCACCTTAGTAGCGCTAAGGCACCATTATGATAGCGTCGAGGCCCTACTCTCTTTACACTGAGACACTAATTTATACTTTCTTGGTGTTTTAATTTTGAGTCATACAATCACCACACAGATATTACGGAATACTTATTGAAGTGATCTAGTGCGACATTGGGGTATGGTGTACTACCTTGAAAGATAGAGATATCACCATACAATAGACTCAATCACCTAAGAAGGAATCCTAAAGCTGATGGGTCTTCGTATATAGTAGAGATATTTTCCCCACTTTATATAGGATAAAGTAAAATAATGATTATTTTAAGTTGGGTTCCCTGTAGAAGCAAGCCCCCATAGTTAATTACATCCTAGAAAATGAAAGTTATCTAAGAAGACTCTCGATTAAAATAGTCGATAAATGTCTCCAAAGATTTTAAGGCTAGACTATCAAAGAATTAGTTTTTTGGAAATTAAATGGGAGGACTTAGTAAAGGATTCCATAGGAGGATAAGTAGTGAGTATCCAGAACACTAAGAATCCTAATGAATACTTCAATCTACCCTATGCTGAGATTTTATATTTTTGAAGTGGAGAATTTATTTTTGAATAAGTTGAAATTTTATTAGAAAGTTAGGACTCACATTCCAATAACACAAGATTATGAAAATGCCTAAGAGGTGCGGACTTATACTCATAGCAAGAGAAAACAAGCTGCCTTAGAACCAAGATCTATATTGCTTTAGCACAAGCAAAGAGCTTGACCTAATTCTATTCTGGGGAATGAGATATATTAGTCCACCTCCATAAGAGAGAGTGAACACATCATGACTCTTTTTGACTTACAATCATTTGGAATGGCCACCAACTAACATCTCCTATGATTTTAAGATAATGTGGGACAGTCATATGTAAATGAAAGATAACTAGACTATTATTTAATTAAGAAGGAAGCTAGAATCCCAAACTCACTTCATAAGAGACTAGATAATGTTTGGTATGAAAACATGACTTAGACTAATGCTAAAAATTTATAAGTTTTAAGATCATTTTGACACATTTTTTTTTGATAAAGGCTTGAGATAATTATGCCTACATGCATGATGAAATTGAGTAGTGAGCTAAATCAATGAGAAAGAGGTGTTCTCCACTACAAGGGACTGCTCTCAAAGGTCAGGCATATCCCCTATCATGCAAGAGTAGAGATCCTCTCTATTGAATAATGAAATAATATGGCATACATGTTGTTATAGCATACAACTATTCAGCTAAGGGGATGCTAAATCTTTTATTATCTTGATTAAAAGGCTAAGCTTTAAGATGATGTTATAAATTGATTATAATTTAGTTAAAATTATTAATGGGGATAGAAATTTAATTTTTATTTTAAAGAGCCTACCACATCTAGGCCACACATAAAATCATCACACTTTAAGAAATATATGAAGAGCACCATTTTTATTGCACATTCTAAACACCACAACCAAGCATTTGAATTTTGTAAAAGATTAAAAGGTCAGCAAGACTTGGAACCGCCATACACCTTAGAAAAGAGAAAAAGTTTGGTTATTGACAACTCAGAATAATTAAATATTATAATTGAAATAAATGCTATGGTGGTCTTCAATTTTGTTCTTCTATCCTTCTTTGGATTAGTTTTCTCTAGGCTTCACATGGACTCTCACGTCTTTTCCTTCTAACCATAACTCATCCTAAACCCCATAGCACTAATCCTAATACTATTAAAAAAAATTACACTTTTATGAAAAAAAAGTCCAACTACACCTACAAAATAGATGCTAGCTAAACAAACATATAGCAAAGTAATCATATTTCAAATATTTGGACTTAGCACCCTGCACTTGGATAACCAAACCCACTTGTCCTAATTGAATTGTGCTTAGGGGCATAAGCAGTACTTGCAAGTAAGAACATTTACATTCATTTAATATTATGGTGGCCCCTCAAGCACAATCCTTTGCATAAAACATCGTTAGGATAATAACGACCTAACATATAGTCTACGCATAAACATTCTTACTATCCAATCTAAAATATTACACCACAAAATAAAATATATCACCACAACTTACACCTAACCAAATACTAAGATCAATGACTTAGTATTCTAATGTGTGCGCTTAGGCTTAGTGTGGTATGTCTTGATTAAGCTTTAGAATTATGATTGTCTAAAGTCTTGGGATAGTTTAAATCACTCATTAAGGATGGTTTCAATTTAAGTCTTTTAGTAGCTTGATTGGATTTTAACTTATGTGTTTTTATTTTTGTTCACTATTTACTTAAGATCTAGTCATTATATAGAGAAGAAAGAGGCTTAACTCTTTCCTCCCTTGCTTAAGTTGTTATATAAAGATAGATTATTATGGATTTAATTCACTTAATGAACCACTTATGAATTTTATTTAGCCTAAGTTTAGATTATCCTTAATGAATTTCATTCAAATATGAAAGGCACCTTAAGATTAATGAAATTAAGTCACCATCATATGAGCAATACTCCACTACTTCCATTTATTATCAATAATATCCACACTCTTTCATTTTTAATTTCTCTAATATTTGATTTAGTATATACATATATATGCAATATACTTATATTTTGCATACTTAATAAATTTTGATGCATGAATTTAATATAAAAGGGAGATTTCATCTCATAGCTAAGCATATGCAAGTATGTATTAGGAATTTAAGCAAATACATGCAATTGTTAAACCAAGAAAGTGATATTATTTAAGACCTCTTTGGGGCTACATAAAGCCATGTGTTCTAGAATGTTCATACTATATTCTTGCCAATTCAAATACACATAAGCATTGAAACTATAGTGTATTTTAATTTGATGTCGTAAGGATACCACAAATTTTAGGGAGGTATTTTTTAAAGTGATCGGGTGCAATATTAAGGTAGGATGTACTATCTCAAAAGACAGAGACATCACCCTAGAATAGACCTAATCACCTAATAAGGACTCTAAGGTAGATGGGTCTACATATATACCAAAGATCTTTCTCCTCCTTTACATGGAGGAAGAAAGCATGGTTTATTTTATGCTAGGTTCTTTAATTCCCTATGGAAGCAAGCTTCCATAGTTAATTATATCTTAAGATATGGGAATTTTCTAAGAACACTCTCGATTAAAGTAGTCAATATATATCTCCAAAGATTTTAATGCTAGACTATTAAAGAATATACACTTTTGGAATCAAGTGGGAAGGTTCAAATTAAAGGATTTATTTATGGATTCCAAAGGAGAATAAGTAAGAAGCACTCATGATACTAGAAAGCCTAATGAGTACTTCAATCTACCTTATCGTGAGGCTTTATATTTTTGAAAGAGAGAGTTTTCTTTTATTTAAATTAGAATCTCATTACAATGCTTGGGCTTATAGTCTAACAATACAAGATTGTGAAAATACCTCAGAGGTAAGGACTTATACTCAGCTTTAGGGAAATAAGTAGCCTTGAAACTTATGTCTAAAATACTCTAAGGTAGAAGCATGACCTAAGCCTAATGGGGAAACAAGACATAATGGTTTATCTCCACAAGAGAGAATAGACACATCCCGACTCTTCTAGATTTACAACTGCCTTGAGTAGCCGCCAGCTAACACCTCCTACACTTTAAAATCATGTAGGTCGGTCTTATATAGATGCAAGATAGCTAGGTTGTTATTAAATTAGAAAGGAGGCTAGAATCTTAAACTCACTCTAAGAGACTAGATTATGATTGGTATGAAAGCATGACTTAGACTAATGCAAAATTTATAACTTTTTAAACCATTTTGACACATTCATTTTGGAGCAAGGCTTGGGATAATTATGTCTATATGCATGATAAATTAAGTCATGGGCCAAATCAATTAGAAGAGGTGATCTCCACTACAAGGGATCACTCTCAAAGGTCAAGCATATCTTGTATTGTGCAAGAGTGAATACCCTTCCTATTCAAGAGTGGCGCAATATGGTATGCATGGTGTGATAACATATAACATTCAGCTAAGGAGTTTATAAATCTTTTATTAATCTTGATTATAAAATTAGGCTTCAATATGAGGTTATGAGTTGTATTAATATTTAGTTATAAATTTTTTAGTGAGGATAAAAAATTTAATTTTATCCTAAAGAGCCTACCGCATCTAAGCCACACATCAAATCATCACCCTTTAAGAAACCTATGAAAATGTATGTCATTTCTATTACACAATCTAATCATTACATTCAAACATTTAGATTCTCATGAAAGAATAAAATGCTGTTGTGGCCAGGTACCACCATACACCTTGGAAAAGAAAAAATGGGTAGTGGAGCTCTACCCATATACAATATGTTATATAATTAAAATAAATGTTATGGGGTCTTAAAATCTCTTGTTCTTCTTTCCATCTTCAAATTAGTTTGCTTTAGGCTTCATAGGGCCTCCCAGGTCTTTGCCTTCTAATCATTACTCATCCTAAACCCCATAGCAGTAATCCTAATCTTATTATAAAAATTACATATTTATGAAAAATAAAGTCTAACTACACTTGGAAAATAAACATTAGCTAAACGAACATACAAGCCAAGCAATTTATTTCACATATTTCAACATAGCACCCTACAGTTGGGTAACCAAGCCCACCTGTCTTAATTGGATTATGCTTAGGGGCATAAGCAACACTTACAAGCAAGAACATTTATATTTATTTATTATTATAGTGACCCTTTTAGCACAATCCCCTGGAGGAAACATCATTAGGCTATTAGCGACCTAACATCCAGTCTACGCATAAATAATCCTAACATCTAGTCTAAAATATTACATCATAAAATAAAACACAATACCATAACAAACACCGACCTAACTTAACACTAGAATTAGTGACATAGCATTTTAATTGTGCTAGTGTGATGTGTCTTAATTAGGCTTCAAAAGTATGATTGTCTAAAGCTTTAGGATTGTTTAAATTAACCATTTTGGATAGTGTTACTTAAATTTTTTTTGATTGATTAATTTTAATTTTCACCTTCTTATTTCATTTGATGGCTCTTTAACATTTAATTATTATGAAGAGAAGAAAGATGTTTGACCCCTTTCATCCCTACCTTAAGTTATTTTCTAAAGGTATATTATTATGACTTTGGTTTCTTTAGTGAACCATTTATGAATGTTTTATTAAGCCTAAGTTTGGATTAGTCTTAAGAAGTCTTATTCAAACATGAAAGACATCTTATGATTAATAAAATTGAGTCATCATTACATGAATAACATTCCACTACTTCTTTTAGCATTAATAGCATACACACTCCTTCATTTTTATTATTCATGATATTTGATTTAATATATATAAATGCCAAACTCAGATGGTGGTGGTGTTATGGAACTATCTCGAAATTGGTGGCTGTTGTTGCTGAAGCTTCCATTCTCCCTAGGTTGTCCCTCACAACTAACAGACCTTCCTTAGTGTTGGAGGTCTAAGTTAAGTTTGACACCTGTAGAGAAAGTTTCTTGATTTTAAAAATAATCTTTTTAGAGGTACAAGATAAAGAGATATCCCAACCTTCTTTTATCTTAAGAGGATCAAAATTTTCCAAAGGACTACTTTAATGGAACAAGAAGGTTATTCCACTAAGTATTCCTTAGGGATCACAATAGTCCTGACTTGTAGTTATGCTAAAGTCAATCTTTATATGTAAAGCAATCCTCTAAGACATGACCTAGCATGCGGTGGTAGGGGTAGTAGTTAAGATCATCACTCCTATCCACTTCATCTAGCTTTTTAGGTTTTGGTAATTAAAATTCAAAATTCTTAAGAAGGTTTTAAGGATTTTTTTGACTAACTTGCTCTTGAATGAATATGGCTAGCTAAGTTTATCAGTAAGAAGAGGTAGATAATAGCTACCTGGTGGAGGATACTAGAATCTGTGTAGGCTACTGAGGTGGCCTTTCTGGTGGCTGAGGTTGTGGAAAAGGAGGTGGGAGTGAAGGATGTTGAGCTTTGGGCCTCTCAAACTATGCTCTCACTAGTTACTTCACCTTATCCATTGCTACAACTATCCATGGCTTCTTCTTAAACACTTTCAAGGCTTAAGCTTGGATGACTAGTCTAAGAAAGATAATTGTTTGACTTCCTCTTTTAGATTAATCACCTTGCTAATTAAATTCTTAAATGTCTTAATAATAAAGCCATTGAGCATGCAAGTGATCGTCCATGAATATTCTTGAGAAAAATTTCAATGACATGTCGCTTCTTTGCCATATTCATATTTCATACTTTTGTCATCAGAATATAATCAATAAGGGGCAAGTTGGATTTTTGTTTCTCTACACTTACAATTACTTCGCTGAGCTCCTATGAATCTATTGATAAAAATATGCTCTAACTCCATAAAAGACTTCACTGAACTATTGGGCAGTTTGGCATACCAATCAAAGGCCACTCTAGGAAGACTATTGATAAAGTGCTGGAAGAGTAGAGCATCACTACAACTGGTGTTGCAACAACTACTCTGAAATATATAATTTCAAGGGTTCCCACTATGATCAAATACCTTGAAGCATGGTGGCACAAATCCATTGAGGCATTGAACTACATCAAACTCCTCTGGGTAAGGAATACCCTTTGGAACCGATGAGCTCCCATGGGCTTGAGCCAATGCCTCCTTCACTTATTGTTCTACCATCTGCTTGATGTCCATATTCATGCATAGAGACACTATCAGCTGTCTTTCTATGCAAGCTACTGGTATCCTCATCCATTCAAGTAGTGCTCTTAGGATAATCTAGAATATGTATTAACTCAGGTCTATCAACCTCCGTAGGAGTGGATTGAGGGATAAGTGCTTTGATTTTGCAATGCCAACACCACTCCCATCAAATCCTCTACTCTCCTCTCTATCATATCAATCTGATCATTCTTGAGCTTAATTTATTGGAGAAGTTATTGAGTTGAGTCTGATGCCTCACCTTCCTCAACTGCAATGCCTAGTGCTTCTTGGCTAGGTTGTTCTCCATGCAAGGATCCCGGGTATCAACCATGTGGACTTTAGTGATATCATCCAAAAGGTCATCCTCATCACCATTAAAGTCTATCACACCCTCATCTTGGTTAGACTTATCATCTCCAACTATCTGCTTCACTATAACACGATAGTCCTCTAATATTTTCTCTAATGATCAGCCATCCACTCTAGATGACACTACTAGGACATATGTCAGGTGATGACTCGCTACTAGACTGTCCTTGAGAGTTGATGCATGATAGTTCTCCTAACTCTAGACCTTGATGTGATGAGATTCTCATATCATCTATCAAACCCATGCACCATCAACAAAGCTGAATATGAGGCTCTGATTATCAATCTGGAGTTAGTCATTACACTATACCTCCAGAGCATCAACATCTTCAAGGATTCTCAGCTCATCATCAACAAAATTCTTGGGTCCTATAAAGTTTTAAAGCCTAAGATCCATCGTTACCACAAGTACACCATGGATTTATTCTCCGAAATCCCAGAGGTTATCATCTACAAGATTCCTTGAGGAGAGAACACAGTAGCAGATGCATTAGCCAAGCTTGCCAAAGAGTTGGCATGTCCGGAAGATGTGTCCATTCCAATAATGGTCCAAAATAGATAAGTCTTATCCCTTATTTATGCTAAACTCATCTAGAGACTCTCTCTTGAAGAGGAGATTGCCATTGCCAAAAAGGACAAGGAGCTAGATTGGAGGCAACCATTCATGGATTATCTAAATATAGGCAAACTACCTCTAGAGAAGTCACTAGCACATCAGATGAAGTAGAGAGCCCTTACCTATGCTCTCGTGGATGGTACCTTGCACCAACAGTCCTTCGATCATATGTGGCTACATTGCCTAGACAAATATGAAGCCCGTAAGATCGTGACTGAGGTAAACTCAAGATTATGAGAAGCTCATCAATCTGGTCTGAAGATGAAAGCCGAGATCAAAAGACTAGGATACTACTGGCCTTCGATGATCACATACTGCTTGGACATAGCTAGGAGATGCCACCAATGTTAAGTGCACGGTGTGGTCCTACATCAACCACCCAACATTCTACATCCTACATTATCCTTATGGCCATTCGAGTGTTTAGGTTCCCACATAGTGGATCCGTATCGATCCTCTCTCTTCCAAGGGTCACCGGTTCATTCTATTTGCCACCAACTACTTTTCCAAGTGGGCGGAGGCATTCCCACTTAGAGAGGTCACTGCTCAACATGTGCTCCAATTTTTAGGAACCATATCGTATATAGGTTCGGGGTGTCTCGATGAATTATATATGATAATGGTACTGCATTCAAGAGCACTAAAATTAATAGCTTTTCTCAGAGACACAACATAGATTGGAGATATTCCACCATCTACTACCCGAGAGCAAATAATTTAGTAGAAGCATTCAACAAGACTCTCATCCAAATATTGATGAAGACACTCAACCACAACAAATGATAGTGGCATGAGTAGTTAGTTGAAGCCTTGTGGGCCTCTGTACCACATACAATCTACTCCTTTCTCTTAGTGTATGGGTTTGAAGCCATTCTATCACTAAAAGTCCAAGTCCCATCATTAAGGATTGCTATGGGTAGCTAGATTACTATAGAGCAAAACGCCAAGTTACGGTTAGAGAAGCTCGAAGGTTTGGAGGAGAGACGACTTCGGGCATGCCAGAACCTCGAGTTGCACAAAGCCAAAATGATTCAAGCTCATAATAAGTTGGTCCACCCTAGAGCTTTCAAGTAAGAGAGCTTGTTTTAGTTCTAAGGAGACCAATTGTTGCCCGTCGAAAGATGGGAGGCAAGTTTGAACCCACTTAGGATGGCTCTTTTTCCATAGAGAAGGCTTACCAAGAAGGATCTTATAAGCTTATAAATTGTAAGGGAGAGCGCCCGATGCTTCTAATCAATGGGCACTACTTAAAGAAATACTATCCATAAATCTTGTTTAAAAATAATCATCAATAAACTTTTTTCATATCAAGTTCCATCTCTTATGTGTTAGAAATACCTTGCTGAATCTGCCATGACTTGTTTAGGGTAGGTGTAAGAGAACCCAAGCAACATCCTATCCCTACACAAACATGAACACAAACTACACATGATCCTCCAATGCTATTAGGTTAGGTGTAAGAGAACCTAAGAGGCTTTCTATTTCAACTAGTATAACTAAGTTAGGTGTAAGAGAACCCAAGCGACATTCTTTCTTGGTAGAGTCACAATTACCCTATCACCATTTCATTCTTTTTTTCTAAGGGTTTAGGGTAGGTGTAAGAGAACCTAAGTGACATTCTATTCCCTCTTTCATAATACAAATAAACACATATCTTTTATCTCGAGCTATTTTGATATGGGAGTAAGCCCCCATGACACTCACTCATTAGCTGCTTAGGCCGATAAGTTACCTTATTAGTATGTCACCCTAGTGGTCATTTATCTAGTGGATGTGAGTCCCCGTGCTTTCCTCCTGACTTGACCATTACAAACCAATGAGCACCTTGTTAGTTTGGTAGGCTTTACTATGCAGCCAGTAAGCTACCCCATGTTGACTTTATTTAAGAAGATGTAAGCCTATATTCTTTCTTCTTGAACTAGCCATCATGCACTGACTAGGTCGAGTATATTTGAGGCTTAGGATAAGTCCCCTAGTGGCTCCTTTTCTCCTGATTACTTCAAGCTTGGGTCTAGTCCTTACACAAGACCTCTAGTCCTAGATTAGATAGCCCATCGAGTTGAAGAATCTATCGATGATCGCCCGCTTTAGAGAGATGTAAGCCTACACACTTTATTTTTAGATTGATTGGCCCAAACCGACGGGCACCTTAGGTTGGTTGGTTATCACCATGCTAACGATGACCCACTTAGTGGATACACCACTCTTGGAAGATGTGAGTCCCCGCACTTTCTTCTTGAGTTGGCCACCGAGTACCTACAAGCTTTCTTTTACAGGGTTTTTGGATAATGCCCCTAGACACATCCCCTATGGGCACTCTAATTGGATCACATCCTTAGCAACCACATTTAAACACTACCCTAGTTACTCTTGGATTTGATAATTCCTCTTCTAGTAGCCACCCCTATGGTTGGAGAATTCATCTTGCGAATGTGCAGATTCTCCTTGGTCTAGTAAGTCTAAGATAGGACTAGGCTAATATAAGCTCCTTCTCAATGTGGTCCCTCCCAAACCAATAGGGTCCACGATGACATAAAACAAACAAAAAATATCTTCACTTGTGGATTAGGAATTCAAGCCCCTAGTGGCCCCTTTCCCAAGAAGACATCCTATCTTTAGGGTAGTGTTAGCAAAACTCCTTATAGAAATCACTTGACTACTTTTGAGTTGAGATAAGTCCCTGGGTCAGTACTCTCCCAGAAGTTTCCTTAGGTCAGTTCAATTTGTTGTTCTATCCAACATATCACCCTAGTGGTCTTTTGTTCAGGAGGATGAGAGTCCCACACTTTCTTCTTAACTTGACCATTACACATTGAAAGGCACCCCTTAGGTTTGGTTAGCTCTACCCCATGGTCGGTAGACTATCTCATTAGATTTGTAAATCAAGATAGGTCTAGGCTGATTTTAGCCCCTTCTTAGTGGATCCATCGCACATTGATGGGATCAATCAAATTAAAATAATTAAAATTAAAACAAATGTAATTCAATCAAATAACATTATCTTGACTACTTTTGAGTTGATATAAGTCCCCTAACGGTTTTCACTCAGTAGTCGCCTTAGGATGGGTTCAATTTATTGTGCTATCAACTGATCACCCTAGTGGTCCTTTGTTCAGGGGGATGTGAGTCCTCACACTTCCTTCGTAACTTGACCATTGCACGTTGAAAGGCACCCCTTAGTTTGGTTAGACCTACCCCATGGCTGGTAGACTATCCCTTTGGATTTGTAAATTTTAGACAAGCCTAGGCTGATATGAGCCCCTTCTTAGTGGATCCATTGCACACCGACAGGGGTCCATCTCATCAAATTCATTATTCTCCCTCTAGCAGAGTCCAAATTAAATCTATCTTATCCTAGTGGATGGGCCCACATCTCCAGTAGGTGCATTGTCAAAACTAAATTCTTATCCTCCCCATGGATAACCTGAACCCGCTTCCCTAGTGGAAGGTTTATTCACCTTATCCCTATGGATCTGAGCTCATTCTCCGATGTATCTAAAACCACCTCTCCATAGTGGAGCTTCAAATCATAAATCAACAAATAAAATTAAACTTTCATCCCCCAGTGGATGCCCCACCAATTAACTCAAATCAAATTTCTCCCCAGCGAGACACAAATCAAATCAAACCTCTATCCCTAGTGGATAACCCAAACTTGCTTCCCTAGTGGAAGGTTCATGCATCTATCCCCGATGGGTTATACATTCTGATCCCCAGTAGATACTCTACCAAAATCATATCTTGCATTCAAATCCAAACCCTTTATCCCTAATGAATAACCTAAACTTGCTTCCCTAGTGGAAGAAATTCACATGCTTGATCCCTTAGTGGATCCATTCTTCCGCCCTTATCCCTTGGCATGAGTGGAGTTGCATTGCACTAAGATCTTGATTCCTTCTATATCTTGGGTTTAGGGGTATATCATTTCTATTAGTGTTTATGATCCTTCATTATCATCATCTCGCTCAACACCACACGGTGTGCCTTATCAGTCACACCATATCCATTGGGCGCTCTTGGTTGACCTCACTTTTGGAGTGAGCTCTCAACTTCCTTATCTAAATCTAGGACTCTTATAAACACTAAGAGTTTCTTAGTCTTAAGACACTTTTAGTGATTAGGTGAACACTTAACCCAACCCTAGAGACTTAGAAGAGTTAGCCATAAAAATAAGTTGTGCCTTACGGATTTAGGAGGACTTGCCTACTTTATAGCCTAAACTTGATCCTTGCTTCCTTTTCCCTAACCAAACCTCAAATCTTAAATTCAAATCCCAATCCAAACCATAAATCAATTCCAACTATCAAATGATTGAAATCCATGATTAAGTTCAAACTCCAAATCCCATCCTAAGCCCTTTGGTTTTATCTTATAGACTTAGCCTTAACCAAATTCAAATCAACCCCAATCCAATTGATTTTCTCAATTATCAAATTCAATCTCCAATCAAATTCCAAATCATAAATCAAATCCAATTGATTGAAACCCAAATCAAATCAAATTCCCAATTTTATCCCTTTTAGCCAAATTCTTGAACTTAGCTAAATGATATCCAAACCAATTCAAAACTCATGGATTCCTTCATGATTCAATCATTCCTATAATTTCTTACTTTAATCGAGAGTATTCTTAAAGGATTTATTTTTCTTAAGATTTAATTAACTATGGGGCTTTCCCCCATAGGGAACTTTAGAACATGGTTTCAATAAACACTACTTTATTTATCCATGTAAAGTAGGAGAAAAATCTCTGGTATATTTGAAGACCCATCATGCCTTAGGAGTCCTTATTAGGTGATTAGTTCCATTATAGGGTAATGACTTCTATCTTTCGAGATAGTATACTATTCCTCAATATCATACCCGGTCACCTTATTAAGTACACCCTTAAATCTGTGAGGCATCCCCCCCCCCTAATAAAATGAATTCAAAAATAAACACCACAATGTTCTACCTTGAAAGATAGAAATATCATCCTACAATGAACTCAATCACCTAATAAGGACTCCTAAGGTGGATAAGTCCTCATATATAGTAGAGATCTTTTCTCTACTTTACATGGATAAGTAAAGTAAGGTTTATTTTATGCCAAGTTCTTTAATTCCTTAGAAAATAAGAATTTCTTAAGAATACTCGATTAAAGTAGTCAATGAGCATCTCCAAAGATTTCAAGGCTATACTATCCAAAGAATTAGTTATTTTTAGATATCAAATGGGATTGCTCGAATGGGAAGACTTCTTCATAAATTCCAAAGGAGGATAAGTGTGAAGTACCTATGATACTAGAAAGCCTAGTGAGTGCTTCAATCTACCATATAGTAAGGCTTTATATTTTTGAAAGAGAGAATTTACCTTTGTTTAAGTTGGAATCTCATTAGAATGGTACGGCTTATAGTCAAACAACTTAAGATTATAGAAATGTCTAAGAGGTGAGGACTTATACTCGTAGCCAAAAGTGAATAAGTAGCCTCAGAACCTAAATCTAAAATGTTTTATCACCTACTAAAAGCATGACCTAAGTATAATTTGGAAAATGAGACATAATGGTTCACCTCCACAAGAGAGAATAAACATATCCTGACTCTCCTAAACTTACAACTATCTGGAGTGGCTGCCAGCTAATACCTCCTATACTTTAAAACCATGTAGATATAGATGCAAGATAGATATTTAATTTGGAAGAAAGCTAGAATTCTCAACTCACTCCTTAGAGACTAGATAATATTTGGAATTCAAACACAACTTAGACTAATGTTAAAGATTTACAAGTTTTTAAGATTATTTGACACATTTATTTTTGGACCAAGGCTTGGAATAATTATATCTATATGTGTGATGAAATTTAGTCATGGGCTAAATCATTTAGAGGAGGTGTTCTCCATTACAAAGGATCCAAGTCAAGCATATCTCCTATCATGAAAGAATGGAGACCCTCATATTAAAGAGTGGCACAATATGATATGCATGGTGTGATAACATACAATATTTAAGGGGTTTCTAAATTTTTTATTTATCTTAATTATAGACTTAGACTTTAAGATGAGGTTATGAGTTGTATTAAATTTTAGTTATGAATTTTTAGAGAGGATAGAAAATTTAATTTTTTTTTTAAAGATCCTATTGCATCCAGGCCACACATTAAATCATCATATTTTAAGTAACTTATGAAAAGCATGTAAACACAAAAATCAAACATATGAATTTTGTAAAAGAATAAGAAGTAGATACGACCGGATGCCGTCATATACCTCAGAAAAGAGAAAAGTTGGGTAACTGAGCTCTACCCTTATACAACCTAATTACAATTGAATATTATAATTTAAATAAGTGTTATGGGGGTCTTCAATCTCTTGTCCTTCTTTTATTTTTTTTGGATTAATTTGCTCTAGGCTTGACAGGGCCTCCTAGGTCTTTGTCTTTTAGCCACTCCTCATTATAAACCCCATAACACTAATTATAATCCTTACAAAAAAATTACATATTTATGAAAACTAAAGTTTAACTATACCTACAAAATAAATGTTAGCTAAACAAACTCACAGGCCAAACAATTATATTTCACATATTTAGACTTAGCACCTTGCATTTGGATAACTAAGCCCACATGTCCTAATTAGATTATGCTTAGGAGCATAAGTGGTACCTATAAGCAAGAATATTTATATTTATTTATTATTACAATGGCCCCTTAAGCACAATCCAATAGGAAATATCATTAGGCTATTAGCGACCTAACATCCAGTTTATGCATGAACAATCCTAACATACAGTTTACATCATAAAATAAAATACAACATCGTAACATACACCGACCTAACTTAACACTATAGAATTGGTGACTTAGCATTCTAATATGTGTGATAAGGCTTAGTGTGGTGTGCCTTAATTATGCTTTGGAAGAATGATTGTCTAAAGCTTTATGATAGTTTAAATAAACCATTATGGATGGTCTTACTTCAAAAAAAAAATTTGGATTGATTAATTTTATTATGCACCTTATTATTTCATATGATGCATACTTAACATCTAATTATTATGAAGAGAAGAAAGAGGTTTGACCCCCTTCATCCCTACCTTAAGTTATTTTCTAAAGGATATATTACTATGACTTTGGTTTCTTTAGCGAGCTATTTATGAACATTTTATTAAGCCTAAGTTTAGATTGATTTAAGGAATCTTATTCAAACATGAAAGGCATCTTAGAATTAATAAAATTGAGTCACCATTACATGAATAACATTCCACTACTTCTTTTAATTATCAATAGCATACACACTTCCTCATTTTTATTGTTCATGATATTTGATTTAATACATATTTGTACATGTGTTGACCTCACTTTTATTGTGAGAATTAACCTTTCTCATCTTAGAATTAGGAACCTTCTAGACCCTCAGATCTTCTTAGTGCTAAGACACTTCTAGTGATTAAGAAAACAATAAACCCAATCTTAGAGACTTAAAGAACATAACCCTAAGCCAAAAATTTTCCTTATGATAAATAGGTTTCACCTACCCTAAGACCTAAACCAAGACTCATGCACATCAACTCATTCAAACTTAAGCTATGTGATTAGAGCTAAACCAACTCAAACATATTCAATTAATCATAATTGAATTTGGTTTTCAATCTAAGCTCCAAGCTAAATTAACTTGGACCTTAACCCGAGTTATCCCATTTGACCTAAAGGGTTCAAATGAGCTAAAACCTAACTGAGCCCAAATCAATTATGATCAAGCCACTGATCAACCCTAAATCCATCATTGAACTCCTCTCAATTGTTAATTAACACCAACTCAACCCAATTCAACCTAATCAACCTAATTGGCTCACTTAACACAATGAGCCCTAAATGATTCATTTGATTCAAACTTCAATCAAACAAAAATTGGATTAAATCAACTTATCCAATCCAGTCTAAAATGATTGTTGATCATCTTTGATTATCCAATTGCATTCAATTGGGTCAAATCAAACCAATTTGACCACTTAACACAAGTTAACCCAATTAACATAAAGGGCCAAATTGGGCAAAATCTGATTTCAATCCAAAATGATTGCAACCAATTCCTCTAATCAATCATAAATTGATTATTGAATACCATACAATCATCAATTTAAGCCAATTTGACTAAGACAACCCAATTGACCTACTTAGCCCAAATTAACTTAAAAGGTCCAATTAAACCAAATCATTTCCTAATCCAAATCAATTCAAATAACCTCTTTCAATCAATCAATAATGATCAATTAAACATAAACTTAACCCATGCCCAAGCTAATTTGGCTAATTTGATCAAATTGGTCAACATGACCCATTTGACCCAAATTGTTAACAATATGAACCAAATCCAAACCTAACTCAAATGTATCAAATCAATTGCACTCACACATTCAAAAAGACCAATTAAACTTACCCAAACTCTCACTTTGACTCAATTTGGCCAAAATAATCAATTTAGGCCAAGTTAGCCCATTTTATCTACATGAATCAAATTGAGCCAAACCCATCTAAACCAAGTCCAAAACCAACCAAACTTGTTATGACTTATCCTTGGGTCACCATGGGCCTTCCCAAGTGGGCCCAACCCATGGTGAACCTAGTTTGGGTCAAACCCAATGAACCAAGATCTCAAAATGGGACAAAATCCTAATTTTGTGGGTTCTCCAACTCCCCACCCCTTGACCACCTTTGGCTCTTCTTAAATAAGAGGACCATTGACCCAACTTAACCCAAGGCTGGGCTCAGCCTTTGGCCATGAGAGGGTGAGTTCACCCATGGAAACCCATTGGTCCACCTAAGTGAGGGTTTACACATGCTTGAGCCTCTCACCTCTCTGTCTCACACCAGGACAGCTAAACTAATCTCAGTTTAGCTAGGTAGGAGTATACTCCTCCCTATTCAATTCAAGTACCTTCTCCAAAGCATTATGCACAGTTCCATACTCTCTCCTGAGCTCTTCGTGTGGTCCACCATCGGCGAGACTATCCCCTGATCGAACCCAAGAGCTTCATTTGTCCAAGTTTCCAAAATCTCCACCAAACCCAAATTAACTCTTTTCACACCTTCACCTCACTTATGCAAATAAAAAAAATTATTTCTCTAGTGCAATTTGATCACCAAAAAGTATTTCAAGACCAACTCTAGTAAGCTTTGCCGATGCTTAGTCCATAAAGAAATCAATGGGGAGACAGCTCGTGATCTTCTCAACAGGACTTCATCTCTTCAATATGAAGCTACCTCTATCGATGAACTTCCACTTTATAGCTCCAGCAAGGTAAAAATCTAGCAACTGTTGTTTCCCCCTAGGTGTTTGTCTTTTTTGAAGTAAATTATGTTTTTGTGTGTTTTCCACCGTAGGACCCTTTAGATTCATTCCCTGATCATTTTGGAGTCAATTTCACAATCGAACAAGCTTTGGCGATTGAATCTAGTTGTGAAAGATGTGTCCACTCAGCTCGTGGGATGACGAATCATATTAATTTTGCATGATTAGAGCGGTAATTAAAATTAAGATTTAATCCCTTTGAAATCACAGGATTAATCTCGATCATTTGATCTAAGATCGGATGGATGGCCAGATGAAATCATGACCGCCACCGAGTTAGTTATCGCATTGAACGACTTAAGTAACCAATATATTTCGCGCATCGTCGTTTTAAAAAAAAGGCCTTAAAAATGAAATTAAATGGTCAAAACTTTAAAACATCATAACTAATTGTAAAAAAATCTAAAAAATGCAAATAAACCCATTTTGGAAAAGTTGAGAGAGGAAAATATAAAATAAAATAAAATATATGATTTATGTCTAGTGAACAATGCTTAATTAAGGTTTAAAGCTTAGGCTAATTACTTTAATTAAGTCTTAATTACTGCCAATTAATTCTAAATTTAATGAGATTATTCCATTGGATGTTGTCTACCTCTCATAATTTTCTTGGAATTATTTTGCTATGTAATGTAAAGAAATTGGATTTTCAATCCTAATTACCATCACTAACTAATTTAATAATTATTAAAATTGATAAATAGTGAAAATTTAATAATTAATGATAATTAATCTTTATGAATAGTGGAAATAGTGAGGATAAGTAATTAAGACCCTTTCCTAATTATTTTTCCAAATGTGTATCTTCAAGAAGGTTAATTAACATATGTGCTAATTACGGAATAATTAGGAAAATTAATGATAAAATGGAAGTCAAACAAAATTAATGATTGGTTCAGATAATTCAAATATAATTCATTAGTTTCTCTTTATGTGTTTAATAACATAATGTTGTTAAGGAAATATGGTTAACTCATTGGTATGAAAAAAAATCATAAGAGTACTTAAATTATATTCTTTCCTTCTTTAATCCAATTAACTCTTAAGCATGAGCCTAATTGCATTAGATCCCTTTAGGTGAATTGAAAATTTCACTTTCTAAAAGCATATCATTGAAGCCTCGTGATCAAGTAGTTAATTAAATTAAAGAAGCCTAGGGAAGGGTAATCAAATCAATGAGCTTAATGGTTTAAACATAATTAAGTCATAAAATCTATTAAATTACTTTTCTTAAACATATTAAATCACCAACATGGGATAGGGTAAATAATAAGAATCATCTCTCCTCTTTAGGTTTTAAAAATTCAAACACCAAAATCAAATTTTATAAGAATTTTGGTTAGTCTTAAGGAATATTTATTTGGCTTGATTGTCCTTAGGACTTAATGTAACTAAATATGTTATGTGGTAATCTTTAATTACTTCTTTTCAAGCATCATAAATATGCATGCCATTTGTGTCATATGTTCAATCTTTCAAAACAAAAGAGAATCAAATAACATGATTATATCTAAGTTGCATGTGTTGGATAAATATTATTATAAGGTGTGGCTCTTATCACTAGTAAATCCTAAATTATTTTCAACACTATAAGCTAATGATAAAATATAAGTTAATGTTGGTTATAAATATTTAATAAAGTTTACATTTAAGTTATAATTTTAAAATAGTAAGGGTTTTATTTTATCTTCATGTTTCATGTACTTGTTTATGTATATTTGAATTGGTAAGTATATAGTATGGACATCTCGAGAATAAGAGGCTTTAAATAGCCCAAAGGAGGTCTTAGATAACCTCACTTCCTTGGTTTACCAATGACACATACTTGCTTAATTTCATTTATATGTATTCATGTTCTAGAATTGGAGATAAAACTTTGCTCTCTAGTCACTAACTTTTGCATGAATTAAATGATTTGCTATTTTATAATCTTTGCATGATTTTCACCCCTAAGTTTGCGTATATGTTTACATCTATTTAATTTGGTAAGTATATAGTCTAGTCATTCCAGGAAAATAAGGCTTTAAGTATTCCCAAGGAGGTCTTAGATAACCTCACTTCCCTGATTTAACAACGGCATGCATTTGCTTAAATCCTTAATACACGTCTACATATGCTTAACTAAGGGATGGAATCTTTATTTTCTACCAAAGTACACGCATTAATGATCATTCAAGTATGCCAAAATGCAAATATATATTACATGTATAAATATGTGTATTAATTCAAATATCATAATTAATAAAAATGAAGAAATGTGTATGATTGATGATGGAAAGAAATGGTGGAATGCTAATAATATAATGGTGATTCAGTTTTATTAATTATGAGATAGCTTTAATGTTTGAATAAGATCCCTTAAGACTAACCCAAACTTAGGTTTAATAAAAAATATTTAATAAATGATTAACTAAAGAAACCAAAGTGATAATAATATACCCTTAGAAAATAACTTAGGATAGAGATGAATGGGGTTAACCCCCCATTTCTTCTCTTCATAATGATTAGATAATCAAGTAGGAATCAAATAAAACAAAATAAAAATGTAAATTAAAATTAATCAATTCATTCAAAGATTTGAAGTAGAACCTCCCATAACATTTAACTTAAATAATTCTGAACTTTAGATAATCATACTTCTAAAGCTAACTAAGACATACCACACTAAACCTTAGCACACATTAGAAAACTAAGTCTCCCATTCTAGCATTTAGGCTAGGCCGATGTATGTTGTGATATTATATTTTATTTTATGATTACATATTTTAGACTAAATGTTAGGATTATCTATGTGTAGACTGGATGTTAGGTAGTTAATATCATAATGATATTTTCTACAAACGATTAAGCAAAAGAGGTTGTTATAATAATAAGTAAATATAAATGTTCTTGCTTGTAGGTGTTGCTTATGCCCCTAAGCATAATCCAATTAGGACATGCGAGCTTGGTTACCCAAGTGTAGGGTGTTAAGTACAAATATGTGAAATATAATTACTTGGCTTGTGTGTTTGTTCAACTAACATTTGTCTCGTGAGTATAGTTAGATTTCATCTTTCATAAATATGCCATTTTTGCAATAAGATTAGGATTAGTGCTATGGGGTTTAAGATGAGTAGTGGCAGGCCCTATGAAGCATGGAAGCAAAATAAATCTAAAAGAAGGAAAGAAAGATAAGAGATTGAAGACCCCCTTAGATTTCATTATAATTGTAATATTTTATTATAATTTAGGTTGTATAAGGGTATAGCTTGGCTACCCAATTTTTTTCTTTTTGAGGTCCATGGCAGTACCAGGCTGCTTCGATCTTTTATTCTTTTTCAAAATTTACATGTTTGATTATTATGTTTAGTTTATGCAGTATAAATGGTATACTTTTCATAGGTTTCTTAAAGTTTGATGATTTGGATGTGGTAGGCTCTTTAGAATAAAATTAAAATTTACTCTTACTAAAATTTATAATTAAATTTTAATACAATTCATAACCTAATCTTTAAACTTAGGTCTATAATCAAGATAAATAAAAGATTTAGAAACCCATTAGTTGAATGTTATATGTTATTACACTATGCATGCCATATTATTTCTCTCTTGAATAGGGAGGGTTTCCACTCTAACATGATAGGGGATATGCTTAACGTTTAAGGGCTATCCCTTGTAGTTGAGAATACCTCTTCTTTCTGATTTGACCCATAACTATACTTCATCATGCACGTAGGCATAAGTGTCCAAAACCTTGGTCCAAAAATGAATGTGTCAAAATGGTTTATAAAGTTATAAATTTTGGCATTAGTTTAAGTCATGTTTTCATACCAATCATGATCTAGTCTGTTAGGGAGTGAGTTTAGGATTCTAGCTTTCTTTCTAATTAAATAATAACCAAGTTATCTTGCATCAACATATGACCAGCCTACATGAATTTAAAGCATATGAGGTGTCAGTAGCTGGCCACTCCAATTAATTGTAAGTTCATTCTCTCTTGTGGAGGTGAACTATCATATCCCATCTTTCTTGACTAGACTTAGGTCATGCTTTCAGCTCATACTAAAGCTTTTAGATTTAAGTTTTAAGGCTACTTATTTTCTTTCAGCTATGAGCATAAGTCCTCACCTCTTAGGCATTTCCACGATCTTGTGTTGTTGTACTGTGGTATTTTTATTTTATTTTGTGTGTTATTCGTGTGTGTTTATGTGAAGGGACACCACACAGATCTACAGATGTACTCATTAGAGTGATCGTGTATGATATTAAGAAATAATGTACTATCTCAAGAGATAGAATTCAATATCCTATAATGGACCTAATCACCTAATGAGGACTCCTAAGGCATGATGGGTCTTCGAATGTACCGAAGATCTTTCCCTTACTTTACATGAAAAAGTAAAGCAGGGTTTATTTAAATTTGGTTCATTTAGTTTTCTATGGAGGCAAGCCCCCATAGTTCTAAGGAATGAGATTCCTTAGGAATACTCTCGATTAAGGTAAATGATCACTTGTCTCCAAAGATTTCAAAGATATCACTATCAATCAATTGGTTATTTTTAGAAAATCAAGTGGGATTGATCAAAAGGAGAGAGTTATTATCAAAACCAAGGGAGATAAGTAGGGAGTACTCATGATACTAAGAAGCCTAGTGAGCACCCCAATCTATCCTATGGTTGAGCTTTATATTTTTGAAATTGAGAAGAATTTTATGTTTGAGTTGAATTTTTATTAGAAATCTGGGGCTTATAATTTCACAATACAAGATTGTAGAAATGCATAAGAGGTGAGGATTTATGTTTGTACATGTAAAGGGAAAAAGCAACCTCTGATCCTAAATCTAGGGAGCTTTGGCGAGGGCCAAATCATGACCTAAATCTAAGGTGAAAATGGGTGTATGGTTTACCTCCATAAGAGAAAATAAATCACCTGATTGTTGGACTTACAATCGCCTAGGGAGCTGCCAACTAACTCCTCCTATGATTTTAAATACATGTAGGCAAGTCATATGCTTTGCAAGATGGTTAGGCTATTATTTACTTAGAAGAGAAACTAAGTCCTTAAGCTCACTCCCTAAGAGACTAGATGATGATGGGCATGAATAATGACCTAAATCTAATACAAATTATGTCAAGTTTTATTTTGATTTTTAGACATTTTTTTTACATGGGCTATGAATATTTATATGCCTAATGAATAAAAAAATAATTATTGGCCAAAATCAGAAAGAAGAAAGTGTGTTTCCACCATGGCTCTCAAAGGTCAAATCATTTTCTCTGGCAAAGGTGGAAGCCCTCTATTGGCAAGATTGATACAATATGATTTATGCATGATATGAAACATACAACATCCAGCTAAGGGGTTGCTAAATTTTTTATTATCTTGATTTAATTCCTAGGATTTATTTGAGGTTATAAATTATTTAGTTTAATTTTGAATTGATTAATTTGATAGAAAATTATTTTTTCCTAACATATACCAGCAATCACCAATCATAAATAAAGAAAAAAAGGCATTTTATTTCTAAGCAGCTAAGCAAAATATCAAACAATTTTATAAAGCTATCACAAAAGAATAAGAGGCCAGTGCGGTTGGGTACTGCCATGCAACCTAAAAAGAAATGTGAGTAGCTGAGCTCTACCCATAGACATCCTGCTATAATGAAAGAATAAATTACAATCATGAAGTGATAAGTGTTATGAGGGCCTTCATTCTCCATCCTCCATTCTTCATTTTGTCCTTCATTCCATCATCTTGATTTGCACCATTTCCTTCTTTCTTTTGGTTTGACTTGGGATGTAGTTACATGGTCTTATAAACAATGTTCACCTTAGTCCCTTAAAATAAATCATATAAAATAAGGTCATTTAAAATGAATCAAAATTCTTTAAGGAGATTTTTATCTTTGAATTTAATTTGACTTAGGAAATATAAGAAGAGTTTGCTAGTCCTAACCCATTCCCCCGTGTGTGAATTGGTTTGGCTTAATTTAGAATAATTAGGTTGATTTTATATTATGTTTAGGTTAAGGTATAAATTAAATGGATTAATTATCCCTTACTTATATCACCTTAAGTTAATTAACTAATTAATAATAAGCCAATATTATATGCAATTACATGAAAAGTAAATTTATAATGCTCCTTGTTGACCTCACTTTTGTAGTGAGCTCTCAACTTCTCTATCTTAGGCATATGACTCCTTTAGACACTAAGAGTTCCTTAGTCTTAAGACACTTATTAGGTGAACACATAACCTAACCCTAGAGACTCAGAGGAGTTAGCCATAGAAATAGATTATGCCTTAGGGGTATTAAGAGGACTTTCCTACCCTATAGCTTGAACCCAATCCTAGGTTCCCTCAAACAATCAAATCAAATCAAATCAACATTGACTTTCTCAAATCACAAATCATTTCCAAAACCCAAGTCTTAAATCAATTCCAACTCAATTGATTTTCTCAAATCATAAATCATTTCCAAAACCCAAATCTTAAATCAATTCTAACATAATTGATTTTCTCAAATCATAAATCAATTCAAAAAAAATCCAAATCATAAATCAATTCCAAATCAAATGATTGAATTTAAATCCCATAATGTTTCCTAAGCCCTTTTGATTTCATCTTATGGACTTAGCTCAAACTAAACCCAAATCACTCCAAACTCAAAAGATTTTTCTCATAACCCATTTATATTCTCATTTATATTCACAAATATAAATGAAATATAAAATCAAACAACCAAAACTAAATTCAAAACTCAAATCCAAATCCAATTTATACACTTTCAAGAAAATCCTTGAACCTAGCCAAATCAATCTCAAATCAATCCAAACCCTTGGATTTCCTCTTCAAACAATCACTCCTTTAGTCACACGCCCAAATATAAACATAAACTATAAGCATCAAACCAAAATCAAACAAACCCAAGTCAAACCCATGTTCACCCTTTTGACTTGAAATTGTCAAATGAACCAAAACCCATTTGACTCCAAATCACTTGCAATTGGATTTATATTTCAATCATATGTCCATATGTGAGTTCAACTAAACTTGAATAAAGCCTTGATTAAGCCAATTGACCCATTTAGGCTCACTTAACCCAAAGTGACCTAAAACACATTTTTGAGCTAAATTCTAATCCAACCCAAAGTGGATTGAACTAAGCCCATCTAAGCCTCACATTATGAGCAACAATAATCTAGAATGATTAATCACTCAAATTGGGTCAAACCAAGTCAAACTTAGCTTTGACCAAGTCAACATTTATCCCAAATGAAACCAAAACTAACAAAAATTCACCATTTGCCAAATTGATTAAAACCATTGACTCAAATCCATTCATAATCAATGACTGAACATGACCAAGTCATCAATTGAGTCAAACCAAACCTAATTAACCACTTGACCTAAGTTGACCCAAATTGATCTAAAAAGCCAAAATGGGTTAAATCTTGATCTAAGCCAATTTGATTGCACCAATGGGTAAATTCATTCCAAACCATTTGTTGAACTTGACTAAAGCTTCAATTGACCAATTAGACCCAACCTAGCCCAATTGACCATGAACCCAACTTGACCTAAAAGGTCAAATCAACTTTAAATCAAACCAAATCAAAATTGATTGAAACAAAGCTTGTAATATATTTCAAATGATCAACCAAGCCTAAATCAACCCATGACCTAACCCAATTTGGTCAAATGGGTCAAATTAGTCAACTTGATCCATTTGACCTAAATGAAATGTAAATGAACCAAAACCAAATATAAACTAAATTGAACCAAACCAATGATACCCATAGGCTCCAAATGATCATTTGAACTTGACCTAACCCATGGTTTGACCCAATTTGACCAATTGTTCAACCTAACCCAATTTGACCCAACTTGACCTAAATGGGTCAAATTGAACCAATTCAAACCAAAGAACTCCAAATCACTTGAAATTTGGCCCAACCCATTTTCAAACCATTTGAAATCTACCCAAATAAAATCATGACCAAACAACCACTTTGCCTTTAGGTCAAAGGGTATTCAATGACCAAATTCACTTGAAATTTGGTCATTTTGTTCTCAAAGCCACTTGGCATCTTTCTAGTGGTCCACATGGGCACCAAGGAGGGTGGTGAACATGAATCAATGAGCTTGGGTTAGCCATGACCCAAGCCAAGGCCAAACTGACCTATCCAATGGCATTTGAGCACTTGGAACTCCAAATGCACTCACCTAGCACATGGGCATCCACTCTCCTTCACTCCACTACATAAAATGACCCATGTGGGGTGTTTTATATCTCAAATCTTTCCTTAATCAAACCCATTGAAAAAATGGTAATTCAGCCCCCCATCATCCGATCCAAGGAGAGGGAGATATACTCCCCCTCATTCTCACTCAAACTAGAAGCAATCATTTCCTCAAAGCTAAGGAGATTGAATCAAAGCCTCCCTAAGCTTTTCCAAGCCATTCCCGAGCTCCCCTATTTCTCATTCTCGATTTTACTCAAAGCCAAAATAGGGAGTGAGCTCAAGATCCAACCCACTCAATTCTCAATCAAAACCAAATTAACCTTACACGCACCATCAATGGACTTTGTTGAGCTCAATCGAATCATTTCCCAAGTCTCCAAGCCACGGAAGCATCACTTCGATCAAAGTCATCACCATTAAAGGGAGCTTGGTCAACCAAGCAATCTACTTCAAACCAAGGTCAATTCCTTCAACAAGGTTTCGTCTACTGACGAGCTCCTCCGTGAAAGCGTGATAGCCTCCTCATGAGGTAATTGCTTGAAGCCATAGCCATAGGAAATTTTGCTTGGTCCTTTCTGAAGGAAATTGTCACCCCATGAAATCTTGACCATTGGATGTGCATCCCTCTTCCTTCCGAAGGTGTGGGATCATTTTGATCCCAATCTGAGCTTGGGTGAGATCGAATTGAACGAAGAGAGACCAATGGTGTTCGTCTCTCATCACTCACGAAGGAGAAGGATCATATGTTATCCGATCTACATGATTAGAACATATGGCTATGATCAAATAGTGCTAAATCCCCTCTGATTCATTCCTAAACTGTGGGATTGATCTTGACCATTCGATCGATCCCCATAGAAGACGCACACCGATGAATGTGACAACTTAAATAACCTATCCCGATGTGCCACATAGAAAGGAGATGTGTTATCCGCCATGTGGCCCGACGGGATTAGGGGTTTAATTAGCTTTAATTAATCTGATTTTAATGGTGAAACTTTCTAAAATCATAACTAATTGTAGAAAAATCAAAAAATGCAAACTCAAGCTCATTTTGAAGATAATTTAGAAGAGGATAATATAAAATTAAAATTAAATTATTTTTAACAATAAATTTCATTAAATTTGGGTTTTATTAAAAATAAAATTAAGCTAATTACTCTTTAATTACTTCAGCAATTAATTTCAAACTTCCTGAGGTTGATTAGTGGGATGACCTCTACCTCCCATGATTTTTTTAGAATTTATTGTTAGATTAAATAGGAGAATTGCTTATTTCATCCTTAATCCCCCTCTTAATTGATTAAATGATTAATTAACATGTTAAACAATGATAAATTCATTAATTGAACTTGCTAATCATTATGAAATAGTGAATGGACATAGGGAATGAGATGAGGACATCTTGTTCAATCTTTTCCCCTAAGTTTATTTCATTTGGAAAACACTTAATCAATTTGTAATTAATTAATGCTTAATTAACTCATTAATAATATTAATCAAACTCAAAACTAAATCATTTTAAAACTTAATCATTCAATCCTTGGGTATATTCTTAGGTGTTCAATAACCTAAGAGAACTTCAAAGGAAATTATAATCAAATAACATGTGTAGGATGATTATAAAGTACTTAATTAAACCCTTTAGCTTAATTAATCAATAATTATGATCCAATTGCATTAGGCCCCTTCATTTTATAGGTGCATTGCTGATTTAATTTTCATATGGTTGCATATCATATGTTGGCTCATAATTATTTGGATAATTATATTAAAGTGGTATAGGTAAGGGGTAATTAATTAATTTAATTCATACATTAACCTAAACAAAACATAAAATCAACCTAATTATTTTAAAATTAAATTAAACCAATTCACACATGGGGGAAATGAGTTAGGACTAGCAAACCATTTTCATATTTTCTAAATCAAATCAAATTCAAAAATAAAAAATCTCCTTAAAGAATTTTGATTCATTTTAAATAATCCTATTTTGTATGATTGTCCTTAGGAAGTAATTAGGGTGAATGAAGTCATGTGCTTACATCCCTTTATTTCTTTCCAAGCATGCTAAATATTATTTACCATATAAAATCATGCATTCATTTCTTTTGAAAAATTAATTAAATAAAATGTTTCTTTTTTATATCAAATTGCATGTGTTGGCTAAAATTAAGAATATGAGTGGCTATTATCACTATTAAACCAAAAATTATTTTTAAAACCTATAAATCAAAGATTATGAATGAAGTGATGCTACTTATGAATATTTATAAGCTTCCATGTGATTATAGCATAAGATGTGTATTATAAAGTTCTCTTTTTCTTCTCTTAACATGGATTTACATAGATTTGCAAGTGTATAGTTCATTTGAAAAGAACACAACACTTGCTTAAATTTATTTCTATGCATTTCTTTGTTATGACTCAAGAAGGATATTCATATTACACATATAAATTATACAACCAAATCAAACATAATCTTTTGCATGATTCTTTATCCATTTGATTCTTTTTTGTACATCTACATGTATTTAAGTAAAGTGGTATATTAGTTTGGACATCTTGGAGCTGCGAGGATTTAACTAACCCTAAGTAGGTCTTGTACCTTATGCCCCTAGTGTAAAAAATAAGGACCATACTCACTTATGACTTTATACATGAGGATATGCATTTGAGTTAATGGATGAGAAATCCCTTTTTTTCTACATTATAAAGACATGAATCAATGGAATATCCAAATTTTTAAATCATATCTCTTAGCATTCATCATCAAAGTGTGCCAAAATTTGCATTGCATGTATATGTATTCTTAGGATTATTCATATGCATGGTATACATGGTGGAAAGAAATAAATGGGTGTGTGTCATGTGGTAGTAATCCACCCTAACTAATCCTAAGATGCCTTTCTTATTGAATAGGATATTTAGAGAAAATTTAAACTTAAGATCAATTAAAATACATAATAAAATATTCACTAAACAAAAATCATTAATGAAGCTACATTAGAAATTCTTTAAAGTAAAGATGAAAGAAAAGTTCTCTTCTCTTTTCTTCTCTTCATAACATTTAGTCATTAAGTGTAGGTTCATTCAAGCCAAACCAAATCATCAACTAAAATTGGAAAATCAACTAAATCACTTGAAATGAAACCACCCTCTAAATTAAACCTTTCACACTTAGAAAATTTCAACCTTAAAGCCTAGCTAAGACATGCCACACAAGCCTTAAATGGCATATATATTAAACTAAGTCACCATTCTAGCTTTAGGTTAGGATAGTGCATGGTTTGATGAACGATTTTATTTTATGGTGTATTATTTTAGACCGATGTTAGTCAGTATGTGCGAATGATGATGTGATGATATTAGCTAATCATATTTTCTAGGGGTTCTCGCATGCATTGTAATAAAAATATAAATATTTTGTGCGTTGCTTATACCCCTAAGCATAATCCAAATTAGTACAGGTAGACTTGGTTACCCATGTATGGAGTGCAAAGTCCAAATTATTCATATAACTGCTTGGGTCGTGTGATATGTTTAGCTAATCTTTGTTTTGTAGGTTTAGTTTGATTTATCATTCCTATTTTGATGTAAATTTTATAATTAAGATTTGGAATGAATGTTATGGTGGATTAAGGTGAACATTGGTTATAAGACCATGTCTTATGTATGATGTGAAGCTTTGGAGCAAACTACATCTCAAGTCAAGCCAAAAGGAAGGAAGAAAAGAAGTTAATAAAAAAGAAGCAAATTAAAGATGAAGAATAAAGAATGAAGGCCTCCCATAACATAAATTTCTTTTAATTATAATTATTCATTTGTAATCCGGGTTTTATAAGGATAGAACTCGGCTACCCACATTTCTTTTAGGTTATACAGTGGTACACGATCACACCGACCTCTTATTTCTTTTCATTAATTTTATAAATTGATTGATGTTAAGTTTATGATTGTGCAATTAGATGGCATGATTTTTTTAGTTTCTTAATTGCTTGGTAATTGAATGGCCTGGATGCAATTAGACTCTTAGGAAAATAAATAAATTTTCTACCCAATTAATCAACTCAAAATTAACCTAAATAATTCATAACGCCACATAAAGCCTAGGACATAAATCAAGATAATAAAAGCTTTAGCAACCGCTTAGCTGAATGTTGTATGTTTCACATCATGCATAAATCATATTGTCTCACTCTTGCCAATGGAGGGCTTCCACCTTTTCTAGAGAAAATGGCTTGACCTTTGAGAGCCATGATGAAAATACACCTCCTTCTTTGATTTTGGCCCATCACTAATTCCTCATGCATTAGGCATATAAAATCCTATAGCCAGTGTCAAATCAAAAGTCCAAAAATCAAAATAAAAGTTAAAAAAATTTGCATTAGATTTAAGTCATTATTCATGCCCTTCATGATCTAGTCTCTTAGGGAGTGTGTTTAATGACTTAGTATCCTTTCTAAATAAACAACATCCTAGCCATCTTACAAAGCATAAGACTTACCTACATGTATTTAAAATAGTAGGAGGAGTTAGTTGCGCCACCCCAGACAGTTGTAACTCCAATAGAGTGGTTTATCCTCTCTTATGGAGGTAAACCATATACCCATTTTCACCTTGAATTTAGGTCATGTTTTGGCCCTTGCCAAAGCTCCCTAGATTTATAATCTGAAGTTGTTGTTTTCCTTTGACTACAAACATAAATCCTCACCTCTTAGGCATTTCTATAATCTTGTATAGATAAATTATAAGCACTAGATTTCTAATAAAAATTCAACTCAAATATATAATTGTCCTCCATTTCAAAATATAATGCCCAACCATAGGATAATTTAGGATATTCACTAGGCTTCCTAGTATCATGAGAATCCCCTATTCATCTCCCTTTGGTTTTGATAATAACTCTCTTCTTTTGAGCAATCCCACTTGATTTTCTAAAAATAACTAATTGATTGATAGCTCTATCTTTGAAATCTTTGGAGACAATGATCATTTACCTTAATCAAGAGTACTCCTAAGGAATCTCATTCCTTAGGATGTAATTAACTATGGAGGTTTGCCTCCATAGGGAACTTAATGGACCGGTTGCTTTACTTTTTCATGTAAAATAGGGGAAAGATATTTAGTACATTTGAAGACCCTTCATGCCTTAGGAGTCTCATTAGGTGATTAGGTCCATTATAGGGTAGTGACTTTTATCTCTCGAGATAGTACACTATTCCTTAATGTCACACCCGATCACCCAAATGAATATATTTGCGGATCTGCATGGTATCCCCCAACACACTTAATAATAACCTCAACTCCAATAAAAAAATTAAACACCACACTCCAAGAAATGAAAGGGGCCTAATGTAATTGGCTTAAGATTAATAATTAATTAAACTTAAGAGATCTCACTTAATTACTCTTATGATTTTCTCACACATGTGGGCCAACCATAATTTGATTATCTCTCACCTTGGGTTATTGAACACCCGAGGAGCTACCTAAGATTAATTAAAGGTTATTTAGGTTGGGTGAATTCATTTTTAATTTTGATTTCATTAGGTCACTAATGAATTGATTAAATGCTTTAGTTATGCTTTGATTTGAATGATGAAATTAACTTAGGGGAAAGGATCAAGGGTAAGGCCTCAATCCTATTCTCTAAACCATTCAATCATTCCACTAGGTTTTGATTCCATCATTTTGAAAATCTAATCACTTGATTAATCAAGTAATCATTTCATTAACCCATTAATTAATTTAATTTTCAAAGGTAAATAATACTTAGAAAATAAATTAGGAAAAATATCCCCAACCATATTCTCTAAGTGATCTTACTGTTTAACAGGGATAATTATGTTCAAGTGATTAATTAATCTACTATTCATCCAATTATAATTAATTTTATTAAGAGAGTGATTAGGGCTTACTCAAATGATTTTCCTAATTAAGCAATCAATAAATCCTTGAAAAATAGGAGAGGCAGAGGTCATCCCCCTAAACATCCATAGAAAATTTGAGATTAATTGAATGCTCAATTGAGAAATAATTAAACTAATTAGATTTTTAATAAAATTCTAATTAAGCTAAAGTCCCTATTCAAAAATCAATTAATTATAATTTTCCTAGATTCTCTTCTGAAATATCTCAAAATGAGCCTGAGTTTGCATTTTTTTTGGATTTTTCTATAATTAATTATGATTTCAGGAAGTTTCACCATTAAAATCAGATTAATTAAGCTTAACTAAACTCCTAATCCCATCAGGCCATGTGGTGGTTGAGCGATGCGCTTTCCATATGGTGTGCCCGGATTGGTTAACTAAGATGTGACATTCATCACCGAGTCACCGGACGGCTTTCTCTGGCCGCTGGGATCGGACGATGAGATTAATCTCATGATTTAGGCTAAGAATTACAGTAGATCTAGCATGATTCATTCATAATCGTCTATTCCAATCATGCAAAATGGATGGTGTATGATCCTTCTCCTTCGTGAGTGATGAAAGATGAACACCTTTCATCTTTTCTTGTTCAATCTGAGCTCACCAAGCTTGGATTGGGACCAAAATGATTCCACACCTTCAAAAGGAGGGGGGATGCATATCCAATGGTCAAAATTGCTTAGGATGATAATTCCTTTTGAAAAGGACCAATTGAGAATTCCCTATAGCTACAGTTTCAAAAAATTACCTCGCCAGAGACAATCACCAGTGCTTCCAATGAAGGAGGTAGCTTCATCTAGTAGAGGTGAAGCCAGCCCATTGAAGAATTTGATCTTGATTTGAAGTGTTTTGCTCGATCGATCAAGCTCCTCTTCAATGGCGATCGATCTTGATCGAAGTTGTACTTCACATTCCTTAGAGGCTTGAGAAATGGTTTGATTGAGCTTGACGAGATCCAAGGATGGTGTGTGCAAGGTTAATTACACTTTGGTTGAGGATTGGGTGAGTTGAGGTCTAGATTGATCTCCCTTATTTCAATTTTGAGTAAAATTGAGAAATGGGAAGTGAGGAAGCTCGAGAACGGCTAGAGAAAGCTTAGGGAGGCATCGATTCAACTCCAAGAACTCTGAGGAATGAATATCTTCTGGTTTGAGTGAGAATGAGGGGGGGTATCTCCCTCTACTTGGATCAGATGGTGGATGGCTGATTTACCAATTTGTCTTAATGGCTTGGATTGGATGATCGATTTGAGCTAAAAAACATCCCATATGGGTCATTTTGGGTGGTTGAGTGAGGGAGAGTGGCTGCCCTTGTGATTGGTGAATGAATTTGGTGAGCCAAGTGTTTAAAGGTGATTGGGGAGGTTAGTGTGGCCTCCCCTTGGGTCATGACAGACCCAAGCTCATTGGGCCATGTTCACCACTCTCCTTGGTGCCCATGTGGACCAATAGATGGGTGCTAAGTGGCCTTAGAAAAGGAATGGTCAAATTTCAAGTCACTTTGGTCATGCGATACCCTTTGACCCAAGGGCAAAGTGGTCATTTGGCTATGAGTTTGATTTGGGCAGATTTGAAATGATTTAAAAGTGGGTTGTGACAAATTTGAAGTGATTTGTAATTCATTTGATTTGATTTGGCTCAATTTGACCTATTTAGCCAAGTTTGGTCAAATTAGGTTAGGTTGAGAAATTGGTCAAATTGGGTCAAACTATGGGTTAAGTCAAGTTCAAATGATCATCTGGAGCCTATGTGTATCATTGGTTTAGTTTAATTTGGATTAGATTTAATTTTGGTTCATTTAGGTTCATTTGGCTCGAATAGGTCAAGTTGACCAATTTGACCCATTTGACCCAATTGAGTTAGGTCATGGGTTGTTTTTAGCTTGGTTGATCATTTTAAATGTATTGCAAGCTTTGGTTTTAATCAATTTTGATTTTATTTGATTTCAAGTTGATTTGACCTATTGGGTCAAGCTGGGTTCATGGTCAATTTGGATAGGTTAGGTCTAATTAGTCAAGTTCAATAATCAATTTGAAATGAATTTGACCCATTAGTTGCGATTAATTTAGCTTAGATCAAGATTTGACCCATTTTAACTTTTTAGGCTAATTTAGGTCAACTTAGGTCAAACGACCAATTGGGCTTGGTTGGGTTTAATGGGTCAATTGAAGTTTTGGTCAAGTTCAACAATTAATTTGGAATGAATTTGACCCATTTGTTGTAATTAATTTGGCTTAGATCAAGATTTGACCCATTTTAGCTTTCTAGGCCAATTTGGTCAACTTAGGTAAATGGCCAATTGAGCTTGGTTTGGCTCAATTAATAGTTTGGTCATATTCAATCATTGATTATGAATGGGTTTGACTCAATGGTTTTAATCAATTTGGCATATGGTGGATTTTGGCTAGTTTGGTTTCATTTGGGTTAAATGTTGACTTGGTCAAAGGCTAGGATTGACTTGATTTGACTTAATTTAATGCAATTGGTCACCCTATGATGATCGTTGATCATTATTGAGGTTTATATGGGCTTAGTTCAATCCAATTTGGGTTTGGTTAGTACTTTGCTCAAAAAAGGTCCTTTAGGTCACTTTAGGTCAAGTGAGCCTAAATGGGTCAATCAGCTTGATCAATGCTTGATTTAAGTTTAATTGAACTCACATATGGACTTATGATGGAAATATAAATCCAATTATAACTGGTTTGGAGTCAAATGGGTTTTGGTTCATTTGATAATTTCAAGTCAAAATAATGATCATGGGTTTGACTTGGGTTAGTTTGATTTGGCTTGGTGATTATAGTTTATGTTTATATTTGGGCATCTGATTGAAGGAGTCATTATTTGAAGAGAAAATCCAAGGTTTGGATTGATTTTAGAATGATTTGGCTAAAATTTAAGAAATTGGCTTAAAGGATATAAATTGGGTTTGGATTTGAGTTTTGAATTTATATTGATTTGATTTTGTCCATTTGAATTTATATTTGATTTATATTTGTAAAGATAAATGAGAATATAAATGATCCATGAGAGAATCATGTGAATTAGGACTGATTTGATTTTGAATTTGGCTAAGGTAGTTCAAAAGTTTTGAAAAAGGGGTTTTGATTTGGTTTGATTTATATTCATTTGATTTGGATGATTTGGATGCCAATTTCATTTATAGTTGTGAGTAAAAATGATAGAACAAGAGATTTATAAGAAATCACTTGTCTTTGGGTTGATTTGAAGGATTTGGCTAAGCTTATGGATGTGGTTCATAAGGCTAAGAAAGGTTTTGGAATTTGGAATTGATTTTGGATTTGAACCACTCAATTAAGTTGGGATTGATTTGAGATTTGAGATAATAAATTGAGTTGGGACTAATTTGAGGTTTGAATCATTTGGGATTGGAATTGAATTTGGAGTTGATTTTAGATTTGAGAAATTCAATTGAGTTGGGCTTGATTTGAGATTTAAGAAAATCAATTGAGTTGGAATTGATGATTTGATTTGATTTAGAGAAGGAGTGTACATGGATTTGGAAGCAAGTGGTTTCCTTAAGTCCCTAATGCATAGCCTAGTCTTATGATAAACCCTTCTAAGTTTTAGGGTTAGATTAAGTGTTCACCTAATCACTAGAAGTGTCTAAAGACTAAGGAACTCTTAGTACCTGCAAGAGTCCTAGATCTATGATGGGGAAGTTGAGAGCTCATTCCAAAAATGAGGTCAATGAAGGGCGCCCATAGATCTTAGTGTAATGCAACTCTACTTATGTCAAAGACATAAGAGAGCAAAGGAGGAATCCATTAGGGATTGAGTATGTGAGCCTTCCACTAGGGGAAAAGGTTTAGGTTATCCACTAGGGACAAGAGGTGGTTAAATCCTCTGGGGATTAAAATTTGGAATCCACTGGGGATAAAGTGTGTGAACCTTCCACTAGGGGAGCAGGTTCGGGTTGGACTGAATTGACTCCCCTGGGAAATTGGAAAGATTTGCATCTCACTAATGAGAAGCTGAGCGATTTGATTGTTTAATTTCACTCCACTGGGGAGGTTGGTTGGTTTTGTTTCATATTTTAAATTTTAAATTTTGAGATGGACCCTGTCGATTTGTGATGGACCGCACTGAGTTGGGGCCATGTCACCTTGGCATACTTAAGATTTTCCAATCCAAAGGGGTAGTCTACAACCACATAGTAAGGCTATCCAACCAAAGGGATTATCTTTTGGTGTACAATGGTTGTACTAGGAAGAAAGCATATTAGACTTACATCCAAAGTAGAGATCAATCATAGGGGTGATCTGTTGGCGGTGCAACAAATCAAACCCAACCTAAGGCTTACTATTGAGTGAATGTCACTAGAGGACTTAAATCAACTTAAAGATAGTCAAAATTAATTTCATTTTAATAATATTTGATGGATCTCATTGGTTTGCGATGGGCTGCACTGAGTAGGGGCCATGTCAGCCTTGGCCTACTTCAGATATACCGATCCAAAGGGGTAGTTTCCTGGCCGAAGAGGAGAACTATCCAACCAAAGGGGTGCCCTTTCGATTTGCAGCGACCAATTTATAGAAGAATGCATGGGGACTCACATATTTTTGGACAAAAGACCACTTGGGCAACACATTAGCAAGGTAACATGTCAACTTGACCTAGGGCTGTCCGTCAGTTTGCGGCAGTCATGCTAGAAAGAATGCATAGTAGACTTACATCTTTCAAAGCAAAATGACTGCCAGAATAATCTATTTGTGGGTAAACAGATTGAACCCGACCTAAGGGTGACTACTAAGAGAGTGTCGACCTAGGGACTTATCTCAACTCTAGTGTAGTTAGGCAATTCTTATAGGGAGTTTTGCTGACACTACCCTAAAGATAGGATGTCTGCTTGGGAAAGGGGCCACTGGGCTTGAATTTCTAATCCATGAGTGAATAAATTTGTTTGTTTGTTTATTTGTTTATCATGGACCCTGTTGGTTTGCGAGGGATCACACTGAGAAGGAGCTTATATCAGCCTAGACCTATCTCAAATTTATTGGTCTAAGGGAGAATTTGCATCCGCTAAATAAATTCTCCATCCATATGGGTGGCTACTAGGAATGGGGGACTGTCCAATCCAAGAGTAACCCAGGTAGTGTCTAAATGGAGTCGCAAAGAACCCATGTAGAGTGCCCATAGGGGAGGGCCACTAAGTGCTTTATCCTGATCCTTGCAGAAGACAACACCTATAGGTATTTGGTGGCCAACTCAAGGAGAAAGCATGGGGACTCATATCTGCCAAGAGTAGTGTATCCACCGGGTGAGTCGCTATCAACATAGTGTACATCAACCAACTTAAGGTGCCCTTCAGTTTGTGACAATCATCCTAGGAAGATAGCATCGGGGACTCATATCCTTCTACAACAAAACTAATTATCGGGATAGTGTCTTCGGATTGATAGGTGTTATCCGACCTAGGGCGACTACTGAGTGAATTTCACTCAGGGACTTATATCAACTCGAAAGTAGTCAAGAGGAAAGGAGTTGCTAGAGGACTTATCCTAAACCTCAAATATACTCGACCTAGTTCGTGCATGATGTCTAATCTAAGAAGAAATCAGGTAGGCTTACATCCTCTTAAATGAAATCAACATGGGGTAGCTTACTGGCTACACAGTAAGGCCTACCAAACTAACAAGGCACTCATTGATTTATAATGGTCAAGTTAGGAAAGAAAGCACGAGGACTCACATATTCTGAATAAAAGACCACTAGGGTGATGCATTAGCTAGGTAACACATCAATCTGGCCTAGAGCAGCTAATGAGTGAGTGCCATAGGGGGCTTGCTCCCACATCAAAATAGTCTAAGATGAAAGATATGTGTTTGTATCTGTGTTAAAGGAGGACAGGATGTCGCTTGGGTTCTCTAACATCTATCCTAAAACACGCTTAAGGGTTGATGAAATGGTGCCACAAATGGCAGTTGTGATCCCACCAAGAAAGGATGCCGCTTGGGTTCTCTTATACCTAACTTATCCATGCTAGTCAAAATAGGATGCCTCTTGGGTTCTCTTACACCTACTCTAGTAGGGTCAAGAAATTGTGTTTAATTTGTGTTCGTGTTGTGAAAGAAGGATAGGAATGTCATTTGGGTTCTTTTACACCTACCTTAAACATGTCGTGATAGATTTGCTAACAAGCAAACAATGCTTTGAATGAAGAGAATATTTTGATGAATTGGAATGGAATTTTTGAAGATATTTATTTTCAAACATGATTTTATGGATAGTATTTCTTCAAATAGAGCTCATTGATTGGAAGCATCGGGTGTTCCCCTTTACAATAAATAAGTTTATAAGATCCTCCTCGGTAGGCCTTCTCTATGATAAAATGGCCTTCCCAAGTGGGTTCAAACTTGCCTCCCATCTTTTGATGTGAAACAATCATCTCCTTAGAATTAAAATAAGCTCTTCTACTTGAAAAGCTCTAGGGTGGACCAACTTATTGTGAGCATGAATCATTTTGGCTTTGTACAACTCAAGGTTACGGCATAAGCATCTCTCCTCCCAGAGCTCTTCTAATGTAACACATTTTGCTCTATAGTGATTTTACTACCCATTGCTATCCTTAGAGATGAGAGTAGAACTTCTAATGGTAGAACAGCTTTGGACCCATACACTGAGGAGAATAGGGTAGATTGAGTTAGAATTCTATATGTGGTGTTGTATGCCCACAAAGCTTCAACCAACTACTCATGTCACTGTCTTTTGTTATCATCGAGTGTCTTCTTTAGTACTTGGATGAGAGTTTCATTGAATGCTTCTGCTAGGCCATTCACCCTGGGGTAGTAGATAGTGGAGTATCTCCAATCTATGTCGTGTCTCCTAGTAAAACTATTAATCTTGGCAATTTTGAATGCAGTACCATTATCATATACAATTCATCGAGGCACCTTGAACCTACATACGATATGGTTCCTAAAAATTGAGCACCTACAAGTTGTGACCTCTAAGTGGGATTGCCTCCACCCACATGGAAAAGTAGTAGGAGGCAACTTGGATGAACCGATGACCCTTAAAAGAAGGAGGATCAATCAGACCCACTATGAATTGCTACTATGTTCTCTCCTCGAAGAATCTTGTAGATGGTGACCTCAGGGATTTAGGCCAATAGCTTCATGGTGTACTCATGATAGTGATGAAGTTTATGTTTTAGCACTTTATAGGACCCAGCAATTTGGTTGATGAATAACTAAGAATCCCTGTAGATGTTGTTGCTTTTGACACAAACTGTAATATCTAACTCTAAATGAAAAATCAAAGCCTCGTACTCGGCTTCGTTGTTGGTGCATGGATTGGAGAGATAGTATGAGAATCTCATCACATCGCGGTCTGAAGATAAAAGAACTATTCCTACCCCTACCTTTCTTGGAAGAGTAGATCATGGTTCTTCTCCTTTTTTATAGGAAGTCGTACCATCAAAATACATCTTCATGAGTGAATGCTAGTCCCAAGTTCATGATTTGTTCATCGCGAGGTCATCACTGCGGAATTAGCAAAATGTGGGTGTCTTTTAAAAATCACTGTTCATCCTTTCACTACACGGAGGGGTATGAATGTGATGTCAAACTGCAATACAATCATGGACCATCATGCCAACTATCTAGATAATGTTGGTCGTGTCATGAGATATTCCAGTGAATTGATTCTTTAAATCAAGTTTACCTTATGAGAGAGCATGTAATGTCGTAGCTTTTGGATGTGAAGATGAGAGCTAGGCAATGTTTCTAAATAATTGGGTAGTTTGCTTCAGCAGGGATTAGACAATAGCTAAGGTAGTAGAGAGCATTCTCCTTCCCTTCATCATTAGTTTGGGCCAACAAAATGCCATGGGAGTCATCCAATGTAACAGTGTAGAGGATAAGTGGCTTGCTCGAGATAGGGGCTGCTAGAACTAGTGGCTTCACCAAATACTATTTGATATCCTCAAAAGCATGCTGACACTTATTATCCCACTTAAAATTATCATCCTTTTTGACAAGTGCAGAAAATGACTTCCACCTCCCTGATAGAATCGAGATAAAGTGCCTTAGATACGCCAACCGCCCTTGGAATAACCTGAGTTGAGTTAGACTTTTAGGGGGTGTCATTTCTAAGATAACTTAATATTTTTTGGGTCTATCTCTATTCCTCAGTGTTGTGAAACAAACCCAAGGAACTTCCTTGAAGGTATTTTGAATGTACACTTTCGGGGGTTCATTTTGAGATTGAATTATCTTAACCATTTGAAAGCTACTCTCAAGTCAAAGAGATGGTCTCCCTTTTCTTTATTTTTGACAACTAGATCATTGATGTTGCATTCTACTTGATGATCAATGAGTTCATCAAAAATCTAAGTCATGGCTTTCTGGTAAGTAGCACCAGCACTTTTAAGACCGAAGGGCATGATCTTATAACAATAGATTTTGATCAGGGTTCAAAAAGCAGTATTCCTCTCATCCTCAAGGGCCATCATAATTTGGTTGTAGCCAAATGACCTATCCATGGAAAAGAATATTGAATGAGAAGTGGAAATGTCCACCAATAACTCTGGTATAGGAAATAAAAATTCATCCTTAGGACATGCCTTATTTAAGTCCCTGAAATCAAAGTATATGCAAATTTGGCCATTCTTCTTCTTACCTAGGACGACACTAGCTAACCAGGTAGGGTATTTTTCTTCCCTGATAAAGCCAGCATTGATCAATTTCTTGACTTTAGAAATGACTTGTTGTTCAATTTCTAATCGCATGTGTCTAGGACCTTACTTGATAGGGCTAGCATTAGGGTCTATTGCTAGTTTATGGACTGCTACATTAAGATATAATTTGGACATCTCTTCATAGCTCCATGCAAAGCAGTCCTTAAACTCAATCAAGCCTAACTAAGTCATTGGTTTCTTCTTCATTCAATAGAGAATTGATGTATGTGGGGCATGGATCTTCTTCTATCCCAAAGTTGATTTCTTTGAGCTTTTGGTGGTTGAATTGATTTCTTCTTCAAATTTTGGAGGTGCATCTTTGATTTGGAGATCATCATGATCATCTAAAGTTTCTAAACACACCTCCTCATAAGAGTTAGTGTGGTTTGAGAAGATCCTATCAAACTCCAGATGATTGGTGATAACTAAGCAGTAATCATCATCATCGACTGGACCCACTGTACTGAATCCTAATCTTAGTCTTAATTTTGCATCCCTACCTTCGTTGTCCCACAGCTTCTTGAAATACTCTGACCTATGCTTGGACCATATGTATGGAATCAAACCTTTCTTTGCAAGATTATGAACACAAAGCGAGTACTAATCAAAAGGTAATTCCATTAAATCTTTATATGAATTATCCTCAAGTTCTACATTTGCTTCTTGACTTGAGGATGATGATCCCAATAGGAATCTCTTTGGCTTGACATCCATGGAAGATCTAGGGGCTTCCTTAACTACCAAACCCTCAACTTTTTGAGAAGAAAGTGGGGTTAGAGCTAAGGTGCCCAACTACTGCCTAATGGTTTTAGATAATCCTAGTTCGAATACATTTATGCTTTGCTTGGAGGGCTGGTCTTCTTCATTGTCTGGCTCGAGTGTCACCTCCAATGAGACCCACTGAGAGGGTTGGCTAGTGTGCTAATCACATGAGACTCATCCTCTAAGTTAGATTCTAAGTCTATGTGAATAGCGAGTACTTTGTGAACTGGAACATAGTCCCTGTTGGATGGCTGCCAACCAGGGGGTCTTCCACCTCTGGAATTGCCTCTGTATCTACCTCCACCTCTACTTGGTAAAGGTCGAGTCATCCTACCCATATGTCTGTATGGTGGAATGAACTGAGGGTAGAATGTAACATGCGGCTCTATCTATTCCTCAGTGTCCCTTTCTCGCTCACTTGTAATTTCTTTTTCTTTTTCTTTTTCTTTTTTTTTCTTCTTTTTTTTTCTTTTGTATTCAAATTTTGCCCAAGTATACGAGAAGAGATGTTTTAATTTTGAGGAAGATAGTAGGTTGCATCCTCATATATCTGAATCTCTAACTAAGAATGGCTTTTCATCTCCTTTTACATAATATTCGATTCCATCTCTTTGAAACTTGATGCACTTATGAAGAGAGGATGGAACCATCTTATTCTGGTGTATCCAAGGCCTACCAAGCAAAGCAGTGAACAATGTATTCAAATCAATTATATAGAACTTGGCTTCAATCTTTCAATCGCCTATTTCCAAAGGTGAAATATAACACTATGGAGCCTAAAGCCCTCTCACCCTATTCATTGAATCCTCTCAACATCATCTAATCTCCTTGAAGTTTAAATATTTCATTCCTCAAATAGGCAAGTTTTTCAGGCTCATAATATTCACTAATGCACCTGGGTCAACCATCACCCTAGAAAGTTTGAATATGCCATATCCACTGTGATGTAGAGGGGACGGTTGTGCTCCATATCCCCTAAAAGAATGTATTCATCGGTGAATGTGACTCCCTAGGCTTCTCTTGAATAATGTGCCTCCTCTCCAATAGCGGTTAGCTGAGCTAAGCATATTTTTGGATCAAGAAGGGCCTTGATTAATGATTCCCTCATCTCTTTGGATAAGACAAGGGCATTATATATGCTTAGTTTAGCTGGAAACTTTCTTAGGTGAGCGAGGACATTATAATTAACCTAAAGCTGATCCTCCATAAGCATATCCATGGGTGGACCATCCTGTTGAGGGACTATTTGCTCGCTTGTACCAATGACTTGCTTTCCCTTATCTTGAGGTACTACCCTAAGAGGTAGAACCTTGCCACTACAGAGGTTAACTTCGGTGATCTCTTATGGTAGATTAGTAAAAGATTCTACTTGCTCATCGGGCATACCTATAGATTCTCCTATAGGACCTTCGAAATCAGATGATTCCAAGTCTATCTCAAGAAGTGAACCCATATTATTCAGAAAAGGAAAGTCCATCTCTAATCAAAAGAGGATGATCAGAGTTATTATAATTATTAATACTTGAATAGTTTTCTAAAGGAGTAGAATCAAATAACCCATCAGAAGTGGCACAAATGTAATTCAAACTAGCTCTCTTCAGTGATTTCTTTGATTTAAAAGGAGGTACATGGCAGAAATCTAGTAAAGTAAGTGGGGTGAGGGATTTGATGCCCTCATCATTGATACAAGATGTATACTAGAAGAAGAACTAGCTGAAGTAGGAATGTCGGCTAAAGTAGTAGCTAGCGGTGGGTGGAGGGGATGGATTGGGTGGTTCCTTCTTGGCTATCCCAGGCAAGTATGGGCTGCTGCTGGCTCCTACTTTCCCCAAGTTATCTTTGATAACTTATGAACCTTCCTTGATGTTGGAGGTTCGAGCTACCTCAAGCACTTGTAAGAAAAGTTTCTTGATTTTAGAAACAATCTTTTTAAAGGTTCGGGATAAAGAGATATCCCAACCTTCTTTTTTTTTTAAGAGGATCACATCCATCCCCAAGGATTACCCTAAAAAAATTGGATGGTTTTTCTACTAGATATTCCTTAGGGATAACTATAGCACCTGACTTGTAGCTATGCTCAAGCCAGTCCTTAAAAGTAAAGCAATCCTCCAAAGCATGGTATAGCATACGATGGTAGGAGAAAAAGTTAGGATCAATACTCCTGCCCACTTCCACCGACTTCCCAAGCTCAAGCAGCTAAAAATTAGGTTTCTTTAAGAGGTTCATAAAGATTTTCATGACTACCTCCCTCTTAAATGAATAAGGCTTATTTAATTTATCCAAAAGAGTAAGTGAGTTATAGCTACTTGGGGGTGGGTGTGTATACTACTGCTAAGAGTATGGCTGAGGAGGAGGCGGTGAAGGTCATGGAGGCTACTGTGGTGGTCGATAAGATGGTTGAGGTGATGGTAAAGGAGGTGGAAGCAAAGGTTATTGAGCTCGAGGTCTCTCAAATTGATATCTGGATGGTTACTTCCACTTATCCAATGATACTACTCCCGGCTTCTTTCATAGTTTTTGGCTTTGGCTTTAATGACTGATCTTGAAAAGGCAACTGTTTGGCCTCCCCTTGTAGACTAGCCGCCTTGTTGATTAATATCTCAAATGTCTTAATGGTAAAACTTTTAAGCATGAAGGCAACCGAGCCATGAATATTCTTTAATATAATTTCAATAGCATGTTGTTCAGACAGCTGTGATTCACATTTCATGCTTAAATTGAGCTATCTAAGAATATAATCAACAAGGGACTCACGGGGTGTTGTTGAGCTACAACGAGATCACCCACAGTTATCCTTTGCTAAGCTCCAGCAAACCTCTTAACAAAGAATTGCTCCAACTCAACAAAAGTCTTCACTAAATCAATAGAGGTGCCTACTAGACCGCTAACAAAGAGATAAAACAATAATGTGTCCCTGCCACTAGCATTGTAACAGCTATCCCTAAAGTGTGTAATATGTTGGTAGGTTCCCACTATCATCAAAACTTTTGGAAGAAGGAGGCACAAAACTCTTAGGATATTGGATAGCATCAAATTCCTCTATGTAGGGTCTATCCTTTGTAACTGATGAACCACCTCAAGCTTGCATCAGCACTTCCTTCACTTGTTATTCCACCATGAGTTTGATGTCTTATTTTGTATGAAGGTACTATCCACTACCTTATACAAGCTATTGCCTACTGAGGAGGCAAACTCTTGGGTTGATCCAGACATGCAATAACTACTACCTCCATAATGGTAAGCTCTACTAGAGCTTAAGTGCTAGAACTAATAAATCATCAACTCTCTTTCCCATCCTATCAATCTGCTCAACTTTCTGCTTGAGTTATTGAAGGAGGTGTTAGGTCGAATAAGATGTATCATCCTGTTTGACCGCAACACCTTCCAAATAATAATGATCCCAAAGGAGGGAACCTATAGTATCAACCATGTGTACCTCTGCCAAGTCTTCCAATAAATCATCCTCATTGAGGTCAAAGCTAACCTTCTTCTATTTGAGGTCAGACTAATCATACCCTAGGATTTCTTTCTTTTTAGTAAAATATTATGCCAAGATATCATCCAAGGAGCGGTCTAACTATGTCAGCACAAATACTTGTGGCTGATCGGTGGTGGGAATATGCTCGTTAACAAGATTCACCTAATCTCCCCTACTATTGGAGTGCTAACCCTATGAGGACTACGCTCACTAGAGGACACATGCTCAAGACTATCAAATGTTATGGGTGGGGTGGAATGCGGCCCCTGGGGGGATCTATTGCCATGAGGACAATAGAGCTGTCCCATTCCCCTTCCTCCATCACTATATCCATAATCAGTTGAGGTGATGGTGGTGGTGGTATGACTATGATGTTGCGGGTCGCCACTCCTTCTTCACCGTAACTGAAGTAGGAGGTCGAGTGGGAGAACTTGCCCTCACCTCAGTCGGTGGAGTAGATGAAGTGGATCCCTTGGCCATAGCTGGAACACCAGTGGGGCTTTCTTCTCCCCTGATGCTGCTCTCATGGCTTTGGGTGGAACTATAGAAGATGGAACTGCAATGGAGAATGTAGTAGAGCGGGTGGAGGGACAACACCACTCAGACGGGGCTCTCCTCCTATGATGTGGTACCAATACAATACTATCGGTTATTGACATGGGTAGCGCCATCAGGAAATCTACAAGGAGGCTACTGCATTTCCTATTTCTCGCTAGTGATGTGAACTGATGCTTGGGCCTCTCTGCCCTCTCCTGAAGGATCTGCTCGCCCACACTGCCAAGAATAATTGATCATAAATCAAACTGGGAACTGGACTTTGACTAGCCATAAGCCCTGCCAACTTGGCACAAAACTATCATCAGGCCAGCATATGACCTTCTCATATCTCTGACAGGTGTCTTATAATGAACCAGAAGTGGAGGTGATATTGCAATCCTTCTGACATCTTCCTCTTCTTCAGAACTAGAAAGGGGATGAAACTTGTTCTGAGTAAGTAAAGGAGAAACATCCCTGGGAGACCCCTTCTCTGTAATGTGAGATACTGCCTCCATCTCCCTAGCAATGTGCACGTCATGTCGCTTGATCTTGTGGCGTTGGGCTCAGCTAGGTGGAGTGGTACGGGAGCTAGACCCTACCTCAAAGGTAGGGGAGACTATTCCTAAAGCCAGGATAGCCTTCCCAGAGAAGGCCAATGTAGCCTTGCACCGTGGATGAGAACAACTGACTATGTAGGCACTGGAATAGGTGCTATGGGAACCTCTACCACCTTCCTCTTCAACGAGGGAAACTTAGAATCTAAGGGCATCTCAATAGGGATGACTAGTTTCTGCCCAGCCACCACATCCCTACTAATAGTGGTGAGGGTTGCCCCCTCACAAGTAATCATTGCTCCCTCAAATCCTCGGCCAAAATATAATGGGAGGCTGGCCTAATCCAAGGCCAAATCCATCCCAAAAGGGATGGTGAACACATACTTCTGTGAACCCATATGTACTATCTGAGAAAAAGTCGACTAGGCTAAGTTGAAACTAACGGAACTTGAATTCAAAACAAACTCATCATATTTTTTTGGTATTCTCGACTTTTAAATTTAATTTAGAGTTTAAAACCACACTCAATAACTTGAATATGTTAAGTGGGGCTCATTGAATTTAGGAGAGATTTTGAATAACTTGGAGGAGAGATTTTGAGTTCATTTGAGTTTAGAATCCACATTCAACAAATTTGTGTATGTTGAATGGATTGATATTTTGGAGACTTTTGATGCTTCCATTGGTTCATATTTGAATTTGATTTTATGTTTGGGGACCCTTTATTTAACAAATTTGAGTATGTTAGAGGTTCAATTGATTTTAGATTTGATTTGGGATTACTCATTTAGAAAATTTGGGTATGCTAAATGAGATGTTTGAAATTTTTTTTTTTTTGTTTTTCCCATGATGTGTATCATGTATGAATTTAGAAATGGAATCTTTACTTAGCAAATTTGTGTATGCTAAATAAAGCCTAAAAATATTTAACTTCTATTTTGATTTTGAAAATGAGGTCTTTACTTAGAAAATTTGTGTATGCTAAATAAAGCCCAAATGTTTACTTTGATCTTTTGATTTTGAAAATGGGATCTTTACTTAGCAACTTTGTGTGTGCTAAATAAAGTCCAAATGTGTTTGATTTTTTTTTTTTTGATTTTGAAAATGAGATCTTTACTTAGTAAATTTGTGTATGCTAAATAAAGCCCAAATGTGTTTTATTTTTGTTTGAATTTGAAAATGGGATCTTTACTTAGCAAACTTGTGTATGCTAAATAAAGCCCAAATGTGTTTGATTTTGTTTTGATTTTGAAAATAGGATGTTCACTTAGCAAATTTGTGTATGCTAAATAAAACCCAAATGTATTTGATTTTTGTTTTGATTTTTAAAATGGGATATTTACTTAGCAAATTTATGTATGCTAAATAAATTCCAAATGTGTTTGATTTTTATTTTATTTTGATTTGTGTTATTTTGAAAGGAGAATTTCTATTTAACAAATATGGTGTGTTAAATTGAATCCAATTTATTTTCAATTTTCTTTTGAAACAATAAAACTCTCATTTGATAAATTTGGGTATGTCAAATGGAATTCTAATATATTTTGATTTTCATGATTTTTGCAAAGGAGATTTCCATTTAAAAAATTTAGGTATGTAAAATGGAAGTCAATCATATTTTATTTTTCAAAGATGAAATTTTTGTGTGATTATTGTTTTTTTTTAAAAGAAGAAATACAACTTAACACATATGGAATGTGTTGAGTGGAGTTTCAAATGGTGTGATTTTATTTGGAAATGAAACCTCCATTCAACAAATTTGGATAGATTAAATGAAGATGCTAATTTTCAAATTTGTGCTTTTTGAAAAAAAAAAAACACTCCAACTCTAATATATATGAAATATATTGGGTGGAGTTAAATTTTTGAATGAAGACTTCTTCATTCAATAAATTTGGGTATATTGAATGAAGATTCTCATTTTCAAATATGTACTTTTTAAAAGGAAGAAACTCCAACTTCAACATATGTGAGATATATTGAGTGGAGTTTCAATTTCATGATATGTTTTATTTGGAAATGAAATCTTCATTCAATAAATTTGAGTATATTGAATGAGGATGTTCATTTTCAAATATCTACTTTTTGAAAGATGATTTTAATTTTTGTTTTAAAAGAACCTACATGTAACAATCCTGAGGATTATTAGATGGGGTTGAGTTATATATTTTGCGAAAAAAAATTTTGTGCAAGTATTTTATTATGTGAACTTTGGGAAAGTGCTTTTGAAAAGTGATATTTTTATGAAGGATTTATTTTTTTCTTCTTTGTCGGAGGAACCTTACCTTACCATAGAGATGTTAAGGAGGTTCAAAAAGGTCTTTAGTCATCTCTTTTAGTTAAGTTTTATTTTTACCTATTGGGGGACCCAACAGGGGTTTTAAGACCAACATGGAATGAGGTCCTAAAACCTAAAGGATGTTGGCTAGCTTAACTTAAGAATGAAATGAGGTAAGTGCCAACAGAAAAGAAGGAGAGTCTCGGACTCATATGAAATACAAATCCACTATAGATACTTCGAGACAATGATCATTTACCAAATATGGAGAGAGGAACCCTCCCCAATGGAATCGCTAGAAAAATCTATGGTGTTTGATTTTTATTTTTTTTATTATTCGTGTGTGTTTATGTGATGGGAAACTATACAGATTCGTAGATGTACTCATTAGGGTGATCAGGTATGACATTAAGAAATAGTATACTATCTTGAGACATAGAAGTCACTATCTTATAATGAACCTAATCCCCTAATGAGGACTCCTAAGGCATAATGGGTCTTCGAAAGTACCAGAGATCTTTCCCCTACTTTATATGGAAAAGTAAAGCAGGGTTTATTTAAAGAAGTTAAGTTCCCTGGAGGCATGCCCCTATAGTTAATTACATCTAAAGAATGAGATTCCTTAAGAATACCTCAAGGTAAATGATCACTGTCTCCAAAGATTTCAAAGATAGGACTATCAATCAATTGTTATTTTTAGAAAATCAAGTGGGATTGATCAAAAGGGGAGAATTATTATTGAAACCAGGGAGACAAGTAGGGAGTACTCATGATACTAGGAAGCCTAGTGATCACCTCAATCAATCCTATGGTTGAGCTTTATATGTTGGATTTGACGAGAATCTAGGGCTTATAATTTCATAATATAAGATTGTAGAAATGCCTAAGAGGTGAGGATGTATGCTTCTAGCCCACAAAGAGAAAAAGTAACCTCTTATCCTAAATCTAGGGAGCTTTGGCGAGGGCCATAATATAACCTAAATCTAAGACAAAAATGGGTGTATGGTTTACCTCCACAAGAGAGAATAAACCACCCGACCTTTGGACTTACAACCACCTGGGGTGGCTACTAACTAACTCCTCCTATGATTTTAAATACATGTAGGCAACTCATATGCTTCACAAGATGTTTAGATTGTTATTTACTTAGAAGAAAAATTAATTCATTAAACTCACTCCCTAAGAGACTAAATCATAAAGGGCATGAATAATGACCTAAATCAAATGCAAATTTTGTCAAGTTTTATTTTGATTTTTGGACATTTTTATTTGACATGGGCTACAGGATTTTATATGTCTAATGCATGAGAAAATCAATTATGGGCCAAAATTAGAAAGAAGGTGTGTTTTCACCATAGCTCTCAAAGGTCAAGCCATTTTCTCTAACAAAGGTGGAAGCCCTCCATTAGCAAGAGTGAGACAATATGATTTATGCATGATATAAGACATTCAACATCTAGCTAAAGGGTTGCTAAATTTTTTATTATCTTGATTTAATTCTTAGGCTTTAAGTGAGGTTATGAATTATTTAGTTTAATTTTGAACTGATTAATTGGATAGAAAATTTATTTTTCCCTAAGAGCCTAATCGCATCCAACCCACACAACAATCACCAATCATAAAGAAACTATGGAGAGGCATGTTATTTCTAATGCACAAGCTAAACAAAATATCAAACAATTTTATAAAGTTATCGCAAAAGAATAAGAGGTGTGAATTCACTGCAAACTCAAAAGAAATGTGGGTAGCTGAGCTCTACCCTTATACATCCTGGTATAATGAAAGAATAAATTACAATCATAATGAAAGAATAAATTACAATCATGAAGTGATAAGTGTTATGGGGGCCCTCAATCTTCATCCTCCATTCTTCATTCCTTGTCCTTCATTCCTTTTTCTTGATTTGCTCCATTTCCTTCATTCTTTTAGTTTAACATGGGCTGTAGTTTGATCCAAGGCCTCACATGGTATATAAGTCATGGTTTTATAACCAATGTTCACCTTAGTCCCCATAACACTTATCCTAATCCTAATGAAAAATTATATTAAAGGATGGAAAGTAAATCTAGCTACACCTGCAAAATAAATGTTAGCTAAACACACCATACAACCCAAGCAATTATAGAAATAATTTGGACATAGTAACCCACACGTGGCTAACCAAGCCCACCTGTCTTAATTTGGGTTATGCTTAGGGGGTATAGGCAACCTGTACAACAAAATATATTTATATTCTTATTATAGCGCCCCTTAAGGATAACCCCCTATAAAAAGTATGATTAGTCTAATATCGGCCTAACATCCAGCCTAAAATAATATATCAAAAAACTAAACATTCATCAAACCATGCAATCCTAACCTAAAGCTAAAATGGTGACTTAGTCTAATTTGCATGTGTTATGCATGTCATTAATAGGATTATAATTTGCTAAGTGTGAGAGGTTTAATTTATAAAGGGTTGATTTCTCTTTAAGTAATTTAGTTGATTCAGGTAATTTTACTTAATGTTTTCTCTTATTTCATGTAACCTACACTTACCAACTAAGTGTTATAAAGAGAAGAAAGAGTGGGAGAGTATCTCTTTTATCCCTACCTTAAGTGATTTCTAAGGTAAATTATTTAATGAATTTCCTTTAGTGAATGGTTTATTATGTGTTTTAATTAACCCTAAGTTTAGATTCATTCTAAATAGCCTTATTCAATAAGAAAGGCATCTTAGGATTAGTTAGGGTGGATTACTATCACATAACACACACCCATTCATTTATTTCCACCATGTATACCATGCATATGAATAATCCTAAGCATACATATACATGCAATGCAAATCTTAGCACACTTGGATGATGAATGTAAGGAGATGTGATTTGAAAATTTGGATATTGCATTTGTTAATTGGATCATTAATGCATGTCTTTGTTATGTAGAAAAGAGAAATTTTTCATCCATTAGCTAAAGGCACATCCGCATGTATAAAAGTTATAATTGAGTACGACACTATTATTTTCTACACCAGAGGCATAAGGTACAAGACCTACTTATGGTTACTTAAAGCCTCGCATCCCTAGGATGTCCGGACTGATATACCACTTTTTTTAGATACATGTAGATGTACAAAAACTACAAGGATGTGAAAATCCATGCAAAAATTATGTTTCATTTATTTTATTGTATGATTTACATGTGTAATATGAAGATCCTTTCTAAGTCTTAATATAGAGATGCATAGGAATAGATTTAGGCAGATGTTGTTTTCTTTTCAAATGAACTATACACTTGCAAATCCTAAGTGAATCCATGTTAAGAGAAGAAAATTGAACTTCATAATACACATCTTATGTTATCATCACATGCAAGCTCTAACATCACTTCATTTATAATCTTTGATTTATAGGTTTTGAAAATAATTTTGGTCTAATAGTGATAATAGCCACTCATATTCTTAATTTTATCCAACACATGCAATTTAACATAAAAGGAAACATTTTATTTAGTTTTTTTTTTAAATGAATGCATGATTTCATATGGCAAACAATATTTAGTATGATTGGAAATAAATAAAGGAATGTAGGCACATGACTTCATTCACCCTAATTAATTCCTAAGGACAATCATATAAAATAAGATCATTTAAAATGAATCAAAATTCTTTAAAAAGATTTTTATCTTTGAATTTGATTTGACTTAGGAAATATGAGAAGGGTTTGCAAGTCCTAACCCATTCCCCCATGTGTGAATTGGTATGGTTTAATTTAGAATAATTTGATTCATTTTATGTTTTGTTTAGGTTAAGATATAAATTAAATGGATTAATTATCCCTTACCTATCACCTTAGTTAATTAATTAATAATAAGTACATATGATACCACATGAAAAGTAAATTTATAATGCTCTAAGAAATGAAAGGGGCTTAATGCAAAGAATGATTAATAATTACTAAACTGGGATCTCACTTAATTACTTTATGATTTTCTCACACATGTGAGCCAATCAAAATTTTTATCTCTCACCTTGTTATTAAACACCCAAGACCTACCCAAGAATAATTAAAGGGTTAATTAATTTTAATTTTGATTTTATTAGGCCATTAATTAATTGATTAAATGCTTTAGTTATGCTTTGATTTAAATGATGAAATTAACTTAGGGGAAAGGATCAAAGGCAAGGCCTCAATCTTAATCCCTAAATCATTCAATCATTCTACTAGGTTTTGATTCTCTCATTTTGAAAATCTAATCAATTGATTAATCAACTAATCATTCCATTAAGCCATTAATGAATTTAATTTTCAAAGGTAAAGAATACTTAGGAAATAAATTAGGAAAAATATCCCCAACCATATTCCCTAAGTGATCTTATTTTTTAACATGGATAATTATGTTCAAGTAATTAACCAAGCTATTGTTCATCCCTTAATTACAATTAATTTGATCAAGAGAGTGATTAGGGATTACTCAAATAATTTTCCTAATTAAGCAATCAATAAATACCAAAAAATAGGGGAGGTAGAGGTCATCCCCCTAAACATCCACAGAAAATTTGAGATTAATTGAATGCTCAATTAAGGTATAATTAAGCTAATTAAATTTTTAATAAAACCTTAATTAAGCTAAATTCATTGTTTAAATAATTAATTATAATTTTTCTAGATTCTCCTTTGAAATATCTTCAAAATGAGTCTAAGTTTACATTTTCTTGATTTTTCTATAATTAATTATGATTTTAAGAAGTTTCACCATTAAATGATTAATTATATTCCTAATCCCATGAGCCAAATAAGGTGTTTTTCATGTGGCACGATGGGATTGGTTATTTAAGTTGTCACATCTGAGTGTAATGTGCTTTGGGTCTCATCTGATCGGATGAGATTAATTCCACGCTATTAAGAATTATAGATCAAGCATGATTAATCATAAATTACAATCATGCGAATGAACTGTGTATGATCCTTCTCCTTCACGAGTGATGAAAGATGAACATCGTTCATCTTTCCTCATTCAATTTGAGCTCATCCGAGCTCAGATTGGGATCAAAATGATAATTAAGGTTCATCTAGTAGAGGGGATAATTCCCTTCGAAAGGAGGGGGATGCATATCCAATGATCAAAATTGCATGGGATGATAATTCCCTTCGAGAAGGACCAATTGAAAATTCTTTATAGCTATAATTTTAAATAATTACCTCACCGGAGGCTATCAGGTACTCCAATAAAGGTAGCTTTAATCTAGAGGCAAGCTGTTGAAGAATCTTGATTTGAAGTGGTTTGCTCGATCAAGCTCCTTCAATGGAGATCGATCTTGATCAAGTGGTACTTCCTTTAGATTTGGAAAATGGTTCGATTGAGCTCAAAGAGATCCAAGGATGGTGTGTGCAAGGTTAATTACACTTTGGTTGAGGATTAAGTGAGTTGAGCTCGAGATTGATCTCCCCTATTTTGATTTTGAGTAAAACCAAGAAATGGGAAGCTCGGGAATGGCTAAGGAAAGCTTGGGATTGGGGAGGCTTCAATTCGACTCCTAGAGCTCTGAGGAATGAATGTCTTCTAGTTTGAGTGAGAATGAGGGGGGTATATCTCCCCCTCCTTGGATTGGATGGTGGAAGGCTGATTTATCATTTTGGCTCAATGGCTTGGATTGGCTGATCAGTTTGAGCTAAAAAAATATCCCATATGGGTCATTTTGGGTGGAGTGAGGGAGAGTGGCTGCCCATGTGATTGGTGAGTGAATTTGATGAGCCAAGTGTCCTATGGTGGTTTGGGAGTTTGGTTTGGCCTCCCCTTGGACCATGGCTGACCCAAGCTTATTGGGTCATGTTCACCACCCTCCTTAGTGCCCATGTGGACCAATAGATGGGTTCCAAGTGGCCTTGGGAAAGGAATGGCCAAATTCCAAGTGAATTTGGTCATGAGATAACCTTTGGCCTAAGGGAAAAGTGGTTATTTGGCTATGAGTTTGATTTAGTCAGATTTAAAATGATCTAAAAGTGGGTTGGGCCAAATTTCAAGTGATTTGGAGTTCATTTGAATTGATTTGGCTCAATTTGACCTATTTGGGTCAAGTTGGGTCAAATTGGGTTAGGTTGATCAATTAGTCAAATTGGGTCAAACCATGAGTTAGGTCAAGTTCAAATGATCATTTGGAGCCTATAGGTATCATTGGTTTAATTAATTTGATTTATATTTAGTTTTGGTTCATTTAGGTTCAATTGGGTCAAATGGATCAAGTTGACCAATTTACCCATTTGACCTAATAGGGTAAGCTCATGGATTGGTTTAGAATTGGTTGATCATTTTAAATGTTTTGCAAGCTTCAATTTCAATTAATTCTAATTTGATTTGATTTCAAGTTGATTTGACCTTTTGGGTCAAATTGGGTTCATGGTCAATTAGGTTAGATTGGGTCTAATTGGTCAATTGAAGCTTTGGTCAAGTTCAACAATCAATTTGAAAAGAATTTGACCTCAGGTAATTAATTTGGCTTAGATCAAGATTTGACCAATGTTGGCTTAGGCCAATTGGGTCAACTTAGATCAAATGGCCAATTGGGCTAGGTTAGGTCTAATGGTCAAGTTCAACAATCAATTTAAAATGAATTTGACCCATTGGTTGCAATTAATTTGGCTTAGATCAAGATTTGACCCATTTTGACTTTTTAGGCCAATAATGGCTTGGTTTGGCTCAATTGATGGTTTGGTCATGTTCAATCATTGATTATGAATGGGTTTGAGTTAATGGTTTTAATCAATTTGGCATATGGTAGATTTTGGCTAATTTGGGTTCATTTGGGTAAAATGTTGACATGGTCAAAGGCTAGGTTTGACTTAGTTTGACCAAATTTAATGCAATTGGTCACCCTATGATGATTGTTGATCATGATTGAGGTTTAGATGGGTGTAGTTCAATCTAATTTGGGTTGGATTAATACTTGGCTCAAAAAAGGTCCTTTAGGTCACTTTGGGTCAAGTTAGCCTAAATGGGTCAATCAGCTTGATCAAGGCTTGATTTAAGTTTAGTTGAACTCACATATGAACTTATGATGGAAATATAAATCCAATTACAAGTGGTTTGGAGTCAAATGGGTTTTGGTTCATTTGACAATTTCAAGTCAAAAGGATGATCATGGGTTTGACTTGGGTTAGTTTGATTTTGGCTTGGTGATTATAGTTTATGTTTATATTTGGGTATGTGATTGAAGGAGTGATTGTTTGAAGAGAAAATCCAAGGGTTTGGATTGATTTGAGAATGATTTGGCTAAAATTCAAGAAATCAGCTTAAAGGATATAAATTGGGTTTGGATTTGAATTTATATTGATTTGATTTTTCCATTTGAATTTATATTTCATTTATTTTTTGTGAAGATAAATGAGAATATAAATGATCCATGAGAGAATCATGTGAATTAGGAGTGATTTGAATGTGAATTTGGCTAATGTATGTCAAAAAGTTTCAGAAAGGGGTTTTGATTTGGTTTGATTTACATTCATTTGATTTGGATAATTTGGATGCCAATTTCATTTATAGTTATGAATAAATGATGGAATAAGTGATTTATAAAGAAATCACTTGGCTTTGAGTTGATTTGAAGGATTTGGCTAAGCTTATGGATGTGGTTCATAAGGCTTAGGAAGATTTTGGACTTTGAATTGATTTTGTATTTGAATCAATCAATTAAGTTGGGATTGATTCAAGATTTGAGAGAATCAATTGAGTTGGTATTGATTTAAGGTTTGAATCATTTGGGATTGGAATTGAATTTGGAGTTGATTTTAGATTTGAAAACTCAATTGATTGGAGAGATTTGAAAAATGAGTAATTGATTGAGATTTGAATTGATTTGAAGGAGTGTACATGGGTGGATTTGGGCCATGAGGCTGGTGGTTGCCTTAAGTCTAATGCAGCCTAGTCCTATGATAAATTCTAAGCCTCTAGGGTTAGGTTAAGTGTTCACCTAATCAAGAAGTGTCTTAAGACTAAGGAACACTTTAGTGAAGAGATCATGATGGGAAGTTAAGAGCTCATTCAAAAAACATTATAAGAACATTTTAATAATACTATAACTTAAATAACAGTAGTTCTCTCTCAAATATATAAAGCCTGATGATAAATAAGCACCCACTAGTTTGATCATGGTGCTTTACTTATTCTCCTTTGGAATATGTAAATAAGTCTTCCAATTTGAACTCTCCCATTTGATTTTTATAAATACATGAACCTTTGATAATCTAGCTTTGAAATCTTTGGAGATATTTATTGACTACTTTAATCGAGAGTGTTCTTAGGAGATTCTCATTTTCTAAGAAGCTTGCTTCTATTGGGAGCTAAATAATCTGACATAAAATAAACCCTACTTTACTTCTCCATGTAAAGTTGGTGAAAGATCTATGGTACATACGTAGACCCATTTGCCTTAAGAGTCCTTTTTAGGTGATTAGGTATATTACAGGTGATGTTTCATCTCCCGAGATGATATATCATATTTTAATACAGCACCTGATCACTTCAATAAGTACCCCCTAAGATTTGCATGATATCCCTACGGATCCAAATAAAAACACTGCAACATGCAATACAGATTTATGTTTTGCACACTTGATGATCATTAATGCATGAATTTGGTAGAAAGAAATATTTTTATTTCATAAGCAAGTATATGCAGACATGTATTAGAGATTTAAGGAAGTATGTGGCATTGTTAAACCAAGGAAGTGAGATTATTGAAGACCTCATTGGGTCTAATTAAAGCTTCATTTTCTCGAGATGTCCATACTATATACTTGCCGACTTAAATACATGTAAACATGCACACAAGAATGGAAATGAAAATTATGTAAAGATTATGTAAAAGTAAATCTTTTGTTCATGTAAAGTAAAGTTTTATCCCAAATTCTAACACATTCATACACATGAATGAAATTAAGCAAGTATGTGCCATTGTTAAACCAAGGGAGTTAGATTCTCTAAGACATTGGGATACTTAAAGCCTAGTATTCCCGGGATATCCAGACTATATACTTGCCAACTCAAATATATGTAATCATGCAAATGAACTATGAAGATGAAACAATTTGTTACCATCTTAAATTATAACTAAATGTAAACTTTATTAAATATTTATAGCCAACATTAACTTAAATTTCATATTCGTATACATCAATAGCTTATAGTATTGAAAATAATTTGAGATTTATTAGTGATAATAGCCACACCATATAATAATATTTATCCAACACATACAACTTAAATACAACCATATTCATTTAGTTCTCTTTGTTTTTTGAAAACATGAACATGTGAAACAAATGTTATGCACATTTATAATAATTGAAAAAATAATTAAATATTGTCACACAACATACTCAATTGCATTAAGTGTTAAGACAATCAAGTCGAATAAATATTTCTTAATACTAACCAAAGTTCTTAATATTTGATTTTGATGTTCAAGTTATTAATACCTAAAGAGGAGAAATGATACTTAGAACTTACCCCATCCCACGTTGGTGATTTGATATATTTAAAGAAAGAAATTAAATGATTTTATCAGTTGATCAAATTCAAACCATTAAGCACATCAATTCATTACCCTTTCCTAAACTTCTTTAATATAATTAACTACTTGATCATAAGCCCAATGATATGCTTTTAGGAAAATAAAATTTGGAATGCACCTAAAGGAATCTAATGAAATTAGGTTCATGCATAAGAGTTAATTAGATTAAAGGAAGAAAGAATCTAAGTTAAATATTTTTATGATTTTTCCATACCAATGGTTAATCATAATTTCTTTAATGACTTTATGTTATTAAACACATAAAGGGAGATTAATGGATTATGTCTGAATTATCTAAACTAATTATTAATTTTATTTTGATTTTTCCTTTTATAATTAATTTTTATAATAATCCCTAATTATTAAACATGTTAATTAAAGAAATACATTTGGAGAAATAATTAAGAAGGGGCTAATAATTTCTCCTCGCTATTCCCATTGTCTACAATGATTAATTATCATTAATTATTTAAATTATTCATCAATTTTAATAATTATTTAATTGAATAAAGAGAGTAATTATGATTTAAATTCCAAATTCCTTAAATTATATAGCAAATAATTCCAAGAAAATTATGGGAGGCCGAGGACATCCCATAGAATCATCCCACTAAATTTGGAATTAATTAGCCAAGTAATTTGATCTTAATTAAGGTAATTAGCCTAAGCTTCAAACCTTAATTAAGAATTGTTCACTCGATAAATGAAGGATTTTATTTTTCATAAATTCTCCTATGTCTAGCCTTTCCAAAATGGGTTTATTTATATTTTTTATATTTCTATAATTATTTATAATTTTTTGAAGTTTTGGTCATTTAATTATATTTTTAAATTGATCTACATCCGGATTTGGCATTATTTTATTAAATCGTCATTAGTATAATGAGTGGATTGTTTAGCCATTCTAACATGATTAATCCAGATGATTCTATTTCTAATCACGTGAATGGATAACCATGAGTGTAGGAAGATAGACATCACTCACCTTTTATGGCTCGACTTGAGGCTGCTAGAGCTCATTTGATGGTGAAATTGACTCCAAATTGATCAAGAAATGAATCTAAGGGGATCCTATGGTGGAAATCACACGGAACATGTTTCACTTCAAAAAAGACCAACACTGAGGGGCCAAAGCAATGATTGCTAGATTTTTTGCCTTGCTAAAGCTAAAGACTAATGGTTCATCGATCAAGGTAGCTTTGTATTGAAGAGGCAAAGCCTTGTTTAGAAGATCATGAGTTGCCACCTTTGTCAATTTCTTTGTAGACTAAACGTCACTCCAAAGCTCACCAGAGTTAGTCTTGGGATATGTTCTAGTGGTTGAATCACTTAGAAAATGATTTATTTTGGCTCACTGGAGTGAGATGAAGATGTGGGAAAAGTTAATTTGAGTTTCATGGGGGCTTAAGTTGTTTGGATGGATGGGGCTCTCGGGTTCGATCAGGAGCTGGTCTCACCAATGGTGGGGTGCACGAGAAGCTCGAGAGAAGGTATGTGATTGTTCAAAATGCCATAAAGAAGCTCTATGTTTAGTTTGAATGGATAGGAGTATATTCTCTTTCCCAGCTAAAACAAGGATGGATTGGTTCAGCCTTTAAATGTGTGGTCGAGATGGCGGAGACCTAAGGTGGTCAAGGTGAGAGGCGAGGGAGTGTGTCATGGCGTGAGGTGTACACTCTCCCTTAGGTGGACCAATGGATGTCCATGGGTGAACTCACCCTCTCTTGTCCAAAAGCTGAGTCTAATAGGTTTGGATTAGGTTGGGTCAATGATCCTCTTGTTCAAAAAGAGCTAAAGGTGATTGTCATGGGGTAAAGAGGTGGAGAACCCACCCAAATGGGATTTTGTCCCATTTGGGATTTTATCCCATTTGGGTGGCTTGGTTCAATGGGTTTGACCCAAACAAGGTTCACCATGAGTTGGGCCCACTTGTGCAGGGCCTTGGTGACCCAAGATGAATCATTCCAATTTGGTTGGGTTTGGGCTAGGTTTTATTGGGGTTAGCTCCATTTGACCCATATGGGTCAAATAGGTCATGTTGGGTTAAGTTGACCATTTTGACCAAATTGGGTCAAAGTGGTGACTTGGGTAGTTCAATTGGTCATTTGGAGTGAATGAATGTAATTAGTTTGATTCAATTTGGGTGAGATGGGTTGTGTTGAACAATTTTATCAAATTGGCCAAATTGGCTTGAGCATGGGTTAGGTTTATTTCCATTGATCATTGGTAATTGATTGGAAGAGTTAATTTAAATCCATTTGGATCATGGAGTGAATTGGTTCAATTTGACCCTTTAAGTTAAATTGGGATTAATGGGTCAATTGGGTTAGGTTGTTCAAATTGGGTTCAATTGAAGGATGGATCATGATTAATATTGAATTAGTGATTGGATAGAAGCATTGGTTTCAACCAATTTGGCCTATGATTTAATTTGGTTCAGTTTGACCTTTTAGGTCAAATTGGGTCAACTTGGGTCAAAGGATCCAATTAGCTTGATTAGGTTCAATTGATTATAGTGGAGTTTTCAATAATGATTTTTAATCATCAATGGAAGGATTGGATCACTTTATTTGATCTAATAGGAGTTTAATTGGAGTTTGGTTTGATTACTCCTTTTAGGTCACTTTGGGTCAAGTGACTTCAAGCTAACTTGGACCAATTGGGGTTATGGATGGTTAGGATGTGTTCAATGATAAATTTGAAGTTAATTGGTGGCTTTGATTGCAATTAATTTGAACTCAATTAGGTTTTGGCTCATTTGAACTTTTCGGGTTAAATGGCTTAACTTGGGCTAGCCAATTTCCTTTGGTTCAATTAGCTTGATTGCAAGTGTTGGATTAGCTTGAAATAATCTACTGAATAATTGAAGTGATTGAGAAAATCAAATTGGACTTAGTTTGTTTGAATGGGTTTGAATTGAGTCATAGGATCATGATGGAATTAACTCGGGTTAAGGTCCAAGTTAATTTAGCTTGGAACTTGGAATATAAAACCAAATTTAATTAAGATTAATTGAATAAGTTTGAGGTTAGTTTAGTTTCATTTACATGAGCTTAAGTTTGGATGAGTGAATATGTATGAGGTTTGATTTGGGTCATAGGATAGGTGAAACCTATTTGTCTTAAGGTGGAGTCTAAGCTTAGGGTTATGCCCTCTAAGTCTCTAAGCTTAAGTTTAGTGTCCTCTTAATCACTAGAAGTATCCTAGACTAAGAAAATCTAAGTGCCTAAAAGGTTCCTACATCTAAGATGAGAAAGATTAATCCTTACTCCATAAGTGAGGTCAACAAAGAACTTTTTTAAGCATTTATAGCCAATATCAAATTAAACTTTACACATTTTATTTATTATTAACTTATAGTTTCAAAAGTTATTTGAGATTTTTTCATAATAGCCACACCATATAATAACATTTATCTAGCATGCAACTTAAATGCAATCATATTCTTTTAATTCTCTTTTCTTTTTAAAAACATGAACATATGAAACAAATGACATGCACATTTTATAATAATTAAAATAAAGTAATTAAATATTGCCACATAACATACTTAATTACATTAAATTCTAAGGATATTCAAGACAAATAAGTATTCCTTAAGACTAAACAAAATTCTTATAAGATTTGATTTTGATGTTTAAGTTGTTAAAACCTAAAGAGGAGAAATGATATTTAGTATTTACCCCATCCCATGTTGGTGATTTAACATATTTGAAGAAGAAAATTAGATTGATTTTATGGGTTGATTAGGTTTAAGCCATTAAGCACATCAACTTAGTTACCCATCCCTAAACTTCTTTATATTAATTATCTACTTGATCATGAACCTTCAATGATATGCTTTCAGAAAAATAAAATTAGCAAAGCACCTAAAAGATTCTAATGCAATTAAGCTCATGCTTAAGAGTAATTAGATTAAAGAAGAAAATAATCTAAATTAATACTCTTATGATTTTCCCACACCAATGGGATAATCATAATTTCTTTAATAACTTTATGTTATTTAACACATAAAGGGAAATTAATGGATCATACTTGACTTACCTGAACCAATTATTCTTTTTATTTTTACTTTATCATTAACTTTCCTAATTATTCCCTAATTATTAAATATATTAATTAACCCTCTTAAGAAAATATACTTGGTATAATGATTAAGAAATCAGTCCTAATTACTTCTTTTCATTATTTTCACTATTCACTTTGATTAATTATCATTAATAAATTAATTTTAACTATTCACCAATTTTAATAATCATTTAATTGATTAAAGAGGATAATTAGGATTGAAATTTTAAATTCTTTAAATTACATGGAAAATAATTTCAAGATATTATGTTAGTAGAGGACATTCAAAAGAATCATCCCACTAAACTTGGAATTAATTAGCCAAATACTTTGGCCTTAATTAAAGTAATTAACATAAGATTTAAACTTTATTAATTATTGCTCACTAGGCATTAATTAGAGATTTTATTTTACTTAAATTCTCCTCTATTTAGCCTTTCTAAAATGGGTTTATTTGCATTTTTTAGAGTTTTTTTATAATTAATTATGATTTATTGAAGTTCTTGCCATTTAATCACATTTTTAAATCCTAATTAACCTTTTAAACCATCGACGCCACATGGATGCCGACGCGATAGTACTTTCCACATGGTGTCACAGTATTGGCTATTTAAATCATCTGGTGCGATAGCTAACTAAGCGACGACATACGTGATTTCGTCTTGGCGTCCGATCTTAGAGCAGATGATCGAGATTAATCCCATGAATTTGAAGAGATTAAATCAAAATTTCTAATGTCATTAACCATAGTCATCCATTCTATTCATGCAAAATGGATGGCCAGTGATTCGTCATCCCACATCGGAAGACGAACACCATCCTCTTTTTGTCACTCAATCCGAGCTCACTAGAGCTCGTTCGATGGAAAAATTGACTTCAAAAATATCAGGGAATGAATCTAAGGAAATCCTACAATGGAAATATGAAAATATGATTCACTTTAGAAAAGACCAACACTTGATGCCAAGACTACGTTGCTGAATTTTTACCTTATCGGAGCTAAGGACCTATGGTCTACCAATAGAGGTAGCTTTGTCTTAAAGAGATGAAGCCCTACTGAGAAGATCATGAGCCACCTCCCTGTCAATCGATCTATGGACCAAACGCTATCTTAAAGCTCATCAGAGTTGGTCTCAAGATATTTTTGATAGTTGAATCACTCATGAAATGATTCATTTTGGCTCGCTAGAGTGAGGAGAAGTTTAGGAAGAGTTAATTTGCATTTAATGGAGTTTTGAGAAGTTTGGATAGACAGAGCTCTTGGGTCTGATCAGCTGGTCTCGTCGATGGTTGGCTGCACGAGGAGCTTAGGGGAAGGTTTGAGATTATGTGGAATGCTCTTAGAAAGCTCTTTGCTTAGTTTGAATGGATGGGGAGGACTATACTGTCTTCCCACAACCAAGTTGGGATTGGTTCAGCCTTTAGCGCTCATCTAGCCGGGTAATTGCGGAGATGGCGTGTGTGAAGGTGGCTAAAGGTGAGAGGTTGAGGGAGTGTAGTGGGCTGGCGTGAGGTGTACACCCTCCCTTAGGTGGACCAATGGATGTCCATGGGTGAACTCACTTTCTCTTGGCCAAAGGCTGAGCTCAGCAGCTTTGGCTTAGGTTGGGTTAGTGATCCTCTTGTTCAAGAAGAGCTAAAGGTGGCTGTCATGGGGTAAAGAGGTGGAGAACCCACCTAAATGGGATTTGTCCCATTTTGGTGGCTTGGTTTAATGGGTTTGACCCAAACTGGGTTCCATGAGTTAGGCCCACTTGGGCAGTCCCCTAGTGGCCCAAGGATAAGTCATGCCAAGTTTGGTGGGTTTGAACTTGGTTTGAATGGGTTTGGCTCCATTTGACCCATATGGGTCAAATAGGTCAAGTTGGGATAAATTGATCATTTTACCAAATTGGGTCAAAGTGGTGACTTAAGTGAGTTCAATTGGTCATTTGGAGCGAATGAATGTAATTAGTTTGATTCAATTTGGGTTAGATTTGGATTTGGCTCATATGGTTCAATTTATGTGAGATGGGTCATGTTGACCAATTTTACCAAATTGGTCAAATTAGCTTGAGCATGGGTTAGGTCTATGTTCAATTGATAATTGGTGATTGATTGGAAGAGTTGATTTGGATCATGGAGTGAATTTATTTAATTTAACCCTTTAAGTTAACTTGGGATTAATGGGCTAATGGGTTAGGTTGACCAAATTGGGTTCAATTGAAGGATGGATTATGTTCAATATTAAGTTAGTAATTGGTTGGAAGAATTGGTTTCAATCAATTTGGTCTAAGATTTGATTTGATTCAATTTGACCCTTTAGGTCAAAATGGGTCAACTTGGGTCAAAGGATTCAATTGGTTTGATTAGGCTCAATTGATTATAGTGTATGTTCAATAGTTACCCACAATCATTAATGAAGGGATTGGATAGATTAATTTGATCCAATGGGAGCTTTAATAGGAGTTTGGTTCAATTACCCACTTTTAGGTCACTTTGGGTCAAGTGACTTGGTCAAACCAACTTCGACCAATTGGGGTTAAGAATGGTTGGGATGTGTTTAATGATGAATTTGAGGTTGATTGGCGGATTTTGATTGCAATTGATTTGAGCAATTAGGTTTTGGCTCATTTGAACCCTTTGGGTCAAATGGGCTAACTTGGGTTGGTCACATTCCTTTAGTTCAATTGGTTTGATTGCAAGTGTTGGAATGGCTTGAAATGATATAATGAATAGTTGAAGTGATTGAGAAAATCAAATTGGATTTAGTTTGCTTGCATGGGTTTGAATTGAGTCATAGGATTGTGGTGTTTTACCTTGGGTTAAGGTCCAAGTTAATTTGGCTTGGAGCTTGGATTAGAAAACTAAATTCAATTTGGATTAATTGAGTAGCTTTGAGGTTGGTTTAGCTCCATCTACATGAGATTAAGTTTAAATGAGTGAATAGATATGAGTTTTTGTTCAAGTCATCGGATAGTTGAAACCTATTTGTCCTAAGGTGGACTTTGAGCTTAGGGTTATTCCTTATGAGTTTCTAAGCTTGAGTTTAGCATCCCCTTAATCATTAGAAGTGTCCTAGCACTAAGGAAATCCAAGTGTCTAGAAGGCTCCTAAATCTAAGATGGGAAGGATTAATTGTTACTCTATAAGTGAGGTCAATGGAAATAACATCATGCAAAGGTTATATAAAATAAATCCTTTATTTATGTAAAGTTTTATGGCATAAAGAAAGGGGTTTACTTTATATTCTAAGACATGCATACACATAAATGAAATTAAGTATGTGTCATTGTTAAACCAGAGAAGTGAGATTATATAAGACCTCTTTGGGGCTACTTAAAGCCTCATGTTTCTAGGATGTCCAAACTATATACTTGCTAATTCAAATGCATGTAAACATATACATAGAACATAAGAATAAAATAATCAATTACCATCTTTTAATTACAAATAAATGATCATTTTATTAAGTATTTATAATAAGCATTGATTTATGATTCAAATAGTTTGATTCATAATTAACTTATATTTTCAAAATAGTTTGAGATTTATTAATAATAATAGTCACATTATATAATAGCATTTATCCAACTCATGCAATTTGAATACAATCATATTATTTATTTATTTTTTTAAACATGAATACATGCAACAAATGTCATAAACATCTGTGATAATTGAAAAAAAGTTATTAAATATCACCACTTAAATACTTGATTTCATCAAACCCTAAAGATAATCAAGTTAAATAAACATCCATTAAACCTAATTGAAGCTCTTTTAAGGTCTAATTTTAATGCTCAAGTTATTAAAACCTAAGGAGGAGAAATTGTACATAGGATTCACTCCATCCCATATTGGCTATTTAATATGTTGAAAGAGAGAAATTAAAATGTTTCATGAATTGATTAGGTTCAATCCATTAATTACATCAATTTGATTACCCTTCCCAAGCCTCTTTAACTTAATTAACCACTTAATCTTGAGCCTTCAATGATATGCTTTGAGAAAATAAAATCAGCAATACACCTAAAGAGATTTAATGCTATTAGGTTCATGCTTAAAAGCTAATTTAATTAAAGAAAGAAAATATTTAAGTTAAAAACTCTTATTATTTCCCCAATGAAATCATAATTTCTTTAATGACTTTATGTTATTAAATGCATAAAGAGATTAATGGGTTGGCACTTGAATTATTTAAATTGATTTCATTTAAATTTAATTATTAATTTTCTTAATTTATCCTTAATTATAAAATATGTTAATTAAATTTATTAAGGTAATACATTTGGAATTAATTAGGAGAAAGGGTCCTAATTATTATTTTACTTAATTTTATTGTTCATTGATTTTAATAATTATTAAATTGCTTAAAAGGGGGTAATTATGATTAAAAATTTTAGAATTTCCAAATTACATGGCAAATAATTCCCAAAAAAAATATGGGAGGTAGATGACATCTTATTGAATCAACATGTCAAATTTGGAATTGATTAGCCAAGTAATCTGGCCTTAATTAAGATAATTAGCTTAATCTTTAAACTTTAATTAAGCATTATTCATTAGATATTAATTGGAGATTTTATTTTTATTAAATTCACCTTTATCTAAGTTTTTCCAAATGAGTTTATTTGCTTTTTTAAGATTTTTCTATAATTAGTTGTGATTTTTTGAAGTTATGATTATTTAAATTAAATTTTTAAGCCTAATTACTCATTTTAAAATGTTGGTGCCACATTGACATTAACGCAGCAGCGCTTTCCAAGTGGCATCACAGCATTGGTTGTTTAAAATGCCTGACGTAGCTACTGACTCATTTGCCGCAAATGTGGTTTCGTCACGACCGTTCGATCTCGGATCGATAGAGATTGGATGGTTGAGGTTAATCCCATGATTATGAAAAGATTAAATCAAGATTTTTAGCACGATTAATCATGATCATTCATTCTAATCACATGGAACAGACGGTCGGTGATCGTCCCACGAGCACAAGAAGACGGAGATTGACGCTTCCACTCAATTAGAGCTCATCAGAGCTCATTTGATGATAAAATTGATTCTAAATTGATTAGGGGAGAGATCTAAGGAGATCATACTATGAAAATCGCATGAAAATATAATTTTTTTCACTAAAAACCAACACCTAGAGGCTGAATTTATGGTTGCCAGATTTTTACCTCACCGGAGATAAATACTAGTGGTCCGTCAATAGAGGTCACTTCATCTTGAAGAGATGAATCCCTATTGAGGAGATCTTGAGCTACCTCCTCGTTGATCAGTCTGTGGACCAAACGGTAGTGCAGAAGTCACTGAAGTTGATTTTTGGATGTCTTTCGGTGGTCGAATCAATCGAGAATCAATTTGTTTTGGATCACTGGAGTGTGGAAAAGGTGTGGGGTAAGTTAATTTAGCTTTGATGGAAGTTTGGTGAGGTTGGACTGATGAAAAAAATTTATGAAACCACATAGAGTTTAAGAATTTCTTATTTGGATGATCAAATACATCATTAAAGAATAAGCATATTATCTGGAAAGATAAACATATTTTCCTATAGTGGATTCAATCATTTAATAAAAGACTCCTAAGGCTAATGGGTCTTTCGTGTACGAGAGATTTTTCCTCTGAACTACATGAAACGTATAACAAGGTTTAATTTAAACTGGGTTCATGCTTTGCTATAGAAGCGGGCCCCTATAGTTAATTACATCTTAGGAAGGGTCTCTTCCTCAGAATACTCTCATTAGAGAAATAAGTTATTATTTTTAAAGATTTCTAGGTGATTTTCAAAGGATTGATATTAGGGAATTTTCAACTATGAATGGTTCAAAGTGGAGAGAGTTATTTTTAGAATCCAAATAGGATGAAGTAGGAAATGTCCGTTGATACTGGGATACCCAATATGCATTTCAACTATCCTATAATTAGGCTTTAAATTTTGGAATGTAGTTTAAACTTTGAATTGATATTTTCTCAAATCTAAGACTTAGATTCTAGCAGCACAGACTATAGAAATGCCTAAGGTTAAAGACTTATTCCATTGTGGGATGCTTCAGAACCTAATTTATAAGTGCTTCTGACACATGTCAGATGCTTGACCTAATTTTATTTTGGGAATTATTGGTCATTCCTCTCATTTGAGGGAACTAACTAATCCATGTATCTTCTGGACTTACAATCTGCTTGAAGAGGACTGACAACTATCACCACTTTAGCACATTTTAAATTCATGATGATAAGTCTTATGAATGCAAGATGGTTGAGTTGTATTTTTAAGAAAGAAATCTATGAATCTAGACTCACTCTTTAATCCTTAAGATAATGTAGGGTATGAAATGCATCTAATTAATGCACATTTTTTAGATTCTTATAAATTTTGACTTGATAATCATTTTAGGCCATGGGTATGCAATTTATGCCTACATGGTATGCAATAAGAAGAAAGTCAATGGCCAATTAGTAATAGAAGGAAAGCTTCCCTAAGAAGGCATCATCCTCATAGGTTAGATGTCCATTTTTGTACAATGGGAGAAGTAGTCCAATTCAAAGATTGAAGCAATATGATTGCATAATTTCAAGAGCTAATTGGTTTTAATTGATTTTAAGTTATTCTCTAGAGGTTTAATTTATGTGAACTATTGAATTATATTATTTTTATATTTTAATTGAATAAATTTAATTGGGTAGACATTTTAGTTTTTTCTATGGGCCTACGTCCAAGCATTCATCATAAAAAACACAACATAAAAGAAACCTAGAAAAGCAGGTTGATTCTATTATGCAACCAAAATAAATCAAACCAAGTTAAATTTATAAAATAGGCCAATGCAACTGTGTACCTCTATACACCCCGAAAGAAATAAAAATGGATAGTCGAACTCTGCCCTTATATAGCCCAGCCTAGAACTACAAGTTGAGATCTATTGGTGTTCTAAGATCATCTCTTTCTTCAAGGACCTGCATTGGGCATCATAGGGGACCTCTGCACCATCTCCTAGTAGAGTTAGCTCTTGTTAATCCTAGACCTCATAGATCTTAACCTAATTCTAAGCTCAAATTTACATTTATAAATTCAAAAATAAATCCTAAGCCCTATAAAATAAATGTTAGAAAATATAAACATCACACAACAGTTATATTTTTCAAACATGCTAGCTTAACATTAGTTGCTTGTCAAGCCCACTTGTCTTATGGACTATGCTAAAAGACATTTTAGCACCTGCAAGCAAATAATTTTATAATTTTAATTTTTGATAGAAATCTCTTCAACACAATCCCCTTGAGAAGACAATGTTAATTTTAGAAATAACATCCTACCATCCAGACTATCGGCAATCAATCCTAGTCATCTAGTTTAAAAGAGTACACAAAAAAATAATAAAGTTAAATCTCATCACATAATCACAAAAAATCACAGAACATCCTAACCTAAGTCTAGGATCCGTGACCTATAATTCTAGTGTCCGAAGAAAAGGCTTTGTGTGGCAAGACATTGCTAGACTTTATAATTTCAATTTTTATTTCTTTAGTTTGAATGTTGGTTTTTTTTACCTTTGGATGATTTCAATTCAAATAATTTAATGATTTTATCTTTATTTTAAGTACATTTTATTATGTTAAAATTAAATTAAGTTATAAGAATGAAGAATACAATAGGTTCCATTTTAAATGGAGCTCATTCCATTCAACATCTTAAGTCCTAATAGGATGATATTTTTATTCTAAGGTAAATATTCATCCTAAAATTCTAATTAAAATTCTAAGTATTTTGGTTGAATTTAAATTTACAGGATTTTGAATTAATTCAGTTTATTTCATTTTGTTTTATATTTCTTTATTACGAATTTTATGATTTTGGTTTGAATTAAGTCATTCTATTTATTATTATGATTTAATTTGATTTTTCTTTAAGTTAATCAATTTATCATTATGATTTGAGGTTCTTCTAATTTCTTTGATTTAAGATTGTGATATTGATATTTATGATTTATTCCTTTAGTTTTATTTACTTTATATGTTTACATAGTTGATTATGATGACTTATATTTTTTATTGAGTTCATCTTTGATTTAATATTTATGTTTGTTCATTGACTTTACTATATTTAATTCAAGGTAAAACTTAAGTGTAGATATTTTCTCTATTCAAGTTAAGTAAATTTTATTTTCATTAATGTGAAACTTTGGAGTTAATTTCATTTATTCATTTTCATTAATGTTCATTAACCTAAATAAATTTATATTCAATTTATTGTGTTTAAGATTATTCAATTTATTATATTCCATTTTTATAACTCATTTACATTAATGATTCTTTCATTATGGAATAGTTCTAAAATGTTGTATTTAATGATTCCAAATTGCGAAGTATGAAAAGATTCCATTTATCTTAATTACTTTAAAATAAAAGGAATGATTTTTATGTATTTTGAAAAGAACATTTATCTTAATGTAGAATTATTCTATGACTTAAGTAATTAAAAGAAAGGTTATTTCTTTGTTTAGTAAATGTGCTTTGTTATTTTATTATTTAAAAGTTTTAATTCACTCTAGGTTATGGTTTTAATCACACTTAACCTTTTTTATATTCACATTTCATTTTCTATTGTAAATAATATTAATGTATTTATGTATTAATACCTTATATATTTTAGAGATCAATGATGTGTTTTATATTTCAGTTTATAAAATGAAATTATTATGATTTAAAGAATTTTCATAATTAAATATGATTTAAGTTTCATATATCCTTTTATTATGATCTTCAACTTAGAGTTATTAGAATTTTATTGTTTTCAATTAACTTAGATTTCTTATTTAAGTGTTCTAATTTTAATTATAATATTTAAATTTGTACTATGAATTTTATCATTTTTATAATTTTTTGATTTAATATTTTCTTTAAATTAACCTAGAGATTTGGAAATTCAAATACTCCCAATCTAGAGGTCAAATGAATTTGAAATTTCTATGGCAAGTGGGGTTCCTTGCCTATTTAATTTTCCTAAAGTTTCACTTTGATCAGATATGTAATTAATATGTAATTAAGGATTTAATTATTTTATTAAAACCTAAAGCAGGCTTAGTTTAATGAAAATTCTTTAAGTGTTTTATTTTTTTCTTGAAAACCATCTATAATATGCATCCCAAGAGGGTTCATTCATAATTTTTGGTTCTCTTATTGATTTATTAAATTTAATTTAAGTTCAGGTTGATTAATTGAATTAATTAATTCAATTAATGGCATATTAATTCATTTGTGATTTATTATGTTCTCATGAGTTGTAATGGTTTATTTATGATCATTTGGGTATATCATGATGTTTGAATTGGCTTGATTAATTTCTTTCATTTATTTAATTTATTATTAATTTATTTCTGAAAATTAAGGTTTAGGGTTTAAAATTTCTAATATTAAGGTTCACTACTCAATAAATTATGAAAAATTTACATTATGTGCTTAACATCAATTTTAATCCCCCAAAGTTTCATTTGAATTGGATCATTAGCTTGAGAGTAATTAATGCTTAAAAATATTCATTCAAACTCAAATTAAAGTTAAAATACCCAAAAAATAATTTAGGGTTTTATTTTCAATGGATTCCTCTCATCAAGATGCATCCATAGAGCCTAAGTTTATAATTTTTAGATTTATATTTAATTTCTTATGTTTTTTTTTTGAAGTTTTATCTATTCTTCTTTAAGTTTTAATTAAAGAAAACCTGATTTTTCTATTTTGGTGTGTCTGATCCATGTGGATATGACATGGAGCTACATTCCACGGTGGCGCATCATTGCGCCATGCAGGAACCATGTGGATCTACGAAAAAAGGCGGTAATGCTACAATTGACCGTCGATGACCATGATCCACTAATGCCTTATCGTTTAATCAAAGATCCAACTATATCTCGGCTATTAGCTTCTTTTAAAAGAATGGACCTCGAAGATTACATCTCCTACATTGAAGGTGGAGGCTGGTAGCCGTTCATCATTTTCATGTGATTTCTGGCCATCTGATAGTTGAAATCGCGCAATTTCAATTGTAAATCCATCAATGAATTATATCTCGGCTATTAACTCTAAATTGTTTGATCTCACTTGAGATCAAATTCCATTTAAAAAATACCAAAGTCGAAAGCTCAAGGGAGGATGTTAATGGCATACCTCGATCTTAATGATCTCCGGCGATGGAGTTGACTCCAATAGTTGTTGAATGATGTGGGAAGCTTGTGTGCCAAAGGAATTGGATTGCCTCCCTCTAGATTTCTTCCTAGACCAACCTCGGTTTGAATTTTTGGCGTTGTGGGACTCTCTCCGGCCTCCCTGCGATAAGGGAAGCATGGAAAGGTAGCTTTCAACTTTATGTGAGGTCAAGAAGGTGATGGAAATGTTTGTTGCACTTAGAAATTGCTCAAAGTGTGTATTCTCTTTGGCCATGCATTTTTAGCTTTTTATTTCCTTTGGCTAGCTTTGCTAATTACAACCTTTGGGAGTTAGTTGTAATGCTTCTCATCTATCTCACACATGTCTAGGATGAAGAGGTGGAGAGAGAATTAGGTTATGCAAATGAAATTTGGCTTTTCATCCCTTTGACTTATCATGGCATTCCGTGCTTTGGATTTATGTGAAAGATGCTTAAGTAATTTAATTTTGGCTGGGAACCATCATTAATTAAGTCTATGAATGTTTTAATAACATCCTAAGTGAATTAGTAAAAGATGGGATTGAAATCTTTTTAGATTAATTCATTTAACCATTTCCTTCATTAGTTTAATTTAGGTCACCCCATTTGATGGATTAACTTTGGTTTAATGCTTTTATATGTCCATTCAATCATTAATGAACCTTTTGATAAAAAGGTTTCAAAGATTTTAAGATTTATGGAGTCTTTGATTTAGGTTTTGTCCATTTAATGTAATTGAATTTAGGTTACTTTTAATTAAGTCAAATAATTTATTTTGCTTAATTATAATGTGTTTAATTTTCCATTGGGTTAATCCAAGCAAATTAAAAGGCATTGGATCAAATAATTTTAATTTTATTTCATTTTGAACCCACTTGACCTAATTGGGCTTAATGAGTTAAGTTTGGGTTCATTTGGGTGTAGACCCAATGATGGGTTGGTTTATGTTCAACAATCAATTTGAAATGAGTTTAAACAATTGATTTAAGTTGATTTAAGCTTGATTTGGGTTTGAACCCAATAAGGCCCATTTAGGTCAAATGACCTAATTAGTTTGATTAAGAACATATTGGACTCATATTCTTTCAAATTCATATTTAAGTATGCTCATATTATCATTCATATCATTTGGATTATATTTGGTCAAATTTTGGTAGGTTGACCTTTGACTTGGTGGGACCAACATAAGTCAAACTCATGTAAAAGGGTTGACCAACCTTTGACCTTTGGATTAGATTTGAATTCATTTAATTTTATGTCATGATTTTATGTTTATGATTTCATTTGATTTGTCTTGGGTTTAATTTTAGTTTCTTTAGGTTTATATGGTAATAAGCTTAATTAAGGTAATTAGGTTTAGTTTCCTAATTAAACCCTAACAAAATCTTAATTAATTTTAAATTTAGAGTGGTGTACGTTTAGGTTGAATAGCTGGATTGAATATAATTAAACCCATTAAGTTAGATTAATCCAAGAAAAATGCACTAGATCACTAAATTTGATGACATAGTGCTTAGTTAGAAGGCTTCTAATTTAGGATTAGGAGTCGTAATGAATGCCTTTAAAAAAATGTTAACCTCATCCAAAAGTAAGGTCAACATGGACGGACAGCTTGAAGGGAGCTTGGCCTCGCCGGCGATGGGGTGCATGGGGAGCTCGGGGAATGCTCTAGGACTGCTCGAAATGCTCTGAGAAATGTCTCTCTTGAGTTTATGGAGAGGAGTACACATTCCTACTTAATTAAACCAAGGGCTAAGATTGGCTTAGCCTTTGGCAGTCGTCCTGCTGGAGTGGGTAGCCGGAGGTGGCAGGGGACTAATGAGGTGGATGTGTGTGAGAGGCTGAAAGAGCATAGTGGGATATCATGGAGTGTACACTCCTCCTTAGGTGGACTAATGTTTTCTCATGGATGAGCTCACCCTCTTTCGGCCAAAAGTTGAACCCAACTACCTTGGGTTAGGTTGGGTCAGTGGTCTTTATCCAAGAAAGGAAAAAGGTGTTGCCAAGGGGTGGGGAGTTTGAGAACCCATTCAAATATCAATTTTATCTCATTTTGAGGGCTTGGTTTAATGGGTTTGACCCAACTTGGGTTCACCATGGGTTGGGTCCACTTGGACATGCCCATGGTGACCTAAGGATGAGTCATGCCTTGGTTGTGTTTAGACTTGATTTGGTTGGGTTTGGCTCGATTTGACTCATGTAGGTCAAATGGGTCATGTTGGGCTAAGTTGACCATTTTTACCAAATTGGGTCAAAGAGAGAGTTTAGTTAAGTTCAATTGGTCATTTGGAATGAATTAGTGTAATTGGTTTGATTCAATTTGAGTTAGAATTGGATTTGGTTCATATGGTTTCATTTAGGCCAAATGGGTCATGTTGACCAATTTGATCAAATTGGTCAAATTAGCTTGAGCATGGGTTAGGTCTATATTCAATTAGTCATTTGTAATTGATTAGAAGAGTTGATTTGAATTGATTTAAATTATGGAGTGATTTATTTCAATTTAACCCTTTAGATCAAATTAGGCTAAGTAGGCCAATTTGCGTTGGGTTGACCAAATTGGGTCCAATTGAAGGTTGGATCATGTTAAATATTCAATTGGTAATTAGTTATAAGCATTGGTTTTAACCTATTTGGTTTAAGATTTGATTTAGCTCAATTTTCTTTATGTCAAATTAGGTCAACTTGGATCAAGAGGTCAAATTGGCTTGGTTAGGTTCAATTAGTGATTGAGTCATGTTCAATACTCAATATGTGGTTAATGGGATTCATTGATTGCAATTAATTTGGATTAGAATATGATTTAGTTTGATTTGGCTTTTAGGTCACTTTGGGTCAACTTGAGTTAAAGGGTCAAATTAGCTTGGTTAGGTCCAATTGATTATAGTGGAGAGTCCAATAATGACCTACAATCATCAATGAAGAGATTGGATAGCTTGATTTGATCTAATGGCCATTTGATTGAAGTTTGGTCTAATTGGACCTTTAGATCACTTTGGGCTAAATGATTTAGTCAAGTCAATTTGGACCAATTTGGGCTATAGATGATTGGAGTATATTCAATGATGAATTTGAAGTTGATTGATGGCTTTGATTGTAATTGTGTTAGAATGGATTTTGACTCGTATGAACCATTTAGGTCAAATGGGTTAACTTGGGTTACTTAAATCCAATTGATTTATTTGGCTTGATTGCAAGTGTTAGGATAATTTGAAATGATTGATTAAATAATTAAAAAAAACCGAGTGAATTGAATTGAGTTTTGTTTGATTGTGTTGTTCGAATGGAGTTATAGGATTTGAAATGTGTTAGCTTGACTTAAGGTTCAAATTAATTTTGCTTGGAGCTTGGATTGGAAATCAATTTCAATCATGGTCAATTGATGAGTTGAGGTTGAGGTTTCAATCATTTGATTTAGCTTCAAATAAATTGATGGGTATGAGTGTTGGTTTAAGCCTTAGGGTAGGTGAAGCTCACTCATCCTAAGATCAGCTCTAGACTCTAAGGTTATGCCCTACAAGTCTTAGGCCTGGGTTTAGTGTTCTCTTAGTCACTAGAAATGTCTTAGCATTAGAGGAATCTAAGTGTCTAGAAGAATCCTAAACCTCAGATTGGAATGAATAATTCTCACTCTAAAAGTGAGGTCAACACTTTTAAACTAAATATATAACTAGTTTGTCATGGGACACCCTATATCATGGTATTTCAAAGGTAGGTAAGCCCAGTCATCTATCTATTCATCATGTGAACATCTTATAACTCATTTTTCACATGAACGCCTATAATTAGTTTATCATGTAAACATCCTATATCATAATGGAATTCCAAAGGGATGTAAGCCCAATCTCTTCTTGGGTCTTCTGAATGGGTCTGGGTTACCAAAATCTAATCTTTCCCTGATGATGGTCATGTTGATTGTAAAATTTATCTAGAGGGGATATGTATATTGAATGAAGCTCATCATTCAATATAGCTTGAAGTAAATAATCATCCATCCATCCATCATTATTTGTTAAGGAGGTTAAGGTAAGATAATTTTTGCTCACAAAAGAGATTACATCAATTATACATCTATATTCAAGCTCAAATAATCTCACCCTAGTAAGGACATGGCATGTATCCTCTCTACATGATTTGGTCATTAAATGATACCACATTAAAATGCGGGTATGACTAGAACCCTCTGAAAGAGGGCAGCTATACATCTCCACTATATTTTGGTCACAGCAATATTGTATATTTACTAATGGCTTTGTTCTTTGAGATATAAATCAAGAGATATATTTAATAGATAAAAAATCTTATGTTAGCTAAGGTTGACTTAATTTTATCCCTTTAAACAAACACCACCCAATTGATCATGTTGGGCTTGGATTAGATTTCAATTATGTTTGAATAATCATTTAGAGTGATTTGGGTTAATTTATTTATTTTAATTTTGATCAATTTTAGTTTTGACTTAAATTTGATCAAAATTTGACCAACTTTGACCAAAATGAGTGAAATTAATTTATGTGATTCAATTCACTATTTTAGGTTTATATTAGGCTTCAATCAAGTTTAATTATTTTGCATGATTTGGAATAATTTATTTTAATTTATTTAAATTTATTTTGATTTTGACCTATTTTGACCTAAAGTGAGCTTAATGGGCCAAATGACTAAATTGATCAAACCAAATCCAAGAAAGGGTTGAATTACGTTAAATAATTTTAAAGTGTTTCGGCATGCTTAATTTGATTTAATTTTAATTTAATTTGAATTTAGCTCAATTGGGTTCATTTGGGTCTACTTGGGTCAAGTTACCCAATTAATCCATTTGAGACCTTATTTGATTAAAATTTATTAGATTTGTATTTGATTATGCTCATTTGATAATTCTGAGGTTTTAGAATGGCTTGCTTAATTTGAACAAATTTTAATTGGTTGACTTTTGACTAAGTCAAATGGCTTGGTTAATCACCTTGAACCTTATCTATTTATTTTTGAGTTTATTTATGTTTGTACATTAATTTGTAATTTTTGTTTGATTTAATTTCTATTTATTTTGATTTTATTTGATTTATTATTTGGTCTTAGGTGATTTTGAGCGTAAATGGGCCAATTGGGTCAACCACCCAAATTAACTCAATTTAAGCTCAAATGAATTTAGATTTTAATTCAAATATATTTAATTTAGATTTCTATTAATTTTTATTATATTTGTTAAATTTATCAAGTTCACCTAATCTAATTAGGTTAGGTCAAGTCCTAGATCGATTCACAAGGATGGCTAAGTTTTCACTTTAGGGTATTTGAGTTTGATTTGATTTCAAATTTAATTTTGATTTTAAATTTTGACTTGATTCAATTTATTGTTTGATTTTGGATTGTTTAAACACTTGGTCACTAAGTGTTGTGTCTTAAGTGCCTAATTAGAAAATTTAATATCCTACTAAGATTAGAATAATGACATAAACCTCATCCAAAAATAAGGTCAACACTATCCAATTGCTACATGGTATAATGAGTGGCTTAATAATGTAAGGAATAGTGACGTAGCACCTCTAGAGTCACTAGATGTCATTAAAAAATCTGATGTAATTAAATATCCTTAAGAGTGATGTGGAATGCCCTTAGGTCACCTTTCCAAAGATTAAAGATTTTTCAAAACATAATTAAACTTGGTGAAAAATAAGAATTATTGGATATTCACACCTTTTAAAAAATTTATTTACACCACATAATAGACCTAATAATTACATGAAATTTTATAAAATAAATTATAAATATTACACTAATATTATGCATTTTTAGTTTTTATAATAGTACATCTTTTTATAAAAATAAAGAATCTTATTTTATAAAAAAAAGAAGTTAAACTAATATTTTTTTAAAAAAAAAATTTCTAAGCACTTTATTTACAATCAATGGATAACTAATTGGATTGGGCTTCAACTAACATGCTAGTTTTGATTAGCTATTGCTATACCAAAGTGCATTATAAGGGATCCTTGTATAAACATAGAGAATGAATCATGATGGATCAAATTATAGTTATTAGATCTACGTTTCTAAATCTAATAGTTAAAAAAAACTCTTTTTTTTCAATGATCTTGGAAACATAATGACTGAGGAAGAAGTAAATGATAGTACCTCCTTGTGTGCATGACTACTATCAATTAGATGGCTATAAGGTCAAAGAAGATGGTGGTGACACTATAAATATTATAGGTGGCATCAATATAGCTAGAGGATTGAGAGATCTTGGTGTCAAGATAGGTTTTCATAGGGATTTTGGGCTTTTTGGTGGAGAAAAGGCTTAACCCTGTGAAGTAATTATATGATCATAATAAAACTTAGAACTAAGTCTATATAGAAACCTTATGGACTTTATAGAGAAAGAGGGCGAGTACTTTTGGATGACATGAGATGATGAAGGTTTTATTTAGATTTAGAGCTCATTTGGATGGCTTATCTTTGGAGTCGAGCATGCTTAGAGAAGCTAGAACTAAGTGCAAAGTACTAAAAAGAGTGGAATGTTTATTTGACTCTTCCTTCTTAGTTTTTATTGGATTTCCATTAACGGCTGTGATAGATTCATCTAAGGCCAATAGGTTGGGGAGATATTTATCATATGGAAGGAGATATTTAAACATCCCTATGTTTAAGGCGAGAATATAAAGAGGTAAATCATCTTACAGGCATTTGAATGGCTTTATTTGATTGAGTCTTTAAAGATATTTGAGCAAAAGGGATTTTGTGAGCCCATTGTATTAGGTGATTCCCCATGTGTGGCCTTAGTCTAAAATAGGTGGGGGTAATTTGGGTGAACTTTAAATAGTCTATATAGCTTGGTTTTCATAAAGGGCACAAATATGAAGGTTAAACTTTGACCATAAGAATAAGTTAAAATTAATTGACCCCCTTAGGATCTAGGTGGTTAAGTTAACCTTATGTTTATAAGAATTATAGTAGGAGACCTAGGTCCTTTAGATTAGGTCATTTATATCCAATTCCCCTCGGCTTGATAAAGGCTCCAAGATTACCCTTTAGGGTTGACTATGCTTGACCCATGTGGTTCTCAATGACTCTTTGGTGATTTAGCTACTCTTAAAATCCATGGGGATTAGATGGATCCTTTATGAGATATTGCAAAGCTAAGTGAGCCCATATATTAAGTTGACCCCTTTAGGTTAAAATTATACTTAGGCTTGGTCATGGAAGATTTAGCTTAATGCAAGTTTGTTTGGTGGTTAAGATGTTAGGAGAAAGAAAAAATATCAAAATAATTTGAGAAAATCAGGAGCAAAACTTAAATGAAATAAATAAAATAAAATAACTGATGAACAGATTTTATGTGAAAAATTCAAGAATGGGAAAAACCATGGACTCACACCACATCAAAAAATTCACTATAATAAAAATGAGGAGAATTGAATGAATCACACTTCACTCAAGCCTCTCCACACTTTCATCACTCTCAAGCATGGACTTTCTACTTTTTCTTAAGAGAAAATTGAAAAGCATTATTTAAAAAATATAAAATTACCTAAATATGGATTTTCTACTTAGAATCATGATTCCATGAAACTAGGGCCTAAGTATTAGCAACCCTGTCATTCTACTCTTTTGCACAGGGTCTATCACTGTGGCTCTACCTGTTGTAGCATCCAAACATTGGCCTCTTTGTCTTTGTGTTTTTGTGTTCAGGTCCTAGCATTGCAATGTTGTGTGTTATAGTGCCAATGTGCTTGCTTCATTGTCTTCCTGATGCAATTCCACAATCCTGGCACCGTAGCACTGACCTTTTAGTACTGAGGTACTGCTATTTTTGCTCTGAAGTCAAATTCTTCATATCACAGCATCGAAGCCCTATGCACCAAACCCTTGAGTAGGTGGCACACTACTCTTATGCAAGCTTACTATCGAGCTCGACTGATGAAATTGAGGGCTGAGTCAGCAAAGCATTCCCGATTGATGGACATAATCAAGCTCCATATAATAACATAAGAATCTAAGCTTGAATTATGTTATATTAATACTTCTTATAATAGTTCAAGATGTCCATGCCAAGGTTAGGGGTCATTAACTGGGTTGATCCAACAATGGTTGGATCAAACCTTATGGTCAACAAATTCACTGATATTTAGAATAGGTGATCTACAACAACAACAATAACAACAAGCCTTAATCCACTAGGTGGGGTCGGCTACATGAATCCTTTGTCTCCATTGTGTCCTATTATGTGTCAAATTCTCATTTAAATCAAGTATACTAAGATCATTTTTATACATCTTAACCAAGTCTTTTAGGTCTACCTTTCTTAACATAAGGCAAATCTAATGCATCTACTCTCCTAATCGTCATCGACTAGATGCTTTATGAGGCCAAACCATCTAAAGGCAACTCTCCCTAATCTTATCTACCACCTGAGCTACTCCAATTTTTTCCAATATACTCATTTTGCATTCTATCTCTAAGAGTAAAGCCACTCATCCACCTGAGCATCCTCATCTCTCGTAACTTAACTTAGTCTTATGCTTTTATTGGCCAACATTATGCACCATAAGTCATTGCAAGTCTTACCACCATCCTTAAAAATTTTCCCTTAAGTTTAAGTGGAACTTTTCTAACACATAATAGGCCAGATGCATTCCTCCACTTCAACCATCCAACATAAATTCTACTAATAACATCTCCATCTATTTCACCATCATTTTGAACAATAGAGCCTAAATATATGAAAACGCCACTCTTATTAATGACTTGTTCACCTAATGTCACAACACTATCACTAGAACTTCTACAACTAAAATTACACTATATATTAGATCTACTTAAATGAAAACCTTTAGACTCAGAGTTGACCTCCATAATTCAAGTTTCTTGGACTCCTCTCTAGTCTTATCAACAAGAAGAATGTCATCGCAAAAGCATACACCAAGAACATCTTCTTGTAAATGCCTAAGAACATCCATAACTAAAGTAAAAAAGATAAGGGCTTAAAGTGATCCTTGATGTAATCCAACCAAATAGGAAAATATTTTGTCAATCCTCCTTGTTTGGACACAAGTAATGTAGTATACATATCCTTAATGACTTGAATATAACCAATATTAACTCCTTTCGCTCTAGAACTCTCCAAAGAACATCTCTTGAAACTTTATCATAAGCTTTCTAAATCAATAAATATCATATGTAGATCCTCCTTACTTTCTCTATGCTTCTCCATCAAACCTTAACAAATGTATAACATCCATAGTAGATCTACTTGGCATGAAACCAAACTGTGAGAAACTGTATCACATCGTAACTATGCTCAATTACTCTCCCCATAATTTTAATGTATGGCACATTAACTTAATTCCTCTATAAATTTGCACTTGTGCATCACCTTTATTCGGAACCAACAAACTCTTTCTCCACTCATCTAGCATTTTTTAGTCTTTAAAATGACATTAAAAAGATTTGTAAGCCAAGAAATTCCTTGATCTTCTAAACATTTCCACACTTCTATTGGAATATTATCCGGTCCTACTGCTTTTCCATATTTCATTTTTTTAAAGCTTCACTAACTTCAGATTTACTAATACGATAATAAAAATGAAATTCTCTATTTTGTTTAGGGTATTAAGGTTGCTAAAATCAATCGTACTTTCAGATCCTTCATTGAAAAGTTTATCAAAATACCTCATCCACCTATTTTCAATATCATTTTCTAAAAAAAGTATTTTATTATTTTCATCCTTAATACACCTCACTTGAACTATGTCTTTACTTCTATCTCTTTGGTTGGCTAACTTATACATACATCTTTCACCTTCTTTGGTATCTAATCTATTGTATAAATCACTAAAAGCTAAATTTTTTGCATCATATGCAACTTTTTTAGAATCTCTACAAGCCACTTTATATCTTTTCCAATTCTCTGAGTTTTTACATCTAAACCAAGTTTTATAACAATACTTCTTATTTTTTATCTTTTCATGCACACTTTGACTCCACCACCAACTATTCTTATTAAAGGAAGCTTTTCTTTTGATTCTCCAAGCACATCTTTAGCAACTTGCTTAATTTCACTTGCTATTTTTTTCCACATAATATTAGCTTCCTCATGAACATCCCAAATTCTAATCTCTTGTAGCTTGCTCTTAAAATATTTTATTTGTTCTTAAGTCCCCATCTAATTTTAGGACAATAATTTAGTTTATTTTTCTCTTACAACTTTTATCTTAAAATCTAAAACTAATCGATGTTGGGTACTTAGATTTTCACTTGAATGACCTTACAATCTTTACAATCTAAATGATCTATTTTTCTTATCATTAAATAATCAATCTGTGTTTTACTAGATCCATTTTTATAAGTAATAATATGTTAATCTCTTTTCTTAAATAAAGTGTTAGCAACAATAAAATCATAAGCTAAAGCAAAATCTAATATAGTCCTACCTTCTTCATTAGTCACTCCAAATCCATAACCACCATTAATACTTTTAAAATCTTCTACCACTCTACCAACATGTCCATTTAAATCTCCTCCAATAAATATTTTTTCTTCAAGCAGTATCTTTTGTATTAATCCCTCTAATTCATTCCAAAATTTTTCTTTTGCGCTTACCTCCAAACCTACTTGAGGAGCATAGACACTTATAACATTGATAATCTTAGTATCAACCATAATCTTTAAAGCTATAAATTTATCTCCACATCTATTAATATTTATAATAATATTCTTTAACGTTTATCTATAATCACACATACACCATTTCTAGTTCGACTTTTACCTGAATACCAAAGTTTAAAACCTAAACTATCAATCTCCTTGGCCTTCTCCCCAACCCATTTAGTTTCTTGAACACATAAAATATTTATCTTTCTATGAACCATAATATCTATTAATTCCATTAATTTAACTGTAAGAGTACCTATATTCCAAGATCCAAACCTAATTCTAGTTTCATGGACTAACTTCTTTGCTCACATTCATCCATAATGTGGGAACCCTTGCTTATTTAACACTGCACCCGGGCGCCGATGCAACGGCTCTAGCATATTTTTCATATTCAGTTTACATAGCCGCTGTGGGATGCCCTAGCATTAACACAATGATTTAAAGGAATTCATGTCATGATTATTTCAACAAGTTTTACGCTGGCTGTCGACTACCTAATGCAACCCTCCACTTTTCACATCCGACTTGGGACCACAATGATAGTGTTAATAGGTGATCTAAATGATGTAAAATAAAGTGAATGAAATTAGGGCCACTAAGGTATTGCAAGATAAATTAATGTCTTGAGATTGATTAAAGGACATAGTGAATAGTTAGCATTAGTTAGGTTGACCTACATTTGAAGTGGGCCTAAGTTAATCTAAATGGGACATTCGATGTATTTCAAACTCTTAAGGTTTAGAAAAGGCCTTGAAGATGACTTGCATTGGCTTGAGTTTTCAGTGGAGGTCAAGCAATACCTCAAAAGTTGTTAAAAAATTTGAGCTTAGCTCAGGTGGGCATGTTAGAGCATCTAAATGATCATGGAGAAGCTTATGGTCCTTCGTAGATTAACCTAAATTAAATTAGGGTTCATTGGGCCAAATTAGGGCAAACTTTTATGATAAGGTGGGCCAAAATGGTGGATGTGAGTTAGGATATGACTCAAAGACATTTCATTGAGGCCCGAAATAAAATTGGCTGAAATTGATGCCAATAATGTTATCTTATACCAAATTTCACCCTATATATATATATATATATATATATATATATATATATATATATATATATATATACAAATTTTAACTTTTAGATTTTAATCACTCCATTTTGCTGTTTTAATTATAATATTTCTCATCCTAATGATCTTATAAATCACATTGTTTATCATTATAACTTTTCCATTATTAAATTCTCTACATGAATGAAACTAGTGCTTACTTGAAAGCCTTTGAAATGAACAACATATCTATTTGGTTTGTTTGAAGCATTCGCAGTCACTCCTTTTAATTTTTCTTTCTTATTTCTTTCAGAATAAATACTTTTTTTCTTCAAAATACTTTCCCTATGGTAGAAAAAACATCTGAGTTTTCATCTAAACCTAAAAGTTTTTTTACCCTTAGTCTTACTTCAACAATCAAAAATAAAGCTTTTATATTCTCCATTTATCTTAGTTTTTTTTTTTTTTTCCTTTCAATTTCTAATAATAGTTTGTCAAGATATCACTGAAGCACAGATAATAAATCCTCCTGAATATGCAGAAATAAACCAATGCAATGCAGATCTTGATGATTCAGCCTACAGGTAATTTTATCTAAACAAAATTGAACAACATATTTAGACAATATAATGTAACAAAACAATAATCTCATAACTGAAAAAAAAATAGAATTTAGATTATCTTGCTTTCAGTAGTAATGAAGATCACTTGCAAGGTGACTTTAATCACAGTAATTATCAGATTTAACGACAACAGACCTTATAAACTTTCAAATAGTAAACAGCAATGATTGAAAGCTTAAAAATCATTAAATAATAATTATAATTCCTGAACAAAAGAGATAATAAATCAAAAGAATAGTAAATAAAAATATATTACAAATAAAAAACACACAAAAAATGTGATTTTGCATGAGTGTCTGCATCCATGAAAAGAAATTGAAATTTAGATTTTACTGACTCCAACGTCCAATCAAATACAAGATTTCGAATCCTTTCACTATTCTTGATCGCATATTTTCCTTGAAACTCATTCCTTGTCTCTAAGCTTTCTTGATACAGTACAAATTAATTAACCTTTGTTTAAAGGAAGGAGATAGAGAAGAATCAGCATGGCCGCTGCTCTTCTGGATAACGACTTGCTTGGAAGAAGAAGGGGATGAAGAAGACTTGTTAGAAGTTCTTGAAACTGAAATAATTGTGAGATTTGAATCAAATCAAGTTAACAGTTATTTTTTTAATTTTTGTGCTGCTGTTAAAATTTCATGTCATCGCCTCTAATTGCAAATTAAAACACTTTATACTTGTTTTTATTATATTATTTTTATTTTTTATTTTTAAATCTCGAACAGATTTAATAAGTATTTGCTTTAGCAGTATTAACTAATGCTCTTCAATAAAAAAAATTTGTTGTCTGTAATTGGTGTTAGTTAGGAGTTATAATTCCTAATTATGAATAATTGGTTGGTACCTTTCCAGAATTAAAAAAACAGGTAGTTGGTCTGAAGGATTGTCTAAGGATTTTTAACCAAGTGTAAACTAATTTTCAACTATTTAGATTTATATTGTCTAGACATCTGGCTTTATTTATCACAATTCAATTCCATTTAAATTTTAAACAATTTAAAAGTTATTTATTAAAGCATTTACATTTAAATATTATTCATAATTAAATTTTAATTATGAATACATTATATATATATATATATACACACACATATTTAGTTTAAATTTTAGATTATTTGCAACAAATAACATTTGTAAATTTACCCGGTTATAGTTTTTTTTAAGCATGTGTATTTATACTTAAAAAAGTTATTTCCCTTTGATTTTATCATCTTATAAGGTTTATTAAAATATTGCCATCCAAACAATTATCAGAATAAACAGAAATTTTAACCTCAATTCTGACTTAGGGGTTCGTGAAAAAGGATTGTATCATTTTTTTAGTGAAAAATAAAATATTGGTATTTGATTGGCTGAAAAAAAAAAATTTCGTCTAATTTAAACGATTTTATTTTACACAAGTATGTATGATAGCTAGCCGCTGGTCGGGCCGCCACCACGCTTCACGCCGCCGGTCGCCGATCACCACCAAGTACCACCGCCGTCATCCTGCCCATCATGCTGTTCGTCGCTTTTGACCGCTAATTTACATTAATTTTATTTTACTAAACCGAACACTAAAAAATAAATTCTTGAATTTAATTTACATCGATCAAAATAAACACAAAATATTTTCAAATACATTACATTCATTTTACATTAAATTTCTTTTACACTATATTCTTTTTTTAGCCAACAAACATCCTTTAATTAGAACAAAATACTAATTTTAATAGTTTGTCAAATCTTATATTTGACCTTTAATATTTCGTTTGATTCATTAGAAAAACTATCCAAATTACTTAGGCACAAATATGCTTAAATGTCATGAACAACACATTGAAAATATGCTTAAAAAAACTATATTTTTCTCTTCATAAAATTAAAGCTATCACTCAAAAAAGAGTGATGCATTGAATGATTGTCTAAATCATTCATCATGTCCAATTCGTGTTAAATGTGATAATAATCAAGATATATATATATATATATATATATATATATATATATATATATATATATATATATATATATATATATATATATATATATATATATATATATATATATAATGAAAACTAATGAAAGTTTGTGCATGTGCATGTGCATGTGCGTGCATATATCGCATGGATAATTACTGAAGAAACTTCTAAGATAAGTTAAAAAATAATTATGAGAAAGCTTTATATAGCTCATGAGAAATATTATTTAACACACTCAAATAAATATATTTTTAATATTTATATATTAAAAATAGAATATTAACAGATTATTTAATTATATATGAAATTATTTTTATCTTATCTTTATTTTTTAAAAATGATTAATAATAAATTAAAAAAACTACAATTCGAATTCATAATCTTAAAGAAAGTGTTCTTCTTTAATTACTAAGTCATGAATTATTTTACTTAATATAATACATCACATATATAAATATATGTCATATGGCACTAAATAAAAGGAACCTACATTATACAAAGCAAAACCCTCACATGCGAGATGTCATATTTGGTAGTTAATTATATTTGTGGGTATGTGTCTCCTCACATTGGTGCAAATGATTTATAAACTAAAGAAAGACTTTTATTATGCCACTTTGATCCCTTATTTTTTATAGGTATTATATTGTTATAGTTAATAAATGGCTTTTTTGGAGAAGAAATGGTGGCTCTGCCTTGTAAGTATATTTATATTTAATATACTATGAATATATATTACATAGCATGTAATAATTATATATAATTAAATAGAATAATTTTTAGATGATAAATTAAGTGATATATGCCATCATTAAATTAATCTCATCAAATATGAATTTTAAAACAATTTTAGATCACAAAATATCAATTGTCTGAATAAGAATTGGCTTTGGGATCATCATATCTTAGTTTCAGCAAATTTATATTTGAAATGAACATTTTGATGAGATTAATGTTTTAAGACCAAAAATATTTTGATCCAAGTACAAATGGACCAAAAACTAACACTTTCAAGTATAATTGTAAACTTTATAAGGGCATTTGAGGGACCAAACATCCTCTTATTTTTGCATGTTTATAGTTGAAACATGAGTTTAGATGAAAAAATGAAGGAGCATAAAATTGCTTAATTTTAATATCATTAAGATCTTAAGATATTTTAAAATGTTAAATGATTAGAGAAGCAAGACAGATCGTCCAAATTAAGTGTTCTAGTTTATGATCCAAATAATTGGAGTACCCCTCTTCTAAAATCTATAAATAAATCCTACTACAAATTCAAAGAATGATGGGATGATGTCACAGTAATGATTACACTCTATTTGCAAGCACTTTATGTCTACCATCAACAATAATGACAACACTTATTATTTCCATTAAGATTGCAAAATTTTGGCATGGATATTAACAACAATACTTGTCATTACTAACTAGACCAACATCTAACATCAACAATAGCATCGATGTCAGCCTTTATAATGACAAATAGCATCGCCTCTCACCACTAAGGATAACAATCGATCAATGCCAACATTGATGCTTATCATGAGCCACAAGGCCGACATCAACTATTATCATTAATATTAACTCATTATTGTCACTATTATTACTATTTGTCATCATTACAAAGTTTAATGTCAACTTTTCTAGTCATCAATATCACTCCTATAAGAAAAATGAATAAAATAGACAACTAATCATTTATATATTAACTCTAATTTCTAAAGCATTGTTTACTTCTACTATCAAAGTCATCTTTCATAATTTATATCTAATAAATCCTTCTATGATTATGGATAATGGCATCCTTTATAACCTAATACTCATATTACTAAATCATCATAATTAAGCCATTCCCTATGATTTTCCTATTTCTTAAAATTTTCATGTAAAAATTTCATATATCTTATGAGTTACTCTTAACTTAATTATATATATTTGTATGAGATTTATATATAAATCTAACATGATAAAGTCTTCCTTATCTTCATAAAATTTCAACATGTAATGGTTTTTCATCATCAGTAAAAATATATCTTGGTCTAGGGAAACTTTGGCCATAGCCTAAAAAGAATATTTATGTTAATATCTTACAATTAGGCAATCAATTATAATCTCTTGATGCATCATTTCCATGTGGAGCAAATCAAGATCATGATCAACATTAGACTCTAAAGGTCATTTAGGTTTAGTATCCTATGCACGATTATAGCTAGGCAACTTTCTTCCATTATCTTTTTATATATCCAAGGCAACCACACTAACAAACAATTTTTAAGGCTTCTTATATATATGAGAAATTCCCATGATGTATAAAACACATTATAACCATTGCATTTGAATCAAGATGTAATTGGTTTTTAAGAGAACTTGATTTAACTTCTTTTTATAACAAGTTGAATTTATTAGGTAATAATATAACAAAACTTTAAGTTATGGTAAATATACCTCAATGGATTTCTCTTGGGACCACATATAACGTTCATGAGCCAATACCAATATTAACAACATAATGTAAGCATAATTCCTTAAGAATTTCTCATAATTTTCATTATCACACTAAAGTTAATATTTTAAGGATCTTAGTTAATTTATAAAAGGAAAAATACCATAGAAGCCACATTAGTAAGGAAACCTCAAAGGATAGCTATATTGTATATGGTTCAGTAGCCAATGAAATTTTAATGAATTAATCCGTGAGAAATAACTAATATAATTACTAACGAATTTTCTATCAAAAAAATTTTCTAACATAATTTTCTATGGAGAATTGTCATTTTGAATGTCACTTGTTTCCACAATTTTTTTGATAGAATTTTCATCAAAAAAATATGTTAGAAATTTGCTTACATTTGAACCAACACACAACCCTTCCTCCATGTCATCTTCTTCCTTTGGCTTCCTCTTTGTCCAACAGTAGAACTGTATATTCTAGCATTCCAAATTTCCATGAAATGCTCCAATTTCTTCAATTTATTTAAACAATCAAAGTTAAAACTCTTGCACTAAATTCAATAAGTGTTTATTTATGATTTTATTTATTTATTTTTGTGATATGTGGATTTAAAATATTTAAATATACTGATATATCTCACACTATTTTGTTTTTTTGAGTTAAATCTAAGATTATTTTGTGTGTGTGTGTGTGTGTGTCACATAACTTCACACATTTAAGTTCAAATCAATATATATTCTTTATATGAATATTACTAATTGTGTGAAAATAAATTTCATAAAGTTCTGTATATATAAAAGTGATCTTTCTAACGACAAAAATATTTAATTGAATTATATATATGAATACATTCACGTGAACTACTTGTAAGATTAGTACATAATATTGAATATTTACAAGTCAAAAAATGGTCACTTAGACACTAATGTCATACTGGGGTTTGATAATCTAGTTAATCACTTTTATAACTTAAATAATAAAGGAATCTCTTTCTCACTTCTTCTTTTTTTTTTTTTTTTGTTGAAACTTAGGAATCCTTGTATTCCTTTGATTTCTTTTGAGGGTTTAATTATGTAATTATTCTCATCTTTCTTAGAGATGTTTATAGCTTTAATGTCGGCTTAAGTTTAAGCAATGTGTAATTAAAGATAATTGAGAATATTTTTTTATGATCTAATCATTATATTTCTCTATGTTGCAAATGGAATATAGTAGTGCTGATGACATCCCTCATAGATCAATCATGAGGATTGTCAAGTGGAAGAAGACTGTTTCTCATCCTAGATTTCATATTATTACTATAATTGCTTTCACCACAGCCTCCTCACTAGTCTCACCACCCTATATCACTCCAATAGTGCATACTTTTATTATTCTCTAGAGTCTATCAAATGATGTCAACTAATTATTTGGAATATATTTTTAGGAATGTGTTGGCTCATTTTGGTCAAATTTGTAAAACTATTTTAAGAGATTTAAATAGATCAATTTAAGTGAAACGATCTAGTTGATCTATCAAAGTGTCAATTATGCTTTGTTTATGTATGGTTGACTAAATAAAAGTGCTTTAAGGTTATAAGTTTAATTAATTTGTTCAATTTAAAGGTATATGTCCTATTGACCCAATAGGCCATTTGGTCCAACCAATCTATTAGGCTAGTCCAAAGACCTACTGTGCTAAATCTAGTAATGTTAAACATATTAAAATTTATTAAGATTGATTCATAGGGTTAATTAAATTAGTTAGTCCAAAGTATCCAATTGAGTCCAAGGATGTGGAGTTGGGATCTAGGGTGACCATAGGTCAAACCTAAAATTGCAATTCTTGATTAAAAGTTTCATTGGTCAATTAAATCTAACTCAATTTTCGTTGAGCTACTATAAAAGATGATTGAGTGCTCAAACCATCAACTGTTATTGCAATACGCAACTGAACGAAGCAAGATTATTACTAACTTAGAATTGGCTCTAATCAATGAAAATTAAAAGAGAGGACTCAAATCAAGATTTGAATAATATATGGTCTCCTTTTATAAGTTTTATAAGCATAAGGTAAATCTTAGAGTTATTACAACGTTGGTCCTAAACAACTCAACTTATAGGCTTGCCTAGGGTTCACCATAAACTAGGATTCGACCTTGGAATGAATTAAAGATTATGTTTTAACTCATAGGAGAATTTAATGATGATTGAATTTGATTCAAGCAATTATACTAAAAGATTAAAACAAAGATTGATTATATTATCATAGACTATGTGATTAAGTAATGGCACTACACTCAATCAAGTGTAAATAATCTAGATTGAAAATGGCTATCCAAGTCAACTTAAAAGCAACTTGAACTAAATAAACCTAAATATTAGGTGGCATTCAAAGGTTTCAAATTTTAGTTCCAACAAGCATCACGAATGATAAGAAATCAACTCAATTAAAGTAATATTATCGGTTAGATACAACTTATATTGATAAGCATCAAGAAATGACATTTTTTAACTAAGACAAGGGGTTGATCTTCTCTTATTTAATCAAGAAGGCATTTGATATGTTTAGAAAAGAGCATTGAATCAGAGGAAATAAGAACATTTTTTCTTCACTTCCTCAAACAATATGAAATGCTTTTAGTAGAAGTTCATTATGTAGAGCATGAAATATTATGCTATCCAACATATGTCAAATTAGTTGAGTTACAATCCCAATGATGATAATAAAAAAAAAAATTTTATTATAATAATTATTATATTCAATGAATAATCATTTTAAAATGATATTATATCTAGTTCAACTTTTCAAAAGTGATGAAATTATATTACTTATCATGCCAATATTTCTCTCTTTCATTATGATGCATAAGAGCATGTCTACTTATCCTAGGCATCTTTCATAATCACAACACCACCTTTAAAAGTATTTAATCTAAATTTACTTATGGGTGAAACCACAGCCAAAATAATGAGCACAGATTGAGTCTTACAGAGAAAGAAGTGAGATAAAGAGAATGCCAGAGAGTTAAGATATATTGGTTTTAATATATTTCAATTAGAATATGAAAGTTGATGTGACCAGAGTCAATTAAAATAAATCATACTCATCCTTTGATTCTCCATTTATATGTCTAGATCAAGATTTAATACTGCATGAATGATTATATTTGATCAATAAAATTTAAATTACATAACAAGGCTTAATATTATTTGCTATAAAATTATATAATTTTTTTAGTTAATAACTATCCAAGTACTCAAGTAATACTTTATCAGTTTCAAAATTAGAATTAAAATTTTCCTAAAGAATTTTCTTTGATAAATTCTTTGGCTAGATTAATAGTGAATTCAATAACAAATTCAATGCAGCCTATCTTAACCTATTTGTTAGAAGCTTAGGCAACCAAACAAGATATCATAGGTTCAAAAGCCTTGCATACGTTTGCATATAAGTTTGTGATTAAATTCATATAATCTTCCCAGAAAAAGCAAATTCTCTTAGTGATTTTATTACGTGTGGCCACATAACTTCTAGGTAACCCTAAACTTCATTTATTGTGTTTTAAGGACGAGGGTGAGCATATCATTTATTTCATCGACTTTGATATTTGGTTTGACTTAAGGTAAATATATTACTAAACTTTATGAAATCCCTTTAAAACGAGTGAAACTAAAAATTACCATAGCCATGTCTTCCTGAAATCTCTACAGCAATCTTCTTTTGTTATTTCCCATAGGGTTGTCGGCAACGAAAGGTTTTTGGAGCCTTTAACTATGATCAACGGCCAACCTTTCATCCCCTTCTCGGATAACTTTCTCGTATAAGGAGGTTTTTTTGTTTTCACTGTTGAGACCAATCTATCGTGATATGAAGCTTTAGGAGAATCAAGCATTGCTTTGCATTGAGTTTTTCATTTCTTATTTTACCATTGTTTCATATGTATGGGAATATCAGTCGTGGGAGAAGGTCGGTTTGGAATAAGCTTTATCATTTATATTCATGAGAATTTTTTTCCATGGTTTTTTTATTAGAATATATATATATATATATAAATATATATATGTATAACTTTTGGGAAAAAAAATAATTTTTTTTGGGGGATTTATATACATACCACATAATTCTATATATTTATATATTTAACACTTAAACTTCAATTTTTGCATATATATAACACCCTAATCTTTAATATCACATCAAAAGTATCATCATCATTCACTTTTTAAAAGTGAAATGCACTTTTTTAAGCATAAAAAAATATTAGATAAATAAATATCTAACTTTAGGTATTAGATATATAAATATATAAGAATTATGTAGTATGTATGTAAATCTCCCTCTTTTTTTTTTTTTTTTTTGCTATAAATTATAGTTAATTGGAGTAGCTAAAATGTATTGGATGAGTGTATGACAAAAAAGACCTACGTTTGGGAAAGAATCAACAATTGTTTGGGTTGAAATAAAAATATCTTCCATAATCATAATATGATCAACAGCTTGATCAATTTAATGCATCTAAAATAAGGAATAAATTATTTTTTATTAAGTATATGAATATATTTGTTGATGCATGTATTAAAGAAATTTTATTTGTATATATATAGTATTTTCATTTTACTCTACATCCACCAATTCAAATATAAAAAAATCATTCTTCTAAAAATAACTTCTAAATATTTAGAATTGATATGGCTCTCAAAATATGACTAGTCAAAGCACAAATCTTGATGTCGAAAGCGATATGATTTTGAGTCAAAACCGATCGAGATCAAGCACTTAAAATATCATTGGAATCTTTGGGACATCAATTAAATCCCAACTCCCAAATATGGAGTGTTTATAGTCAAATCGGCGTCTCGGAGGGATCTAACGAGCCTAAGATCTCATAATTCCGACTTCATTTGGGCATCCAAATGCTCAAAATACATCAAATGATCGAAGGAATCATCCTGAGAACCGTCCGATCGAGGGGAGTGGTACGGGCTTTACATGAATTTACAAGAATGCCCCTCATCCCATCTATAAATAGACCTTCATTCCTCACATGGGGAGGCCGTGAACAAATGAAGAGGAGGCTGAAACAAGTGAAGAAGAGAGGAGGCCGCCGACGATTGATCAACCGCGACCAGCCGATCTTATGATCAATCCCAAGGAAGAAGAGGAAGAGTCAGAAGAAAGAGAAGAAGAGTCCAAACAAGGAAGAGGAAGAGTCAGCAAGGAAGAAGAGGAAGAGTCCAAGCAAGGAAGAAAAGGAAGAGTCAGCGAGGAAGAAGAGGAAAAGCAAGTGAGGAGGAAGAGAGAGCTCAAGCTTGAAGATCCTCCGGATCGCAGCAAGATTGCACTCCGCTCGTGACCATCAACCATCATGCAGACCGCGTCACTAATTGTACTGTATTCCGGAGTTACCGCATCTCCACCATCGGTAACAATTACACACACGATCATTGTTACAGGTTATTCCTCTCTCATATTCAATTGTAATCATCAGAAGATTTTGTACTCAAACAGGATACATAGTGGAAGCTTCTTGGGCTAGGCCGTGGTTTTCCCCTCTTTTGAGGTTTTCCACGTTAAAAATTAGTGTCTCTTGTTAGCTCTTTAATTACGTGTGTGTCTTTGGACTTCACAACAAGGCTAAAGTAAACTTTCACTCTCGCGGTTTTCTAACGCATAGCGGTTTGGCCGTCTGGGAAGTTGATTCCCATTATTTCATCTTGTATGGCAATCAAGTTTTCCAACAAGATCAAAACCACCATCGAGGTGGAGCATTCAAGCTTTTAAAGCATGGCGAAGAATGAAGATTCATCAAACTTTGTTCCTTGATTCTGCGGGCGGGGGAACTCTTAATCTCAAAGATAAGTCAAGCAACAGGAAAAGGCAAAGATCAATAGTCAACTCGGCAAGCTCATATTATTCGACCTCTTCCATACGGGTTAGCGTCATGTAAACGACTAACAACCAGATAGGTTAAAACGTCCTTGGTGGACTTCCGACCTCTTCCGGGTTAACGTCATCGGTAAACTCGACAAACAACCCAGGAAAGGTCAAAACGTCCTTGGTGGACTTCCTGCGATCTCTTCCATACGGGTTAATGTCATCGAGCAAAAGCTCTGACAAACAACCCAGGAAAGGTCAAAACGTCCTTGGTGGACTTCCTGCGATCTCTTCCATACGGGTTAATGTCATCGAGCAAAAGCTCTGACAAACAACCCAGGAAAGGTCAAAAAAAAAACTTTGTACCCACTCCGCACAGGTTAATGTCATCGGATAACACTCTGACAAACAACCTCGGATGGGTCAAAAATCATCGTCATGCGGTCACCATCGTGGTCCGCTGCGACCATATCACGGTCTTACGGTCATCACCATTTTCCGGTCATCCGCTACCAAAGCGTCGATTACCACCGTTTCGCGATTGCCATACCGAACCCATTCGGCCGCCAACCACTATAACGATCACCGCGACTATGCGTCGGTCCGCTCGATCATCTCGGCAACCTCGCGGTCACCACCATCATCGTCGGTCATCCCACTGGCAATCGCCGTCGACAACCATTGCCGTCGCGCCGAGCACTCGTTAGCCCATAGCCGGTCACGCCGCTACTACCGCCGGGCCAATTATCGCGGCATCTTCGCGGTCATCACCATGTCGCCGGTCATCGCGCCATTCGGCGTGGTCGCGAAAACGTCCCGGTGGACTTCAGCGATCTCTTCCATACGGGTTAATGTCATCGAGCAAAAGCTCGACAACCCGGGAAGGTCAAAACATCCTTGGTGGACTTCCGATCTCTTCCATGCGGGTTGCGTCGAGTAAACACTCGACAAACAACCCGGATAAGTCAAAAGCGTCCTTGGTGGACTTGCGACCTCTTCCATAAGTTAACGCGTCGAGTAAAGCTTCGACAAACAACCCGGAAAGGTCAAAACGTCCTTGGTGGACTTCGCGATCTTCCATGCGGGTTAGTCGCCGAATAAAGCTCGACAAACAACCAGGAAAGGTCAACTTTGTACCCTCGCCGCAGTTAATGTCGCCGGATAACACTCGACAAACAACCGGATGGGTCAAAATCCTCATCATCGCCGGTCCACCAGGACTACCATCGTCGTCACGCGCCGCCACAAAAATCGCGGTCACCATTTATCGGTCACCATCGCGCCGATATCGTCATCACCGTCGACAACCATTACCGATTCTGGTGCCGACCACCCACCGGTACCAATATATAGCCGGTCCGCGCCGCTACTCGTCGCGGCTAACTATCATCGCCGATCTTAGCCCGGTCATCACTATGCCGGTCATCGCGGCTAAATCGCGGTCCGTGGGCTTCTTGCGGTCATGCCATTGTCTGGTCATCCGCGCCGACCATCGGCGCCACCGTCGACTCCTCGGATTCAATTTGACCTCTTCCATACGGGTTGCGTCATCGGTAAAACTCGACAACAGATAGGTCAAACGTCCTGTGGACTTCCCGACCTCTTCCATACGGTTAACGTCATCGGTAAAACTCGACTAACAACCGGGGAAAGGTCAAAAGGTCCTTCAGCGGCCTCTTCCATGGGTTAATGTCGAGCAAAAACTCGACAAACAACTCGTGGAAAGGTCAAAAGGTCCTTGGTGGACTTCGGCCTCTTCCATACTGGTTAGCGAATAATATTCACCAATAACGGAAAGGTCAAAACTTTGTACCACACACGGGTTAATGTCGCCGGGTATAACCCGACAAACAACCCTGGGGGTCAAAGATCTTGTGATTCAATTCGACCCCATCTGGTTAACGTCATCGAGTCACACTCGACAAACAACCTGATAGTCAAAGATCCGTCACGCCACCACGTAGCCGTCCGGCCCGGTGGTAACGTCGCCATCGCCATCCGGACGATCCGGCCGGGCGGTCGCGGACGAGGCGTCGCCGGAACCGACGCAGGTGGGCCTTGATCGCCTCTAACCTGGACGATCCGGCGGGACGATGCGGGCGAGGTGGAACCGACTGACATACCGTGGGCCTCGCCTCTAACCTGGGATGATCCGGCGGGGCCGGAAACGGGCCGAACCGACCGGGCGTCGTGGGCCTTTCGCCTCTAACGGGCGATGCGGGACGATCGAGGCGAAGCGGAAACCGGAACCACGTCGTGGGCCTTGATCGCCTCCCCCGGACGATCCGGAGGCCAGCGACGAAGCGGAACCCGTGATGGGCCTTGTCGCCTCCCCAGCGACGATCCGGGGACGCGCCGGACGAGGCGGAACCACCACATCGCGTCGATGCCTCTAACAGACGATTCGGCCGGTCGCCGGACGAGGCGACCGGCGTCGCGTGGGCCTTGATCGCCTCTAATCAGACGATCCGATGGACGTGGCCGGAAGCGGAACCCGCGGGCCTTGATCGCCTCCTAACCCGACGATCCGACGGGGCGATGCCGGACGAGGCGAAACCCACGGCGTCTGATGGGCCTTGGCCTCTAACGGGCGATCCGGCCGGGGCCTCGCCGGCGGAAGCGGAACCACGACGTCGTGGGCCTCGCCTCTAACCCGGACGATCAAGGGGCGATGCGACGGTAGGAACGGAATCCGACGTACGTGGCCTTGACCTCAGCAGACGGTTGGCGGGCGATCGACGAGGTGTACGGGCACGACGTAGTGGGCCTTGATCGCCTCCCAGCGCCTCTTGATCGCCAATGCCTCAAAGGACCCTCACTCAAGAAGGAGAGGAGAAAGGTGCCTCTCCCTCATCTTAGGGGTATTTATAACCCTGGCAAAAGCGGTAAAACCCCTCAAAAGCTCAAAGCGGCTCAAAACCGCTCGGTTCTGGTAGGCCCGTATGCCGCGCAGCGACCCAGGCTGCTTCAGCAGCGCTGAGCGGCTTAGCCGTATGACGGCCACAGCTGACCTCGGCCCGCCAGGCCCGACCCGGAGATGTCCGCGCGACCGGACCAGCGACCGGACCGTCAGCGACCGGCATCCGACGCGTCAGCGACGACCGTCGCGACCGACTGAGCATGACCAGAACCCGTGACATTGAATAGAACGACTGACGCGACCCGTCGCGTGGCATGCGCCCGTGGCGAGGCGCGCGCAATGAGCTTGAGCCGCCATGTCCAGCGCTGAAAACTTCTGTGAGTATCCAAATAGCTCCATAACCTCAAAATCTCATGCCAACGGCTACACATCTTCTTCCATAATCATAATTTGTATTTTTATGATAATTTATTCTCTCAAAATGCATGATTCATGGGCCACATTTAGTTGAAGAACTCGTTATTTTCGAGCATTTGATATATTTTGGATGATTAAGCTAATGTCATCCAAAAATAGAGCAACTTATATAAATATATTAGTCAAAGCACAAATCTTGATGTCGGCGATATGATTTTGAGTCAAAGCCGTCGAGATCAAGCACTTAAAATATCATTGGAATCTTTGGGACATCAATTAAATCCCAAAACAACTCCCAAATATGGAGTGTTTATAATCAAACCGGCGTCTGAGCGGATCTAGCCTAAGATCTTATAATTCCGACTTTATTTGACCATCCAAATGCTCAAAATATATCAAATGATCAAGGAATCATCCGGCCGTCCGTCGAGGGAGTGGTATGCTTTACATGAATTTACAAGAATGCCCCTCATCCCATCTATAAATAGGCCTTCATTCCTCACATGGGGAGGCCAGTGAAGAACAAATGAAGAGGCTGAAACAAGTGAAGAAGAGGAGGAGCCACCGCCATCGTCAACCCACGGCCACCGCTAATCCTTCGCCGTCAATCCCAAACAAGGAAGAAGAGGAAGAGTCAGCAAAAGAAGAAGAGTCAAGCAAGGAAGAAGAGGAAGAGTCCAAGGAAGAAGAAAGAGTCCAAGCAAGGAAGAAAAGGAAGAGTCAGAAGGAAGAGAGGAAAAGCAAGTGAGGAGGAAGAGAGCTCAAGCTTGAAGATCCTCCAAGCAAGATCGCAAGCAAGATTGCACTCCCTCGGCCATCAACCATCGCCACCGGCCCGTCACTAATTGTACCACTGTATTCCGAGGAAGTTAGCATCTCCACCATCATGAACAACGATCATTGTTACAGTTGTTATTCCTCTCTCATATGCAATTCTAATCCCGTTATCGGAAGATTTTGTACTCTAAAGCAGATACATAGTGGAAGCTTTTCTTGGGCCAGTGGTTTTCCCCTCTTTTGAGGTTTTCCATTAAAATTAGGTGTCTCTTGTTCTCTTTAATTACGTGTGTGTCTTTGGACTTCACAACAAGGCTAAAGTAAACTTTCACTCTACCGCGACTGGTTTTCTAGCACCCAACAAGAATAAACTACATTTATTTTATATTATATTATATTTTATTTGTATTTTTTTTTCAATCAACCAAATGAACCCTAAATTCAATTGAGATATGTGACAGCTTTATTACTCTCACTGAGATAATTATAAATATAAATGTCATATCGATTAAGCTAATAAAGTTTAAACTATTATTCACGATGCAGTTGATCTTGAGATCAATGCGACTCATAAATGCATGATGGGTAGCAATGCAGGATATAGAAACTAAGCAGTATATTTAGAGATCATTGGGATCTATTCTTAAATTTTTATTTTAATTTATTTATATTTTAATTTAAAATAAAATATATTTTATATTAATGTTTTCTTTTAAATGCTCAATAGTTGTTTTGAATATTTTTAAAAATAATATAGTAGCAAGAATAAAAAAATATAACTAAAATATATCACAAATCATTTTAAAGATGTATATTAATTTATTTGAAAATTTTACATACATAGCTTGTAATTCTTATCCATTTAATTATCTAGCATCTAAATTTTGATATTTTATAATACTTTTTATATGTATGAAAAAGTGTACTTCACTTAAAAAATTAATAATTATACTATTAATGATATAATATTAAAAAAATTTATACTATTTTTGTTGATATAAAAGTTTAATAGCACATTGTTTATGCTTTTGCATATCTAGCACATAAAGTTTGATATTACAAAAATAATATTTTTTTTATGGATGAAAAGATGCATTTCACTTTAAGAAATTAATGATGATATTATTTTTGATGAAATAGTAAAAATTCGGTGCTATTTGTGTGAATATAAAAGTTTACATATTAATATTTTATATAAAATTTAAGTGCTATGTATGTAAATTCCCCTATTTCTTTTAGAGAAATTTACATACATGACACAATTTTTTTTATGCATTTACATATCTAATTCCTAAAATTTGATATTTACAAATTGTTTACTTTTCTTGTGCATGAAAATGTGCATTTCACTCTAAGAAATTAATGATGATGTTATTTTTAATATAATAATAATAAAGCTTAAATGCTCTTATTTTTATAAATATAGATATTTAAGTATTAGTTATGATGCACTAATACGGACAGGATGATACGAACATGAAATGACATAAGCATATAACAAGTATATGTGAAAATTTGCCACCACCCTTATGAAAAGAGTGTTTTAAAGTGTTGTAATTTTGAAGCATATGAGATAGTAGATAAGACACTACCCAGATTTCATCCTCATTTAGGACTTTAGATCCGGTTCCGGGTTTCTATGAACCCCCCATAGTTAATTACCCTCCCAATAAGTGAGAGAGAACTTTCGATTAAGGCTAATCGTCGTTTAGATCGTTGAATGCGTAGCGATAAATAGATATATAGAGTTTGAATTTAAGATATGAAATTTATCATTTAAACTTAAAAGTATGGTTGGTGGAATGATGACGTGCTCGATCCCAGATCCATTCGTCATCCGGGCAGCACTAGTCTACTTAGTCGAGGAGGTAAACATGATAGAAGGATCCTATCGAACACATAGGTTATGTCAAGAAATTCTTGTAGACAGGGTGGTGTTTATCTAGAGATCCTACCTTAGGCGATAGAGGGTTGTTTGTCCTCGGTGTAAATTCACTACTCAAAGAGGCGAGCCATTAGAAGCATCTCGATATCGTGATAATATAATAAAGTCGGATTGGCCAAACCACCCCGTCGAGGACTCGGTATCGCTTCATCATGGAGCCTACTTGGCCAATCGAGGACACGGGTCATGTCCTTATAGCATGAGATTGATTGAGAGTGAAAGAACACTTGATTTGACATGGCTATTGTGAGCTAGAATTTTCTTAATTTGTCACCCCCGATAAACAGTTGCGAAAGGTGGATGGATTAAGTTTTGATTTAAATTTTTAATGATAGAGTTTCATTTAAGTAGTTTTTTAGAGTGATTTTTAGTTTGAGTTAATTTGGTTTGAACAATTGATTAATTTGAATATATTTAAGAGCTTTAGATCCCGTAAACTCTGTTTAACTGCTAATAGAGGATTAGATCTATTGTCACCTGACAGAATCAGTTTCTCGAATTTAAAATTTTTATTATAGGTTTTTAGGTTTTGTTAACCCGGACTCAGTCATAAGACTAAACCGGGAAGCAACCCGCGCAGCATCCTCAGGCACTTGAATTTAGGCATTCAACATAATGTTGGGGCCCATGCGAGTGTATTTAAGAATTTAGGTGATTTTATGTTTGAATTATGAGATTGAATTTATATTTTCATTTAATTCCAACTTTAGCCTGCACAGCCTTTTTAGACATTAAAATTTGCACTTAAAATCTCTATGTCCGAGCACATGCAGATGTTTATAGCTTAGCTAATTTCATCTAATTAATGAAATCATTGATTTTGAAAATCATAATGAAATTCCTTACTTTTGATCAAGAAAGCTGCTTTTGTAGATTTTGATTTAATATCGCCTCATTTGTACAAAGATTGCGGTCGGTGGCGAAGAAGACATTTTGATTTAGATTGTAGTTTAAAACACTACTGGTACTTAGTTTACTTGTTGAATTTTTGTAATTTTTTCAACTTGATTATGCTCAATTTACATCAATTTTGATAAGTTATGCCGATTTCAGTATTTATTGTTTTAGCCCTACTCATGCTTATTAGCTATCATAGTAATCACTTCCATATTCGTATGAGAATTATTAAACCCAATTTAAATTCATCCTTAGATTTTGAGTTTATTTCAAGTTTGTCATGGGTTTGGTATTAGTCTCCTCCAAATTTCAATTAGAGCTTGCCAAATTTTGAAAAATTTATAAGAAAAGAGAACTCACTCATTACTTTCATTTAAACCATAGAGAATAGCTATTAGAGTTTGTGAGTTTAATATTAACCTCCCCAAATTTCACTTAGATTTTAAATAAATATTCTATTCTTTCCAAATTTTATTTTAAAGGCTCCCCCCTTTTTTTCTTATTTGACGTTTTTAGTTTAGAATTAACTGCAGGTTTCCCTACTTAGCGTTCTTAAGTCAGTTCATTTTACCCTCTCTTTTTTTAAGTCAAAAGATTTGATCTGCAACTGACCCTCCATCATCGTGAGAGCATCGGGGGTGTTTTAGCTTACTGGTATGCCTGTTGAGCGTAGAGGGTGTTTGTGACAACCATGGCCGGTTTCATCACTCGTGCCTTGAACACGAGGTCTTTAAACACGAAAGAAGATACAATACAATATATCCATCCCTTTTTTTTAAAGTTTGGAAATTAGACAAAATTTTGCGACATTCGTCTGGGGAACCATCCCAACAGTGGTGAAACTTACTTGATCAGCGGGGGTGTAGCATGATTATCGATACCACGACACCTTTTTCATTTAAATTCGCGCCTGTTGAGCCATGAGATCTTCAAATCTGCAAAAAAACACAAACATATATATATATTCACATTCATAGATCTCACATGTTACGCATTTTTTGTGTAGTACGTAAGGCTTCGACAAAGGAATGAGTTAGGTATCACGGTGTTAGAATGTAAGAGAAGTGTGGTAGAAAATCAAAAAAAAAGTCTCGTGAATGTTCTTCCTCAATTTTCGACGCAGTTGAAAACAGCGCTAAAGCGACGTCGAAAATCGAAGGAAGAATTCGCCTGTTGACGATATTCTTCTCCGATTTGCGGCGCAGCGAAAACGGGACGGCTAAAGTGAGGGAAATCATGCCGAAAATCGAAGGAAGAATTCGCATGTTGATAATATTCTTCACCGATTAAACGGATGCTAAAGCCGAGAAGCGACGAAATCGAAGAATTCTCCGCCGACGACGTTCATCCCCGACGCAAATAAAACGGGACGCCTAAGTGCGACGTCGAATCGAAAGCAATTCCCCATCGAATGATTCCCGACGGTTGGTAGGAGGTGCAGTGGGCGCCGCAACGGGCTTGTATAGCGTGGTTGTCTGGAGAGAACGGGCCAGGTTTGCGGGCTAGATTGCAGAATGGGCCGGAACAGTGGACTGGGCTGTAGGAGCAGGATGGGCCGGATTTTGGGTTGGCTGAGCAGCGAGCTGCAGTTGCGGGAGACGCGATTGCGGATTGGCAGCGCCAGCAGAAGTTTGATTTGCGGGGACGGGATGGGTAGGTAGTGGAACGCCGGCGGCGGGACGCAGGCGGGCTGGCAGCTAAACTCGCGGGTGCTGGATCGGATGGGACAGCGTGGGTCGTGCGGCGGTGCGAGGCGCGGGTCGGGCCGAAAGAACGCACAGGTCGAAGGGCTCGGTTTTACGACGAGTCGCGGTCGCGGGATGGATTGCGCGTGGTTTTGCGCGGTAGGCTGGAGGAATTGCGTCGACGAGAGGACTCGCGTTTTGTGCCGGGACAGCGGTTCCGAGCCGTGGAAGCGAGTTTTTTGTGGAATTCCGCACGGAGCGGCGGGTGTAGGATTGCGCCGGACGGTGGAACCGAGAGAGGAGAGGAATTTTACCTCTTTTTCTTTTTTGTTTTCCGACGAGAGAGAGAGGGTGCTGCCGGGAAGAGAGGAGAGTAGGAGAGAATGAGGAGGGAGTGGTTGTTTTTCAGTTTTTTTTTTGGCAATTTTTTTTTCCAGAAAATTGAAAATAGGGGAGAACAGTTGCTGCGTGAGGGGTAATTTAGAAATTTTTAAATAACTTTTAAAATTAATTATGCAGTTTTAATATGAATTTCGCACCCGTAAATACATATAGTCAATATATATCAATTTAAGATAATTATGATGTTCGAAAGAATTACAAAGACGCTTCGCGAATCGAACGTTTGGTTTCGATCAACGGCCATTTCACAAAATCGCCGCTTGACCGATTTCGAGCACTCGTCCAATTGAGCAAATAGTCTTACTGATAGATTTCGAAAGCCAATGACGGATCAATTTCACGAACGGGTTGTTTGATCCTACACCTCCCCGACCTCGATACGCGCAACACGCTGAGAACTCGAGCGCGGGTTGATCATTAAGTCGCATAATATTTATATTTTGATCGCTTTCAACATTCAACGTGATGGTGAAGTCCGCTCGTCGATTGGAGGCCTTTTGAGGTTATTTCGCGCTACGATTTCACCGAGATGATTGCCACTTCAAATCACTGACATTCATGACTCATCCGAATTTAGCGCCGCCTCATTTGATAGATTTCGACGTTTGTTAATGGTGCAATCAATTTCACAATGAGGTCATTTGACTTACACGCCTTCCAAACTTCGATACGACGCCGACACATTGATAGGTTGAGCGTTTAATCAATTATTGTTAGATTTTGAAAAATCTATATTATGATCAATTTCGATGTTCTGAACGCAACGTTAAAGTCCGTTCATCAATCGAAGGTCGTTTGAACAATTTTCAGTGACATCCAGTGTATTTTGAGCCTCATCGCCGTCATCCGTCCGAATTTGACTAGTGTTTGCCTGACTTACGCCACACACATACGTAATGCCAACAGTATAATATTGAAAATATAGGGTACAAATATATGCTATTTATGATATTATAAATTTTATATCTTAATAATTATAAATAATATATCTAATTTAAATAGAATATTAAGAATAAAAATGATAAAATAATTTTAAGTTTAACATGAACTTTCAAAAATAAAAAATTTATAGATGATATCAAAATAATAAGAAAAAAATTGTTGAACAGTGTAAAGACACCGAACTCCAACACTGATAAAGACAATGAAGGCACTGATAATAATTGACGATGCTCTACAATCACATAAAAAATCTAGCTACGCCTCGCAAAAGATGAGTTGGAGATTTAGATTGCAGAGTTTGTTGATGTTCATATCCACAGGGCACGACTCATAATTAAGAAATCAGTTATAAGTTTATAATTTATATTTAAAATATTTTTAATTTTAATTTAATAATATATGTGTCGAATTTTTTAAATTATCATTTTAATTGAATATATTGATTTTCGATATGTGTCATTATTCGACACATATTGGTATTTGATGCGTGTCACCGTTTCACAGATGTCAGAATTGCATACCAATATTTCTAAAAATATTGATTCATCATAGGGTATTATATAATATAGAGAGAGAGAGAGAGAGTCATATAAAAAAACCATTGGTTGGACGTTCACACTGTGGGAGTTATTTGAAATAGACATGTGATGTGATGTCTATTTAATAACATTTTTATTTTCAATTTTTATTTTAGCTTGAAGCCGCCCATATTGCGAGAAGAAGAATTTGTTATTTTTTTAAACTAGCTTAATATTAAATCTAATTTCATTTGCGTTGCGTCAGCAAATTATAATGCTATGTTTGTCTCCATCCTCTATCATGTTGGTAGAACAATTTTTTTTTTTTTCAATTCGAAACCCTCATTACAAATATATATATTGCTAGAAAATTAATTAGATAGAAAAAAAATTCTTGGCAAACTCTTTCAGTCAAACACAGATTTAAAAAGCGAACGAAAAACTTGAATTTTACGTGGAAAACCCCGAAAGAGGACCACGCTCGATAAAAGCTTCCACTATGTATATGTTTGAGATCAAGATCTTCGTCTGGGATTACAGTTGTATGTGAGAAGGGAATAATTCGGTAATAGACAATGTTGGCGACGATGTTGACATCGAAGTTGACAACGATGTTGGCGATGGCAAACGATAGTGGTCGGTGATGATGTGGCAACAATGGTGGACGGCGAGATCAGCGGTGGCGGATCGGCGGCGGTGGTTGGCCAGGTATGGCACGATTATGCTTGGAGGATCTTTAGAGCTCTCTCTCTCTCTTCTTCTCCTTCCTTCCTCCTCGTATATGAAATGAGGCTTTTATAGATTGGAGGAGTGGCGTCTCTACATGTACAAAACCGTATACTCCACTTCATGGACGGCTCAAAATGATCCCTTGATCATATGATGTATATGCATTTGAATGCTCAAATGATGTCGAATTATGATATCTTGGGCTTGTTAGATTCATTTCGTCAACTCGATTTGACTATAAACACTTTATGTTTAAAAGTCGATTGATAATAAGCTTGATCTCGGTTGCTTGATTTGATTCTTGCTTTTGCATCGATTCGTACTTCGGAGAATTTTGTCATATCGGTTGTCTATTTTTGGATGATATTATCTCAATCATCCAAAAATATGTCAAAATCAAAATAGTAAATTCTTCAACGTAATCTCAAGTCCATTAACCACACATTTTGAAGAACAGATCTTTTATGGCAATTATGACTATGGAACGTCTGAGGCAAATGCGTGTAGGTATCGTGGTCGAATTTGAGTTCTGGATCCATCCGGAATGCGAGCAGGCTTCATGACGCCCATGAGCGTGGCAGCGCCAGTGAAGCGTCTGGCCAGCGTCTGTACATGCCCGGCCATGGCGCCATGAAGGTGATTAGCGATGGCATGATTCATGTGAGCAATGAGCCTCCAATCCAGCGGAGCGAAAGCAGGTGGTGAAGCCATCGTCGCCGGTAAGCGCTTGATGGCCAGATGAGGCGAACAGCTGGCAGATTAGCGCCGGAATTCAGGCAGTTCGCCGGTGCGGCAGCCGATCTTGAGCATCACGCGGCGATCGGCAGAAGCGAGCGGTGCGACCCGTGGCCGGCGGTTACGGCAGTGGCGAAGCGGTTCGCGACATGGATTGTGACCAAGCGGCGTATGCGGCCGGCCAGTTCGCATGGCGATGTATGCGCCGCCGGCGCGTCAGGCCAGCGCTGTGGCCGAAGCGGTAAGCGGCGGCCGAACCGGTTGATTATTTTGGCGGTTTGCGGTTTTAGGCGTTTTACCATTTTGCCCCGGAAGTATAAAACCCCAGGGCTAAGGGAAAGCACCTTCTCTTCTCCGAAGGTCGTTTGGAAATATCAGCCCTCACGTCGTTGTTCGGTTTTCCCTCGAAAGGCGTTAAGCCTTGTGACCGTTCGGGTTTGGGCGATCAAGACTCACTGATACGTCGTTGTTCGGTTTTCCCTCGAAGAAGCGTCAGCCTTGTGACCGTCAGGTTTGAGGCGATCAAGACCCGAGTACCATCGTTGTTCCGGTTTTCCCTCGAAAAGGCGTCAGCCTTGGCGGACCGTCGGTTTGAAGGTGATCAAGACGCGATACGTCGTTGTTCGGTTTTCCCTCGAAGAGGTTAGCCGGACCGTCGGGTTTAGAGGCGATCAAGACCCATACTACGCGTTGTTCGGTTTTCCCTCGAAGAGCGTCAATGCCTTGCGGGCCGTCCGGGTTTGGAAGGCGATCAAGACCGGTACTACGTCGTTGTTCGATTTTCCTCGAAGCGTCAACCGACGCGGACCTCCGGGTTTGGAAGCGATCAGAAACGATAACGGGCGAGTTGGCACGGCGATACAGCAATGTGGCATAGTGGTCGGCAGCGGTGGCGGCGAAGCGATGGTTAGCGGCGGCAGGGTCAGCGAGCGGCCGTGAGCAAGCGACCAACGAGGGAGTTGGCGACAGCGGCGGTAGTCAGCATGATAGCGTTAGTCAGCGAGATAGCGCAGATGTGGTAACCAGAGATGCCCATGATATTCAGCCAGCAAGTAGCAATTGTAAGCCATTAGTTGCAGCCGGGGTGAGTCAGCGGCACGGTAATCAGTGCATACGTCAGTAGTCAGCGAGAGATAATGCGCGATGGTGGTAGCCGGAGAGTGCCGCGATAATTAATAGTAACCGGCGATGGTCAGCGATAATCCGGTGACCGGATAATTAGCAGCCAACAGCCGGTAATCCGCGTGGTGCGTAGCGGTTCAGATGGAGATGGCAGCATGGTAATAGCCGCGGAGATTACCGTGATAATTTGGCGATTCCCGATGTAGCAGCGGACTGATGGTTGGCGGCGAGGGTGGTCGGCGGCAGCGGCGCAACGGAGATCTTTGACCTATCAGTTGTTTGTCGAGTGTGACTTGATGGCGTTATCTGTGTGGAAGAGGTTGCATTTCGGCGAGATTTTGACCCATCGAGGTTGTTTGTCGAGTGTTACCGATGGCGTTAACCTATATGGAAGAATTAAATTGGGTCGTTGAAGATTTTGACCTATCAGGTTGTTTGTCGGATTGCGATGGCGTTAACTTGTATGGAAGAGGTTGAATTGAATCCGTTGAGGATTTTGACCATCCAGGTTGTTTCGAGTGTTATCATGGCGTTAACTGTGGAAGAGGTTACATTGAATCGAGATTTTGACTCATCGAGGTTGTTTGTCGAGTGTTACGATGATGTTGACCTTTATGGAAGAGGTAATTGATCGAGATTTTGACCTATCGAGGTTGTTTGTCGAGTGTTACGATGGCGATGCGTGTGAAGAGGTTGCATTAATTGGCGATTTTGACCATCCGAGGTTGTTTGTAGTGTTACGATGGTGCTTATGGAAGAGGTGAAATTGAATCCGTTGAGGATTTTTGACCTATCCGAGGTTGTTTGTCAGGGTGTTACCCGATTACGTTAACTTGTATGAAAGAGGTTGAATTGAATCCGCTGAGGATTTTGACCTATCCGAGATTGTTTGTTAGAGTGTTATCCGATGACGTTAACCTTTGTGGAAGAGGTTGAATTGAATCCGCTGAGGATTTTGACATCCGAGATTGTTTGTCGAGTGTTACGATGGCGTTAACTTTGGAAGAGGTTATTGAATCCGAGAATTTTGACCATCCGAGGTTGTTTGTCGAGTGTTGCGATGGCGTTAACACTATGGAAGAGGTGAATTGAATCCGGATTTTGACCTATCGAGGTTGTTTGTCGTGTTACGATGGCGTTAACTAGGAAGAGGAGAATCCGAGAATTTTGATCAGAGGTTGTTTGTCGAGTGTATTATCCGATGGCGTTAACTGTGGAAGAGGTTGAATTGAATCCGGAGAATTTTGACCTATCGAGGTTGTTTGTCAGTGACTTCGATGGCGTTAACTGTGTGGAAGAGGTTGCATTAAATCCACTAAGGATTTTGACCCATCTGAGGTTGTTTGTCGAGTGTTACCGATGGCGTTAATTACATTGTGGAGGTTGAATTGAATCGGATTTTGATCCGAGGTTGTTTGTCGAGTGTTACGATGGTTAACGTATGGAAGAGGTTGAATTAGTCGTGAGATTTTGACCCATCAGGTTGTTTGTCAGTGTTGCAGATGGCGTTAACTGTATGGAAGAGGTTGAATCCGTTGAGATTTTGACCCATCGAGGTTGTTTGTAGTGTTACGATGACTTTAACTGTATAGAGGTTGAATTGAATCCGGAGGATTTTTATCAGGGTTGTTTGTCGGTTTTGATGGCGTTAACGTATGGAAGAGGTTTAATTGAATCGGATTTTGACCCATCCAGGGTTGTTTGTCGAGTGTTACCCGATGATGTTAACGTATGGAAGAGGTTGAATTGAATCCGATTTTGACCCATCCGAGGTTGTTTGTCGAGTGTTATTCGATGGCGTTTGCGTGTGGAAGAGGTTGAATTAGTCTAGGATTTTGACCCATCGAGGTTGTTTGTCGAGTACGATGGCGTTAACGTATGGAAGTGGTTGAATTGAATCGCTAGATTTTGACCCATCAGGTTGTTTGTCGAGTGTTATACGCGTTAACATGTATGGAAGAGGTTGAATTGTGAGATTTTGACCCATCGAGGTTGTTTGTCGAGTGTTGCCCGATGGCGTTAACCTGTGGAAGAGGTTGAATTGAATCCGCTAAAGATTTTGACCCATCCGGTTGTTTGTCGAGTGTTGCGATGGCGTTAACCTGTGGAAGAGGTGAATCCAGAAATTTTGACCCATCAGGTTCTTTGTCGGTGTTGCAGATGGCGTTAACACATATGAAAGAGGTCGTGAGTCCACCAAGGACCTTTTGACCTATCTAGGTTGTTTGTCGAGTGTTAGATGGCGTTGCGTGTGGAAGAGGTGGTCCGCCAAGAACTTTTGACCTATCCAGGTTGTTTGTCGAGTATTTGCTCGATGGCGTTAACGTGTGGAAGAGGCCGTGGGAAGTCGAACTTTGACCATCTAGTTGTTTGTCGAGTATTTGCTCGATGGCTTAACATGTGTGGAAAATTCGATTAAAACATCTGTTTGTTGTAGCGTTGCTAGCGTTGGCCTTTTTCATTAGTATTATTGACTTCCTTCTCGAACTGATAGTCAATTAGATATCCAAAATATCGATTTGGATAGTCTTTTGAGATTAAGATTTGCCCCGTTTCTGACAAAATCTGAAGGAACAAAGTTTGATGAACCTTCATTCTTCGCTTGTGCTCCTTAAAAGCTTGAATTGCTCCACCTGGATGGTGGTTTTGATCTTGTTGGGAAACTTGGATAATCTTTTGAGATTAAGAGTTGCCCCCCAGTTTCCGACAAAATCTGAAGGAACGAAGCTTGATGAATCTTCATTCTTTGTTTGCACTCCTTAAAAGTTTGAAATACTCCACCTCGATGGTGGTTTTGATCTTGTTGGGAAACTTGGTCGCCATACAAGATAAAATAATGGGAATCGACCCACGACGGCATTGCGTGCTAGAAAACCGATTGGTAGAGTAAAAGTTTCACTTAGCTTTTGGAGAGTCTACACAAGTAAAAGACGAAAAACTCAGAATTTTTACGGAAAACCTTGAAAGAGGGAAAAACCACGCGGGGCTAGATAAAAGCTTCCACTATGTATATGTTTGAGTACAAGATCTTCCGTCTGGGATTACAGTTGTGAGAAGGAACAACGATTCGGTAATGAAAATGTTGGCGGCGATATTGACATCGTTGACAACGATATTCGTTGATGATCGGCGATAGTGTCGGTGATGATGGCCAAACAACAATTCGGCAACGGCAGGATCGGTGATGTGGCGGTGTGGTGGTTGACGGCGTCAGTGGCACGATTGTGCTTGGAGGATCTTTAGAGCTCTCTCTTCTCTCTTGCTTGGCCTCCTTCTCCTTCACTTGGCCTCCCTCATATGAGGAATGAGGGGCTATTTATAGATTGGAGGAGTGACGTCTCTGTAACATGCAAAAAACCACTCCACTTCATCGGACGGCTCAAAATGATCCCCTTGATCATGATGTATTTCGTGCATTTGAATGCTCAAATGATGTCAATTATGATATCTTGGGCTTGTTAGATTATTTTGTCAAGAATTTCGACTATAAACACTTTATGTTTAAAAGTTGATTGATAATAAACACTTGATCTCGGTTAGTCTTGATTTCTGATTAGCTTGCTTTCGGCATCAAGATTCGTGCTTCGACTAGAGGAATTTTCAGGGTCATATCAATACAATTATATGTGTGCTAACTAAATTTTTTTGTCATGCATTTATGTATTTACTTTATTGTACTATGATAGAAATATTTTCTTATATTTATCTGATGCACAATTATGCATACTTTTATTTTATAAGGTTTGTGCATTAAAATTTAAAAATATCAAATAATAGTATAATTGATGTTAATAATAATTATTATTGTTGCGTGCTAGAGAATTTTATTCCGGTAGATGCGAGATCTTAGTGTAGCCCAAAATTATCAACACACAAGGGGGGATATGAACACGGGGGTTATATGGAAAACGTTAAGGGAAAAACCGGCCTTGCCCAGTCTGTAGAACTTTCACTATGTGTTCAAAAGATACAGGTCCTTGCTTCTCATAGAAGAAGGTGTTTACAGGGGCGGAAACAATATTCTGAGTGTAGAAAAATACAATATCGGTCAACTCCAGGTGGCGGGTCTTTTAGTCCCACAGGGGCGATCTCCAGAGCTCCACGATCCTGAGACTTCGGTGGTAGCGCGGTGGTGATAGATGCGTCGGTGTCGAGGTCGGGTGGTTCTCGAGCTCGGTCTTCAAATCGATTTGGTCCTCTCAGGTGAGAATGAAGCTCTATTTATAGATTTTGGGAGTGGCGAGCCTTATAAATTTGTGGAAAACTCCAACCACTCCCATCGGACGGCCTCACGATCCCCGATCGACGGTGTATTTTGATGATCTGGGTGCCTTAATGATGTCAGAATTGGGTGATCTTGGATTTGTTGGATTCGTCTTGGCGAGCCGCTCGATCTGACTATAAATATGTCGGTTGGTGACCATTTGGCGGATCGGGATCCATTTTCATGCTCGATAACGGTCAGTCGATTCGAGCTTCGGATCGAGACTATGATGTTTCTTATGTTCGTCTCATCGAGATGGTCGTTTGTATAAGTTTCTTTGAAATCGGTGATTAGATCAAGCATTTGAAAATGCCTTGAGATTCGTGCTTGATCGATTAATTTTACGAGGATGTATCGATTCTATTTTTGGGTGACATTATCTCGATCATCAAAAAAATATATGTCAAATCTTGAAAATAGCAAATGAAATTGAGAGTTCAATGCGCATTTTGAGAGAAAATCTTCATAACTTTATATTTGTAGGAAGCAAATCGCGCGTATGTGGGTCGATATTTTGAGGTTATGGACGCTTGACACTACGGAAGTTTCAGCGTTCAGGGGACCCATGGCGTGAGTCGAAGTATGGCCAGCGTAGCTGACGCCGGCGGCCGCCAGCGGTAGCCGAAGCCCCATACCTGCGGCGAGCGCAGCGCTGTATGATCATAGCAATTGATTCAGTAGTCGCAGTGACCAGCGTGGAGTCGCGAACGCGTCGCGAACCCGTCGGCGATTGCCGCCAGCGGTGCCAGTCGATTCGCGCCCATGGCCAGTCGCCGAACCCACGTCAGCCTTGGCGAATACGTGGCGGCAGTCGCGTGGCCGCGCGTCGCGAACCCGTCGCGTCGCGCCAGCGGTGCTATCTGCGCGTCGATTGCGCCCGCTGTACGTCGCGACCCGCGTCCAGAACCCGTTGAGCGGCAGTCGTGGCGAGCGCCTTGATGCCAGCCCATGAACCAGCCTTGGAGGATAATGGCAGTCCGGGGTGTGGCGCAGAGCGGGCTTGACATGTGAGCCGTATGAAGACAGAGAGGTTTTGAGCTTTGGCGGGTTTGAGTGATTTTTGGGGTTTTACCCTTTTAACCATGGGGTCTATAAAACCCCAGGATAAGGGAAAATGCATTTCCTCTCTCTTCTCCTCTTAGAGTGCATAGCCCTCCCCACAGTGGGAGTTTGGGCACTCTTTTTGGATCACCTCCCAGAGGAGTGCATAGCCCTCCCCACGGTGGGAGTTTGGGCACTCTTCTTGGATCAACCTCTCTCATCTCCACCAGCAGTGCATAGCCCTCCCCGCGGTGGGAGTTTGGGCACTCTTCTTGGATCAACCTCCTCTCTCCACCAAGAGTGCATAGCCCTCCCCCTGGTGGGAGTTTGGGCACTCTCCTTGGAATAATTTTCATCTCGATCGTACGAGTTGCCGGTGTTTGTAGATGGGTGAGAATCTTTTGAAAGGGACACGTCCGACCCTTGTAGGCGGCGAGGGAACCTTCTAAAATGGGAGGCGAAGGTGGTGAGTCGTCGATCACGGAGACACATTGATGTTGGAAAAATATTATTTTCGAATGATTTGGTTCTTAAGTGTCAGAAGAAGTGCGATAGAGCCCAATCTCCGCCGTAGGGGTATTTCACCATTTACGAGATGAGTTTGGGAGCGGGATTGCGGTTTCCCCATCCCGAGATGATCGCCATTTTGTCGACATCGAGGTTTGCATTTCCCGGTTTTTGGCGGGGCAATGGCGATCGTGATGGGACTTATAGTCTTTTGAGGCATGCGACGCGACTCTTGATTACCTCCGCGGATGTGCAAGTTTACTGCGATGCACATGGTATTATCACTGCGAGTCGGCTACTTGACCTCGGACGAAGGATCCTCCCAAGAGTTGGGCAAGCGATTCTTTTTTTTGAAGAATGGGGGGTCTTCTCGAGAAATGGGAAAGGCGAGATTTACCCATTCCTACTGAGTTGGTGATGAAGATATCCTGGGCCGAAATTCCGAATATTGAAGATCTTGATTTGAGATTGATATATCAGCAATTTGTCGCGGGAGGAATCTTTGTTGAGATGGGGCTTTTATTCATCCGGCGGTCTTATGCGATTCGTTGAAAAGCGACAAAGAGGTTTCAAGCCGATCTCCCAGCGTCCTCGGCTTCTTCCGTGAGAAGGACCCGTCTCCGTGATAGTTGAAGGACCCGTCTCCAATAGAGAAGAGGAAAAGGCGAAGAGGTGATGGTGATATCGATACCAAAAGAGTCAGCCTTAGTCATCCCCAAGGATCTTCATTCGAGGGCGTGTTGAATCATTCTGCGTCGTCGACATCAAGAAGCGGTAACAATCCTTCTTGCGTTCATCATCTTTTATTTCCCATTTCCTTGTGCTTAACGTAATTTTTCTTATTTGAATCTTGAAGAAGCAAGAAACTTCAAAATGAACATTGTCTTTGAATAGTGGAATTGAGTTAAGTGAAGGTCAAGTTTCTCCATGGTGAATATAAGAAGCGGTATGTGGAGAAAGTAAAAGAGATGTCCGTGTTGGAGAATCAACTTGATGAGACGAGTTGGCGACTCAGCGACTTCTCTTTCTTTTAGTCGAAGTTGAAGTCGGGATGAATTAGTGGGAGAGAGGTTGGTTCTTGAGGATCCGAAGATCTTTTAGAAGGTTTAGTCTTGAGGCAAGAAGAGATTCTGGCTTCGCCTTTTCGGAGAAAGAGGCCTTATCTCGGGTAGAAGCGGGAGCGGATCCACGAGTGGAGGACTTCAGAACTTCGACGAGAGTATCATCTGAGGATCACGTTGAGGCCGAGACCACGTGTATGATGTAGAGGTGAAGGCTTTGGCGGTGTGTTGATGAAGGCTTCATCGAGGTTTCTTGAAGGGGACACGCTTGGCGTATCATGGAGGCTGGTGTTGAGGTCCTCTCTCTTTAGCTTCCCAGAAGCGGCAGCGAGGATGACTCGATAGTTCTTCATCATCTTGATGAGACCATCAAATGTAGTTGTAGTTCCTTTATGTTCTGTTGTTGTTGTATATTATTTTTTGGTTGATTGTACTTGTATGTTACGAGAAATATTAATAATCCACAAAATTATTTGTGAATATTTGAGTTGTGTGTCAAAGTGTACTTTCGATGATAAAGATTCGTGTAGAAGAGATCACGAATCCACTTTAGGATAATTTGATCTATTCTAAGATCATTACAGGCGTTACTTGATGACAAACTTGCGGAATATATTTATAGAGGTTCTCTTAGAACCTCTCGATCTATCTGGGTTGTGTATGCGTTTACTGATGATGTTTGTTATGGAGAAAGTTGTAGGCGATCTATAGAGGATTGCCCTTATCCAAGGTTGTTTATCGAGGCGTTACTCGATGATGTTAACGTATAGGAAGATCGGTCAATTCCCAGGATCGATCTTACCCTGAATGAGATACAACAATAGTTGCGTATCTCTTGAGTCGGTGTTTTAAAATGCAAGCATAAGCAAGAAAAAGTCACAATATGTATGAGAACTTTAACATAGATAGAAACATAAACACCTTGATGCCAAGGTTGGACAATAAATACGACAAGAGTATCGATAAATATTTCGATAACAATACAAACATACGATGATAATGTTTTCCACATTAGAATAAAAAAGGCGATATATCCGGTAGTACTTACGGAGGTTTGTAGCATTCAGTGCGTGGGAGAGTCTTCCCTCTATCCTTAAGCTTGAGCGTGCCGGGGCTTGATTTTAGACACCACCACATACGGGCCTTCCCAAAGCGGTGAGAGTTTGTTACGTTGTGGGCCTTTTCTCGAGTCGAGACTTACGAGGGCAGGTCCCCAACGATATTGCGTCTTTACCCTTCGGTTGAAACCTCGAGCAATCCGATAGGAAGCCATTAGTCTTGACATGTCGCAGTCTCTTTGCGGAGATCGGATGGAATCGAAGCTTATCGTTTTCGGCATCAAAGTTATGGGTTAGGGCTCGGGACCCGATGTGGAATAACGACCTCGGTTCGAAACACAGATTGCGGCGTTTCTCCGGTAGGGGTCCTTGATGTAGTGCGGTAAGCGAAAGAACATTGGATAGTTCTTGATTGCCCCGGTGGTTGATCGTGTCTTTAGCCCTTTTAGTATTGTCCTATTGGTGACTTGATCGCCCATTTGCGTGGATGGGATACTTTGTGTGGATTAGCGGATATGCGACTCTGGCGAAAGATGTGAATGTCTTTCACTGACTGCGTCCCATTATCGGTGATGATTTTTGGAATCTGCGGCGACAAATAATATTTTTCGGACAAATTGCTTGGCATTTGTTTGGGTGATTTTGGCCGGGTTGACTTCCACCGCCTTGTGAAGTAATCAGCGGCCAAGATTATAAATTTTCGTTGCCAGTGGCAATGGGAAAGGGTCCCATTATGTCGATCCCCATTGAGCAAGAGGCTCTGGATTGTGGTGAGTTCTCTGAGATGGTGTATGAGTGAGATTGGAATATGGCACTTGTTACACTTCTTTACAAACTCCAATGTGTCCTTCTTCATTGTAGGCGGTAAAACCTTGCCTCATGATTTTGAGGAGGGCTTTTCCTCCCAAATGTTCACCATAAATTCACGAATGAACCTCTCGCATTGCATAGTTAGCCTCAGAAGGTGGTAGACACTTTAAGTAGGGCCCTAAGAAGGACGCTTGTAGAGAGTCCATTATGGTGAAGTTGATTGCTCCGTGAGGATAGCATCGGTGGCATTGTTGAGGCCGAAAAGGACATGATTGATTGATCCATGAAGATTCTTTTGGTCCTCGAGATTGTATCACCCGAGGGCCTTGAATCTTGGGAAAGTGGATGTCCTCATGTATTTTCTCTTGAAAGATCTCTGTCGTTGTTGTGGCTAACTTGGAGAGGGCATGCTGCGTGTTACGCTCTCTTAGAATATGAGTTATCGATGGGTCTGGTCGGCAATAAGTGACTTTGCCAAAAGGCGATGCTTGGCAAAATGCGGATGGCGGGTATCGAATCTCCTTCAACTTGTGAGGCCTGGTGAGTGCAGTAGATGGCTAAGTTTAGACCTCCTGATCAATGGCGAGCCTTAGTCCTGAGGGCCTATTCTGACATTATTGGTGGCGGGAACTTTAGTGCGTACTAAAGTTATTTTACTTGGGAGATAAGCAAAATTCACGCTCCACTTGAGGAAGTACCTGAAGCTCCATCAACATATAATGTCCATTGATTTGTCATGGAGTGATGAATGATCTGTTCAGGTGGTGATGGGATGGTACATTCTACAACGAAGTCAGCGAGCACTTGTGACTTTATATCAGGACGTGGAAGAAAAACTCTCCAAGCTCGGCCGACCACTTCATCAATCTTCCGGATACATCGGGCTTTTGCGAGAATAGTTCTTAATGGAAGATGAGTGTAGGCGTTGATGGTGTGGGCACGAAATGCGGTGTTTTTTGCGAATTGCCAGGTCTTATCTCTGCTAGTGGATAGCGTCCCGTTCGAGAAAGGATTTTCTTGACATAGTAAATGGGTCGTTGCAATGAATTCTCGCGCAGACGCAGACTTACGGCATGAGAAGAAAGCGAAGATAGATGTCGACTTCTCTCTCCTTGGATAGGCTTTGATAATAGGGGAAGCTAAATAGACTCGAAGTTGCTCAGCGGTCGACATTCATTTGTCCTGGAATCCATTTCTAGATTTTGAAGAATGGTAGATACTTATCTCACGGGCCAAGAATCGTGATAAAGGCGCAATCCTTCCAGTCAAGCGTTGGACTTCTTGATCGTTCTTGGAGGTGACATGTCCTTGAGTGCTTTTATCTTCGGGGTTGGCCTCATCCGGTGACCATGAAACTAGGAATTTCTCAGGAGGAAACTCAAAATGCACTTGGGTTGAGCGCATCTTGTAGTGTCGAAGAATGTCAAAAGCATTGCGGTCGAAATATCTTTGTGATATTTCCAAGCTCTTCACCGACATATCATCAACATACACCTCCATATTGTGCCATAAGATCCTTGAAGATCTTATTCATAAGCGTTGATATGTTGCTCCGGCATTTTTTAGTCGAATGGCATGACGATAGCGGTATAGTCACTTGTTTGGAAGGATGTTGCTTCCTCATCTATTTTGTTCATCTGATTTGATTGTAGCGAATAGGCATCCATGAAGCTTCGATCGATGTCACGATGTCGCATCAACTAGTTGGTCGTCTGAGGAAGGGGAAGCTATCTTTTGGGCATGCGATTAAGGTCGGTGTAGTCGATGCACATTCTCCGAGCAGTTGGCCTTCTTGACTAACACTACGTTAGCCAACCGGTGGGGTAGTAGACTTCTCGAATGAACTTGACTTCCGAAGTTTGGTGATTTCTTGTTCTGCTGTTGAAGCGAAGGTTCTTTTCTTACGTATCCAGGCTTGTAGGTTGAGTCAACTTTGAGGAGTGCGTAATGACTTCGTCAATGCCGAGAATCGAGATCGCTCGAGCAAAGATATCTTGATTTTATGAGAAAATCACGATTTTTGATCGTAGCGACAACGATCCCACCTTCACCTTTTCGCGATGGATCAACGAGATAGGAAGACAAATTACATCTTCAATTGGAGAAGCCCTTCAGGCATCCTCATCTCGTGTCGAAGTTCGATGTTGAGGTTCTTGGCGTAAATGGTGGCTTGCTTGATATAACGCTTGTGCTCTGATTCCACTTACCGCGATGCCGGTGGTGGAATTTCATCTTGAGGTGAGGCCGCAGATGTTGCGCTGGGTCTCCCAATATATTGCATATGGACTCGGACTTGGCCTGATAAATTGTATGTGCGTTTGGAAAAATTCTCAGTTACGGGAAGGCGATTGTCCCTTCCACTATCTGATTATCAAATCCATCTGATTGGGCCGGCGGGTTGAAGCTTCTCTCTTTCTATACCCATCTTAAGGAAAGTGGGTAAAAGAACATCAGAACTCCCATTGATCAATATCCTTTTAATCATTGAAGCATGGATCACCGACCCACGCGATGTGAGGGGATCTTGATGTGGGATGAAGCCCTAGATCTAAATCATCAAAGGTGATAGAATGGTCAGAGACTTCTTGACTCACGGCTCTTGAAAGGCGGCAATGAATATTTGGCTAGATAACGCGGCCCTCTGCAATTGTTTCTATCTCTCTCAGCTTGGCGGTTCCTGTTGGTTGCCCCAGGCATTTCTTTGGGCGGGTTGGTTTTGTATAAAAGCGGCCTAGATACCCCGGCGTATTAGTCTTTCAATCTCCTCCTTATTGGTGGCACTCTTGATGGTGTGACCATTTTAAGTGAGAATTTCTCTTGATTTCCAATTCCGGGCTTTAAAGGTGTGACCACTTGTATCCTCTTCCTAGCAGGTAGGATGTTAGCATGGCGTGTTGAGGCGTATATTTCTCTCTCGATTGAGTCATGAGGTCGAGGAGGTTTTGGGGGAGGTTCTTTGCCTCTCTTCTTTTTGAGATGTTTGAACATCACCTTTGGGAACCTTCTTCTTCTTTGGTGGTGGTTCAAGCTGTGGATGAGAGCGATAACCGTCGTGGAGATTTGTGTCCTTATTGGACAGTCGACATAGGAATGGTGTCTCGCATTGATGAATAGAAGTATCTGGCGGAGTCCTCAGAAACGCCCTCAAAGTTACGGATCTCACTCACGGTATCTGTGGGCTTGAGAGGAGAACCTCTGGAAGTATTCTTTGAGGGACTCTCTACGGATTCGGAGAGATGTGATGAATCACGATGATTCTCTTGTTAGGAGCGTTACAAAAATCGGCGAGCTCTCCAAATGATCGGACTTAGCGGCGAATAGAACCTGAGCATCCTTTGAGGTTTGGGAATACGACAAAGCAGAGTCATTTACCGAATGTGCATGATCGTTGAAAGTGATCGATATGCTTTATGGTCGGTTGTGCCATCGTAAGGGTCCATCTTTGGGAAAGCTTGAATCTCGAATGGGTATTGTGAGATGATCTCGTGGCGAGGGGCGAGTTTTGGAAGCGGCGAGAATGGATCATTGATTGTTCGGGGAACTCTTCGCACGTCATTGTAGTTCATCGCGTATAAGATGATGAGTTTCGTCTGAGCTGGGATTGGTGAGTAGAAGCTGGCGGTATCAAGTTCACATCACGGATGTGGTGCCAGGGTTCTCTACTTGTTGATCCGGCATTCCGGGTAATCATTCTCGAAGAAAATGGATTATCTTTGAGGTCGGAACAGGCTCTTCGCGTGTTGGAGCGTTTTTGGGTCCTCGCGAGTCGAAGAATTTGGTTAGGAATCCTCCATCCTTTGAGCGCGATCTTCCAAAGAGGGCTGGACCCTCACACAGAAGTACATTATGTAGAAGTGTTGGAGACTTGGCGTCCTTGATCACGAGAATGAGGAGGCGTTGGGGCAAACCCGTTTACCAACCATATTGGAGATATAGCAATGGAAGCTGTTTTCCACAGAGGCAATAAGCATTGCGTCTTGAAATTTTATTAGGTAGATCGAGATCTTCTTCGTAGCCAAAATTATCAACACTGGCGGGGATATGAACAGGGGTTATCGTGGAAAACCGTTAAGGAAAAAACCAGGCCTTGCCGTCGTAGAACTTTCATATGTGTTCAAAGATCTGGTCGTCCTTGGTAGAAGGTGTTCTGAGCGGAAATAATATTCGAGTGTAGAAAAATACAATATCGGTCAACTCCAGGTGGCAACTAGTCATTTCTAGTCCCACGGAGGCGATCTCCCAGAGGCGATCTCACGATCGAGAACCTTCTTGGTGGTGGTTGCGGTGGTGATAGATGGGCGTCTCGGGAGGTGGTTCTCGAGCTCGGTCTTCAAATCAATTTGGTCCTCTAAGGTGAGAATGAAGCTCTATTTATAGATTTTTTGGGAGTGGCGGCTTGTAAAAACTCCAACCACTCCCGCCGGGGCGGCGGTCGATCCGTCGACGGTGTATTTTGATGATCGGGTGCCTTAATGATGTATTGGGTGATCTTGGATTCGTTGGATTTGTTGGCGAGCCGATCTATAAATATGTCGGTTTGGTGACCATTTGGCGGATCGGGGATCCATTTTCATGCTCGATAGCTTGATCACGAGTCGATTCGAGCTTCGGATCGGTGCTTGATATTCTTTATGCCAGGCGAGATTGATTTATTGTAAGTTTGCAATCGGTGATTAGATGAAGCATTTCGAAAATCTCGAGCGATTATCATGTTAATTTTACGGATATTATTATTATTATTAAATTTCAGATGCATCAACTTCCAACAGAAATTTAATTCATATGCGGTTGTCCTTTGATATATATTATTTCATTTCAGGAAGAATCAATTCATTTGATTCTCAGCCTCAACAAAACTCGCCCGAACTCGATTCCATAACGGCCACACTGCCGGCCGAGCCGAGCACACAGAGTTCTAAACCGGATACATTTGGATGGTCTATCGAGGGCCCGTGGGTCGGAATTCGTGCTCGGCGATCGAGGCCCGTGCCGAGTTGTGGGGCCCGCGTAGGACGGCGGTGCATTGTGAAGGAGAAGGACGGGTCGTCGGCTGGGTCCCAGAGAGAGTGTACGGCACATTTGCGGGATCTGAGCCGCGACCCGTCTACTCGAAGATAATAAAGATGTAATATTAGCCGGGTTTGGTGGTCCCGGCATGGGACAAGCCGCCTGTGAGATTGGCTATTTTTTCTCAAATATTCAATTACGTGTCACACTATACGGCTGGATTATTTTGAACGTCTGACAATACGGATGCCGGTGAATTTTCTTTTACGATTTGATTTCTTTTACAGATTCTTTTATTGTAAATCGATTATTTTTTTTATAATACCTTTTCACACTATTTTTTTTAAAATCAAGGGCATATAATAACAAATTTCATAGAGGGAAAATTAGAGACTCATGATATGAACTACGAGTTTCAATCACCAAAAGACGCCCTGATTTCGATCAGCTCAATGGTCTCAATGGTAACATCGGCGAGGACACAGGTTGTGGCCGACTTGATCTCTCGAGGAAAATGCGGTAGGACATGCCTCAAGATTTAACTATGATTTTGATCGCCTCCAAACATTCCCGATTCAACGAGCTGCCCTCTCTTGAGAAAACCATAGTCATGAACTACTGACGCCCAAATCCGGCCTCAACAGGATACTGACACTCTGAGAGAAATCAGAGTCTCGCCGATTTAACTACTGATCGCTTAAAGGCCGGTCGAGATTGACTCCTCTCTCGAGAGAAAATGAGCCTGAGATGAGCTACTGATTGATCAAAAATGAAATCTTAAGAAGGTCAGAAGCCACGACAAAAAGAAAATAAGAAAACTTTTTTTTATCATATTGAACTTCGAAAATGATTTTCATCCAACACGAAGAATCATAAGATATGAGAGTTGTGTCTCCTTACTGACCATAGGATTTTATAACAACATAAAGGTAATAAATAAAAAAAGAAAGAAATGGAAAAAGCTGAAAAAGCAAAAAAATGTTCATCAAATTTTTGCACACGGGTGCTACCAGCCGCAATTGATATGGCACTAAATTCAATTAAGACGAATCTTGATGTCAGCATGATCCTAAGTCAAACTACCCATATCAAGACTTAAAATATCATTGAAAACTTTGAGATATCAATTAAATCACTAAATAGACCTAAATATGGAGTGTTTATGATCAAATCGAAGCCTCTTTGAGCGATCAACAATAAGATCTCGATTGACATTGAGCATTCAAATACTTAAAATATATCGATGATCTGGAATCATTGAAATAGATTTGAGTGGTTTTGATTTTGCATTTATTTACGTAAATGTCATCCTCTAATTTATAAATTCTCATTCTTCTCATGGGGGAGTGCTAAAGAAGAGAACTTTAAAGCTTGAAAATCCTCAAGATAATCGTGTCACCACTATTGCCGTGACCGCCGCCACGCCACCATGCTGCTCTCATCGTTGTCAACCACATCCGGCATCTCACCGAAATTGCCGCTGACTGGTCACCGCCATTGACCATTTTATCGATAATCACCGCCGGGCCACGCCACTTTACCTTCTTATATTATCATTGTTATCAACTATCATCACTGGCCATGCTACCACTATCGCTGAATCGCCGCCGGTTACCGCGATACTCACGCTGTTCGCCATACCACCACTATTGATCATCGTATACCACCGCTGCTGATCACCACGTGACTACTTATCGTTGCCGCCATCTGCTGGTATCATATACTGAAGATTTGGTCCGATCTGTTTCACATCATCATGTTACCAATAACTGTTTTAACCATATTGCAGATACTGTTGTACTCGAAATGGGATTCTATTGTCATGTCTTCAGATTAATTTCAGAATCCCATTATTAGAAAACTTTATAATTCAAAACATACATATTAAAGATTTTACTGTACCAGATTTTTTCACTCTTCATGGATTTTTTTATGTAAAAATCATCGAGTTTTTTGTTCATTCTTCAAATATCTGTGTATGTGCTATATTTCACAACAAAGCAATGAAACTTTTATTCAACACAACTAGTTTTACCACGCATAGTTTAATTTATAAATAAATTCATATTCTTCACATGAGGGGATTTAAAGAGAAGAGAGAGCTTAAAGTTTGAAAATCCTCCAAGATAATCGGTTACCATAGCCACCACCACCGCCATCGGCCGCCAACCACCGTGACCACCATCACCAGTGGTCATCGTCTAACCACCGCCGCCCTATCATAGAATCAGAGCCACCATTGTCGACACCGCCGGTCTTCCACATTAACTCATTTATAATTACTAGCTTCGCCGTTATCGCTTACCACCATCGATCATCGTTTATCAACCATCATCGCCGGATCGCGAAATGCCGACCGCCAAACCACTGTTTGCCGCCGCCGCCTTCATCAATCAAATCACCATATCGATCATTATCGCCATCGAAATCACCAGCCGATAATATGACGCCATCACCACCATCGACCATCACCGTTAGGAGTGTAAATGAGTCAAGCTTTAGCGAGCTTGATACTTATTCGTGTTCGACTCGTTACGAAATTTTTTTTATTCAATATGGGCTCGTGTTCGTTAACAATTGTTCATGTTTGGCTCGTGAATTTGTTCGTGTTCGTTAATAGCTCGTGTTCGGCTCGAATTGGCTCGTTAAGGATTTTATTCATTTATTTATTAATATTTTTAAAATATTAAATTTAATAAACAAAATTTAATACAAAAATTCAGCTTTATAGTTGTTTATTTATAAATTGTAGAGTGTGAAGGACTAATAATAAAAATGATCTTTTCAAAATTAAATTTTATTACAAACAAAATTACATAAAACAAAAATAAATTTTATTACAAACAAAATTACATAAAACAAAATTATAATTGAATGTCAAAATATGATCTCGTTGTGTGCTAGAAAACCATCATGTAGAGTAAAAGTACTAGCTTTTGAGAAATCCAAAGACACACACATGTATTTAAAGAATGAACAATAAACTCCGTAATTTTTTACGGAAAACCTGAAAAGAGGGAAAACCATCAGTACCCTAATAAAATTTCTCCAATCATGTATCCTGCTTTCAGTACAAGATCTCTTGTGATTACATAATTGTATATGAGAAAGCACATTCAGTAACGATGATTAATGATGAATACATATTGCGATGATGTTAACGACAAGTCTGATGATGACCGCAACATCGGGTAACGGCGAGATTATGGCGGTTGATGCCGGCGGCGGTTGAAACGTGTCGCGCGGTGTTTGAGGATCTTGAGCTCTCCTCTCTCTGGCCTCCCAGGTGAGGAACAATCCTGGCAAATGCGAACAATCGCAAATGCATGGAACAATCACGTAGAAGTCATCACGAGAGAATGAGATCGACGAGCATGATAGCGGCCATGGCGACGGTTCGCGAGTATGACGACGCTTGGAGGATCTTTAGAGCTCTCTCTCTTGCGCCTCCCTTCTCCTTCCTTCATATGAGGAATGAGGCTATTTATAGGTGGAGGGCGTCTCAGAAATATATGCAAAACCCGCACCACTCCACTTCATGGATGCTCAAAATGATCCCCTTGATCTGATGTATTTGTGCATTTGAATGCTCAAATTTTAATGTAAGTGAAATTAGCTTGGAACCAAAGACGCCGATTTGATTATAAACACTTCATATTTGAGAGCTATTTAGAGATTTAACTGATATCCCGAGTTTTCAATGATATTTTAAGAGCTTGATCTGACCGCCAACTTGGACGACTTGCTTTTAACATCAAGATTCGTGCTTACTAATAGTATTTTATGTGTCATATCAGATCTCATAACATAATTTATTATTAACAAAAATTATATTACTATAAATATGATTTACTACATTTGAATATGATTGAGTACACAAAAAATTTAAAAATTATAAATAAATAAACAAATGAATACAATCCAATCATATACTTATACAAAATAAAATGAAACTTTAACATCTTTCAAACTTGAAATAATTTTGATAATCTTGGCTTGATTATTCACTCTCGAGAAGTTATCAAGTTTGACACATAAGATCTGCTATTTGCCTCTTTATATTTGAATACTTGTTGCACTATATAAATAAAACTAAAAAATATATATTATATAATTATTGAATGAGCTCAATTTGAAATTTTATATCAGATAATCAATGATGCCGTCATAGTTTGATGGGTCATGGCTTCTTAAAGTCTTAAAAACACATAAATCTAAAATATAATGAAATAACAAATAAAATGAAAACTACCATTTTATCAAGAACCAAATACAATGAACTAGCAAATAAAATGAAAGCTGCAGTCAAAAAATAATTAAAACAGACCCAACTAAACAAGATATATAAGCATATTTATCGAAGTTGCATCTCATATTAAAAAGATTTAACATCACAGCCCTTTAAACACCACAACTCTAAGTAATTCAGCATAAAATCAAAAATATTATTGATAAACTAAGGACCAAAATACAATGAAATAGGAAATAAAATGAAAGCTGCAGACTACAGTCAAAAAATAATTGAAATAGACTCAACTAAACAAGATATATAAGCATCCATTTTATCAAGTTAAGTTGCATCTCATATTAAAAAAGATTTAACATCACAACCCTTTAAACACCACAACTCTACGTAATTCAACATAAAACTAAGAATATTATTGATAAACTAAGGATCAAAATATAATGAATCAACAAATAAAATGAAAGCAATAATCTGCATGTAGCCAAATCCAATAATATGAAGAATCGGGAGAGAACAACAAGTAACCATATCTCATAATAATTGCAAGTATTTTTTAGATTGTCTGTATCATGGAGAATTTGATTTCTTTCTAATGAAACATTAACTTTCCAATTTATAAAGTGACTAAAATTTGATGGCATGATATGTATATATTCCATGTGGAGTTTCTCCCTAAGGCCTCACGACTAAGAAAACAGGAAAAAATAACAAGTAGATTTATCTCAAAATAACAAGAAAGATAGCCAATTAGTATTATGCGAAACAAGCTCACAACTCACTAATATTGATGGTCTTTAATTATAAAAATCTTTGAAATATTTTACCTAATCAATGATACCTTCATAATGACTACTTATATTTTTCAAACACCTAGAAATGATAAACCCAACTTTTTCAACAGTAATTTGCATCTTTGTTTCTCATATTAAAAATAGTTTAACATCACAAAATATCAGCTAATCAATGAGGCCATCATAGCTTGACTTGATGGATGCTATCAAATTATTAAAAACCCTATGAATCCAAAATATTCAACATAAAATCAAATCTAGTGATTTTGAAGTTAAGCATAAATACTAATGAACAAGTCCATTTTATCGTTTTAAGTTGCATCTCGATTATATATGGGTGTACTCGATTGATTTCTGTAGTAATTATAAATGAAACAACAAATAAAATTAAACAATAAAAAATAATAAATGACAAAACTAAATAAGATATATAAGCATCCATTTTATCAAGCTAAGTTGCATCTTATATTAAAAAAGATTTAACATCACTCTTTAAAATCACAAAGTCTTAAGTCAATGTAGTCATAAATCATAATGGTGTAGACTATATAAATAGTGTCAAATGATCCTCATGAATAAAGAATGAGAGAACAACAAGTTGACATATCTCAAAAAATAATTGCAAGTAGAGTAGTCATATCTCATAAATCATAATCGCAAGTATTTTGTCGCCTCAATCATGGAGAATTTGATTTCTTTCTAATGAAGCATTAACTTGCCAATTAACTTACCATCATGGTGTAGCCCGATTGCTATATAAGTAGTATCAAATGGTCCTCATGAATGAAGAATTTGGAGAGAACTATATACAGCAAAAAATAGCAAATAAAATAGGAATAAAACAAGAAATAATATGAAAGCTGCAGCATTCAAAATTCAAAAATGAATTAATGAAAGGTATACCTTAATGGATTCATAATGGTGTAGCTCACTTGCTATTTAAATAGTAAAAATGATCCTCGTGAATGAAGATTCTGGAGAGAACACTCAAAAGAACAAGCAGTCATATCTCAAAATAGTTACAAGTAATTATTAGCCAAAAAAGTATTAAGCAGTTATAATGAATTAGCTCAGTTTGACTTTTTTTATCAGCTAATCAATGAGGCCGTCATAGCTTACTGACTACTTAAATTCTTAAAAATCCTAAAATCAAGTGTAAAGACAAGTCAAAGTAATGTGTTGGCAAAAGGTCACTAAGCAAGTAAGCGACCATTTTATTAAGCTAAGTTACATCTCATATTAAAATGGTTTGACATCATATCCCTTTAGAATCTAAAACCATAAATCTCGAATCTAGGATAAAACAATGTATAGTATTGATCAAGTAAAGACCAAAATACAATAAAAAAAATAAAAAAAAATGAAAGTTGCATCAAAGATTCAATTATAAGTAATAAAACGTTAAACATAGTATTAAACTATGTTACTAATCTAAAATCCAAATAAATTCAATTGCATATACTTTGCTCCTCCATTCTCTTCATAGACCGTAGCTTCAATATTCAGGAAGTTTCACATGCAAATTTTCTCCATCCATGATCTCTTGCTGTAATAAATGGTCATTTATTAGACTCACATATAAAAAAGCTAAGACAATAATAAATTAATAATTAGAAAAAAAAATAATGATGAAATTGATTCTTACCAATGGATTCTTGATGTTGCTATGAGAACCTCTAATCCAACTAGGCATAAGTGCAAGTAAAAAGCTTCAGAATCATCCAAAACTCTACCACCAAAGACTAAAAGATTCGATGCAACCATATGGGAATTGTCAAGATATTCCTAGCAACTTTGGATAAGTATGGATACTTAAGAGTATTCATCCTCCACCAATCAAAAACATCAAATTGTTCTATATTGCATTGATATGACCCTTCTTCCAAAGATATTTGTAAATCTATTTTGAAGGTCAATAACGGAACTATGTAACAACAAAAAATCAATAAAACCTAACATACAATCAAAGCGAGATGAAAATGATAACTCTCTTAGAAGACTTAGGGAGGTTCTATCATTTGAACTACAACTAGCATTATTAGAAATATATTGATTATAAATCTCCAAAATAACTACTTCAACTTCTTTAATTTTGAATTCTATCTCTAAAGGTGAGTATATCTTTGAAAATATAAAATTTATGAACTTCATCTGTAAGTGTGGATCTAACACAACCGCTATAGACATTAGCAAATTACATTCTCCTCAATACTTATCAAATTTAATTTTCACGATATTTATCATTTCCTTAATATATTCAGTTGATGAATTATATTCATCCATCAACAACTTCTTGACATGCATAACAGTAGGTAGAAAAATATTTGTTGTAGGATATGTCGAAGCAAAAATCATTTTTGTGATATTATGAAAAACAACAAGAAACTTCTTAATAACCTCATGCCTTTGCCAATCAAAATTAGATGACAACCACTTGTAATTGTTATCTCAAACTGCATAATGGTGGAATACACTAAGAAAAATAAATGCAGATTCAAGCATAATGTATGTAGAATTCTATCGTGTAGGAACATCAACAGATAAACCCTTTGAAGTGGAAATCCCTAATTGCTTCGCCACCTCAACAAACTTATGTAATATAGTAGGAGACTTTTTAAGATATTTTATTGACTCCCTGATTTGATAAATAATATCATGAATCTCCTTTAAACTATCTTGAACCGTTATATTCAAGATATGAGCACATCTGACATGAAAGAAATAACCCGTAAAATGCAACTTACCTCTTGACCGAAGATTAGATGAGAGCATTAGACAACATCATTGTTTTAGCATTATCTAATGTAATTGTGGAAACTTTATCCTGCAAATTCCACTCCAACAAGCATTCACATATTGCATCACAAATAAAAGTACCTATGTGAGGTAGTTCAAGCTTAAAGAAACTGATAATACGCTTGTGCAATTTTCAAGAATCATCAATATAATGAATTGTTAAGTACATGTACCCCACTGTTTGATTAGAAGTCCAACAATCATATGTTAATGAGACAAAAGGTATGCATTTAAGATATGTCTTCAACTTTTTTTTTCTGGTTCATAAACTTTCATGCAATCAATTTTATAGTATTTCTAGAAACTCTTTCATAATTATGATTTAAGACCTTCAACAAAATATTTAACCAAGTATGCTCAACCATCATAAAAGGATACTCATACATAATTATCATTTTTGCTATTATTTATCTAACCTGAAGATGATCATAATTTTTTGGATTAGTAAAAATAGGAATCTCAATTTCTGAACAAACATCATAAGACATAAAATTTAACAATTTTTGTCTTTTATCTGGCAACTCCGCAACTTATTTATTTTTAGCTTTGATCTTATCACACTCCCTAACATGTCTGAGAAGTTGTGAAGTGGCGCTAGTTTTGGATTTATAAAATTTTGTACCACAACATATGCATTATAAATAGAAAGTATTGACGCATTTCAAAGTTGAAATAGTTTCTGTAAAGTACTCCCAAACTGTAGACTTCTTTTTTCCAATCTTCTTAGGAATCTCATTATTGGCTTCTCTCATAATTGGCCTTTGATATCTTTTCTTGATAAGACCTTGTTCTTTCACAACTTTTAAAACTCTGTGTACTCGAGCAGATAGAGTTTTAGGTTATCTCTTCTAAGCGATTGGTGCTGGTTGCTATTGATCCAGAAAGACTGCTAATGATGCAATTTGAGATAGATCAAAATTTAACATGGTAGTAGACTATATTGAAAAAAAAAAAAGATCTATCAAAACTAAAGGTGCAATCCATATTCTACAAGTAAGAACATTATTATAATTTATTGTCACATTCCATATAAAAATAGAGCACTAGTAAATTTAACATATTAAGCCTACAAAGTCAACTTAAACATGAAGCATATTTTTTCTTGATCCCAACAAAGCAAAAAATGTAATTAAATGAGAATCATTTACAAAATAACCTATTTTATTTACCGCTTTTATTGTGTTTTGGTCTTTACCTTATCAAATAAGTTGGTTTATCATTTTGGGTGTTTAAAGAATTTAATATCGAAAAGGTATTATTGATTAGCTGATAAAATATTTCAAACTGAGCTCATTTTATAATTAAAATAACCATCAATATTAGTGAACTGTGAGCTTATTTTACTGCATAATATTATTTGGCTATCTTCATTGTTATTTTGAGATCAATCTACTTGTTATTTTCTCCTACTTTTTAACCGTGGTGAGAAAACTCCACATGGAATATATACATACATGCCATCATCAAAGCCACTTTATAAATTGACAAGTTAATGCTTCATTAGAAAGAAATCAAATTCTCCATAATAGTACCTAACAAATGCTCAAGAAGTTATGAGATATGACTACTGACTACAACTATTTTAGACTACTTGTTGTTCCACTCGATTAATTGGCTCTACCTGGATTAGATCGCAACTCGCAAGAATATCAAGTGCTGTAAGGCGAGTAGAGGGCCCAAGAAGGAAGGAGAATGGGATAGCGGCAAATAAATAGGGCAGGTAAATAAAGACCAAAGATCAAGAGTCAAGAGTGAAAACAGTAAAGAATGAGTAAACTAGTTATCTCACAAGCTTAAATAGTAGGAATTAGGTTAAGAGAATAAGAGTTAAGATTTAATAAAAAATCTTCTCAAATCTTAACCGTTCATTTCAACAATAAAAATTTTTAATGATTATGATTTCATCCAAATCATTGAATTAAATTTAATTGTTATAATATGTCTAAATTTATTTAATTTAAATATCATTAATTAAATTAATTATTCATGCAAATATAAATTAATTAATAAATAATTTAATGATAAAAATATATATTATATAATTTTTATATAATTATTTATAAATTTTTTATTTGTTCGAGCCAAATCGAGTGAACATAATGAACAAAAGATTGTTCGTGTTTGGCTCATTTATATATCGAGCCTAAAATAGTTGTTCATGTTTGGCTCGCATACTTTACGAACGAGCCAAACACGAGCTACTTAATTCGAATACGACGCTTGCAAACAAGCTTTTTTTGATAGTCCTACCACCGCCACACCACGCCGTTGTTCACCATCATCAACTATCACTAACAACTGTTACAACCTAACTACATATATTGCACAGATTCCGATTCTAGATTCCCATCATTCTCATATACAATTATGTAATCCCATTATCGAGAAAACTTTGTACTCAAACATACATAGTGAAGATTTTATTGAGGCCAGTAATTTTTCCTCCTCTTCAGGAGTTTTTTCAAGTAAAAAATCTAGAGTTTCTTGTTCATTCTTCAAATATATGTGTGTGTGCTGGATTTCACAACAAAGCTAAGACGTAAACTTTTATCCTACCACAATTGGTTTTCTAGCATGCAACAAGGAAAATACTTTTTTACATGTATTATGATTTGAGTAATAATGGCTTAAAAGAATAGTGAAATCAATAATTATAAAAGAAGATATAAAAATTTTGCAAAAATCTCAAGAGTCATCATAGGAAAATGAAATTTTGGTATGAACCTACTTAAGATCAGATAAACAAGTGAGATCTTAAGTGAAAAGAGAGTCAAATATGAACAAAATAAACGAGTGGTAAACTCCTAAGACTGGAGCAAGTTTTGATTATATTGCACCTCAAAAAAAAAAAAAATCACCATTGCCCTAAGAATGATCCAAACTAACTCTTTTCTTTATACTCTCGATTCCTCCAATCAGAAATCCATCCCTATGTTGCCAATGCATGACACCTCAAGTGGTCTTATACCTCTTTTGATCCTTCATAATGCATCATGTAGCTCTCAAATATAACAATTTGGAATGTTACAAGTGTTCACGATCAGGACAAAGTTTATCTTTGTAAGGATCTTATTCCTTACAAAGAATGCTTAATTGAAAAACCTTTAAATCAAATGAATCTAACATAACCAATATACTAAATAAGATTAAAAATAATTTGCCTAGCTTGATGATTTGTAATAGAAATATTATCCATACAATATATATTATCATCACCTCTAGAAATCATAGTTCAAGAATGGATCAAAGCATTCAATACTAAAAATCAACAAAAGAAAGTGTGATTCACCAATTGTCATTATCAATAATTAATTTAAACTTTAGCATAAATTAAGACTTTAAAACTAGAAAGATGCTTTGGCCCAAAATATCATATAAGGATTTATCAGTCACTCATGGATCATAATAAAAAGATATAAAAAAATCATCACCAATAATGTAATTCAACTATAGTCTCATTAAATCAGTGGCTTTCTTTATGCCCCTCTATAGATACAAAAATTTGGAGCAATTATTATTCCAAATGGAGTAGTACTTACCATGCCACCACTTAGCAAAGAGACTAGAATAGATGATAGAGCTTTCTAGATAATTTTTATTTTACTAGTCTAGTTTAATGACAAAATAAATGATAAGCCTATACCCCTCCATTCTCTCAATAGGGTAGTTTAGCCCATGAAATGAAGTGAATTCTGATAAAGGCTCCTCCATCATAAAGAAATCTAATAGCAAGAGAGGTAATCTTCTTGAGAATGCATTTAAGAATAACTGTTGACCTAAACCTATAAAAAAATAACTATTGATAGTGCATCTAATATCAATTAAAAATGCCCCTAATAGATAAAAACTTATGCTTCTGTCCAGAATGTTTGCATTGAACTATTTATAACATAAGAAAGCAATCCTTAGTAAAGAGTCTTCTAGAATTTAGGGAAGTCCAAAATGGTTAGATGAAAAATTTTCTTTTTAATCCCAAAATACCACCAATGTCATCAATATTGAAGATATATTTAGAAAAAGATACCTCGTATTTAATAGGATTATATAACCTTCAATGTGCAAATTCACCTTAAGAGCAATAGCTATTGATTGTAAGCTTGCCTATGGCCAAAAGATCATTAGCAATGAGTAATGTAAAAATAAAAGTATAATTACTAGAAATAAATTTATAATTTCTCAAAGAGACGTCTATAAATATCCATAGAAAAAAAATATGAATAGAGATAACAAGCATCCTTGCCTCAAGTCATCTACTGAATCGAAGTATCTTTTAATTCCTTGATTGAGAATAATTAAGAAAGTAACCTCCATAATGCAAGTTGAGACCCATTTAATAGAGACATTTTGAATAAGATTGCATTCTTGTTAATACAATCAAAAAAATTTCATAAGATCAAATTTAGCACAAAATAAATTCTAAATGTTAGTTGATCCAAACTCATTTGTAAGCTCATAAGAGCATTATTATTATCAATATTTCTATCCTTGGTGAAAGAATATTAGGTGGATTGTAAAGAATGACACATTCTTGAGGTGATTGACAAATAATTTTTGCTATAACTTTGAAAAATATATTACATAGGAAAATATATCTATAATTAGAAATTGAATTAATATGCATTTACTTTGGTATAAGAGTGTTTAGATTATGCTTAACTTTATTTGACATCCTTCCATGAGCAAAGAAATAATGAATATCAAGAAGTAACTGGCTTCCAATAAAATCTTATAAATATAAAAATAACTTAGATGAGAAGTCATTGAGATCTTGAATTTATCAAACTAATATTATAAATGGTAATCTTTTTCATAGTGACTTGTTGAGCAAGTTCTTAATTGTATGAAAGAGGGATGGTGTTATTACAAGGAAATTGTAAGGTTCCCAAATCCTTGATTAGCTTTACTATAAATGAAATTAAAATAGTGTATTATAACATCAACCAACTCAGAATGAGAGTCTTTATAAACCATGTGGGGTTATAAGCTCTTTTATGTACTTATAATGTTTCCCTCTATGAAGGAACTATACAAGAATTTAAAGTCATCATCTTCTTTTCATCCAAGCCACTTTAGCTCTTTGCTTTACCCATAATTTTAAGTAAAATTTATTATGAATAGTTTATATTAATGAATTAGATTAAAAATTAGAATTTAATTGAAATGAATATCATATAGTGAAGTTAAGTTAAACTTTAATTTAGAGCAATTTTGAAGTGAATGTTAAAATTGGATTATTTTTTTTACTTTATCTTGTCAATTAATTTGGAATGATTAATTTTGATTTTCTCATAATTTTTAGGTTGTATCTATAGAAATAAAAAAGGCACAATAATAAAAAAAGATAATTAAAATGATTAATATACCTCTTAATATTGAATGAGATAAGTTAATAGAATATTTTGGGAGTTGGATAATGAAACCATTACATGACATAATGGTGATATGAATCTAATTTAAATTTAAGAAAAAAATTAGAGGCTATATCAAAGAAAAATTTTGTATCAAGATATCTAATTAAACATCTACATAATTAAGATATTTTTCACCATTTTATTTTTATATCACTATCATAAGTCTATTTGATTGTTGCCTTTTAAAATTTCTTTGATAGAAAATTATTTTTAGAATGCCATCTATTTCAATGTACTATCTATAAAAAAACTACAATTTGACTTTTAAAAGAGAAAATATTTATAATATCAATAATTTTCAAAAAAATCATTGTCCCTACAATATCTTTACACCACCTTACAAGAAATAGTATCCTTGAAATCCTAAATTTAATCAAAATTATTAAATTCATTTAAAAAAAATATGGAATATTTACAAACCAACAATTCTTATGCATTTATATATCCAACACCTAAAATTTGATATCTTTATATATAATTTTTTCTATGCATGAAAAATGAATTTCATTTTAAAAGATTGATATAGTAGTATCTTTGATGTGATCAAAAGTTGAGTGATATTTATATTAAAAATTTAGGTAATAAATATGTAAATATATAAGAATTGGTATGTATGTAAATGCCTCAAAAGTCTAAGTGCCTTGTATATACAACTCTTAAAATACATTTTCAAAACACTTAAAACTTGTTATTTATTAATATGGCACTCAAAATTTATTTAACATGTAAAACAACCCTCTTAGCTCTAACTAATTCTCAAAATCTTGGGAGTTTCTTCTCCACAAACCATTTTTCTTGTGTGAAAAAATCATCTCTGGTCAATCTCTTCATTCCATGGATAGTTTATCACTAACTAAATGCTCTCTCTCTCTCTCTCTCTCTCTCTCTCTCTCTCTCCTATGCTGAAACTATCATTAACTTTTTCTATGTAAGTGAAAATGTAATTAATATTTTTTTTTGTTTGAAAAAAAGTAATGATAATTTATATTATTAAAATTTATTAATAAAATAGAAATAATAAAGAATTGTGTGGTTATGTTGTATGCCTCTCTGTCTCCTTGTTTCATTCCATTCATTATCTGCCTTAACTTTCTCATTCTGGCCCTCTTTATTCACATAGCCATCCCTGGTTTTCTCCATCTTTCTCAATCTCTCGTTGACTCAACTCTCTATTTTTACATTATTTTAAACCAAACAAAATGAATTTGAAACTCAACCAAACAACTAAAAAGAATCATTCTCTCTCTCTCTCTCTCTCTCTTCTCTTTATTCTTCCAAATCGAATCAAACTTAAAGGTAAACCTCCTTCCATTTCTTAGAGTTGTAAGGATGTTTTGATTTAAAATTTTAGATATATGAACGCCATCTAGCCATTGGACATTTCAAATCTCATAATAATAATAATAATAATAATAATAATAATAATAATAATAATAATAATAATAATAATAAAGAAAAGAAAAAAAATCTTAAAAATTTTAAAGTATTAAAACTTAAGTTTGATGATTTTATTTCAACTGGTGTTCTAAGAATGTTAAACTGTTAGAGCTAAGTAAAAGAATAAGACAAAATGTTTTAAGGAATGATATAAATATTTTTAAAACGCATTATTACTTTTTTTGTAGAAGTTTATTTTGCCCAAATAGTAATAGTTTTGCAATATTTGAGTTTATATATTAACTTTCAATTCATATTACTTAAATTATTATTTACCTGGGTAGCATTTGGATACAAATGATTGTATTTTTATTTCTTTTAAATTTGGTGGATGCAAGACATAAACCAATAATCAAGATAGAAAAAAAAGTATATGATTTTCGAAAACACAGAGCGTAAAAAGACAGCCAATTTATGTGTCCAAAGATGAGATTGAAGAAATTTGTCCTTAGCACAATCATATTTATAAATCATTGCCAAAGATGACAAGTTTGTCACCAATGATATTGAGGTGATGAATATGATTGCACAATCTGGTGGAAGTGATCAAACTGAGGTGGTGATGATAGTAGCATATGATGCCTTATGTTCTCAAGGCAAAGAAGTAAGGAATTCTCTGAGATAATCGGATGACTTGCAAGCCAAAATTGCCTGTCAGGTGGGAGGGAATGGAGGAAGGTTTAAAAATGATGAAATAAGCACACAAATGGTGTTCGAAACATTCTAAGAAAAACCATTACTTTCTTATGATTCTTGTTTCCAGGAATGTCCACGAAACCTTTTGTTTTTTTTTTTTAAACATTTTATACGATTAGCTGCATGTAACGGAAGAATGTTGCTTTGACTATTTTGAGAATGATTAATGGCCTGATTATCAGTATGCATCTCAAATACTTGATTTGTACGTCAATACCTTAGCTGTTGAATACATGTATTGACATTCCTTTAAATGAAAGAATAACATGCTTTCCTAGCTTTAGTTGTGTTAGAATGTAGTATTTCAGATGCTTCAAATGTGTAATCCTTTTTTACTTACTACTTGACTGGATGAGTATTCTTTTTCTTCATAGTACTTCTACAAACATCTTTACTATAAGGTCTCCTATAAGCATTCTTGTTCTTCATAGCAAGTGCTCATCCTGGACATTGTGAGCGCACCAATATATTAGCCCAACTCACAGTTACAGCTAATCGCAATTGCACATTCAAAGTGCTAATTAAAGTAATGATTATAGCTGCATGTAACTCTCCTGCTGTAGCTAACACTACCGAACTGGTTATCTCAATTAGCTTCCATTTGCACGTTCATATATGCTTTAGGTTTAAAGTTTTCAAACCATTCAAGTAATATACGAACGTTCATATATATTCTAATTCATTGACAGAGCAGTTAGCTATTATATATATCTTCGAAGTAATGTTAATTGTTGTATGTTCATATTCAATTAATATTAACTGCTGAACAAAGACAAGTGCAGATTGAAGTAGCATTAGATGCTGTATATTCACATTCAAAAGCTCAAATTTGAACTCAAAAATCTTTGATATCATATCCTGAGAAGCTATTCTTCTGAGGAGGTTCTTGTTAAATGTCTTGTGATTTACTTCGTCTATGCGTTTAAAGCAGTTGTGATCATCTTCTTCTGGTCTTTTACAGGAAAAAAATAATGTTGGGTCTTCTCTATTAAAGCAGTTGTAACACGTGAATAATTTACATTAAAAATTACAAGGATAATATATTTGATAAATTTTGGTTGTTAATTGATGTTGTCGCGAGCAGCTCGAATTCTCTAAATAATGTTGAGCAGCAAAACTGTGGCGATATCAATCTGAGGTGTTAATAGAGAAGTAATATAAAGAAAACTGTCACGACCCAGCATGAATTGATAAAGTTCAGAACTAAAATGAGACTTTGCTGATTGTTTTGCCTCAAGATTTTCATCTAAGTCAAGCTTGGTACAGCCAAGAGGAGGCCAAGTTAGGGCATAGGAGACAGAAAAGGAATGGGAGAGTCTGTTCTGATGTTTTCACCTGAGGCGAGCGAGTTCCGCCATGGGGAGAGCACGCTAAGGTCTGGGGAGAGAAATAGATTGAACCAGTGCTCTCACGCAAGCATTGAGGTGTTCCCGTTGCAAGAATAAACGGAGAAGATGGCGAGAGGAAACAGAGATGCTGTTTCGCGCTAGAGAAAAGAGATTTAGGGGAGTGTTCGGCGACGCATTAGATTTATTTTAAGTAGGATTTGGTAAATTCAGTACATCTGTATTTAGGAGTTGTTTGATTACCTATATTTAGAATATAAAATAAATTAAATATAAGAAATTTAAATTTTTTAGTGTTCAGTACGGTGCAAAGTAAAATTTTAATACATTTGTAGTGTATTTGAAATGCATGATGATCATTTAGATGAATTGCCTCATTTGAAAATTCTAAATACATCGACTAATATAAAGATTCCGCCATATACCACGCACGCCATCGACCACCGCCGCCGCCACGCCTTTGTCACCGACCATCGTCAGCCGCCGGTCGCCGTCGTCGATCATCGTAGGCCACCTGCCGCCGCCACACCGCCACCGCCGCCGACGTGTCGACCAGACCACCACCATCGCCGAACGCCACCGCCAGAATCTCAAAATATTTTATATTATATTTATTTTGACAAAAAAGAAACAAGAATTTCATATATTTGTAGAATCTTCAATCAAACAAATTAAAATAATCTAAATACACTGCATTACATTTACTTTACACTCTGAATGTAGACAACCAAACAACCCCTTAGTAAATCTTGAGCTATTAAATCTAAGAAGTATAATAGATTTATTAAATCATGCTAAATTCATAATGATGTTTGATAAGTTATTTGAATATTTAAATCTATTATAATTAAATAATAATTTTTTAAAAATTTGAAAATAAATAAATAAAAAATATAATATTAAAATTAAAATTCATCATTTAACAAATATATCATGTTCATAAAAAATATAGATAAATGATACATTATTTAGATCTAGTAAAAAAATTATTATAATACGATAATTTTATTTAACTCTTTTGATAAAGTCAAGCATTATAAAGATTCGACCCAATTCTTATATATATGAAAAATTTGTATTAGTAAATTATATTATCAAATATTATTTTTTTCTTAATTTACAAATTAAATCATATAATAAAAATCAGGTGTTAACCAAAAAGTTGAAAATTTTCTCTGGTTCAAATCTATCAATCCGATTTGTGAAAAAAAAAAAATTCTTGCTATTAGAAAACCGCATGAAATAAAGTTTTGTCGCTTAAATCCAACACATACACATATTTAAAGATGAACAAGAAAACTCCGCAATTTTACGAAAATCAAAAGAGGGCAAAACCACTACCTAAAAAAGCACACTATATATTTGTTTTGAGTACAAGTTTTCCGATAACGAGATTATATAATCAGATGAGAAGAACAACGACTATATAGTCACGCTCGTCAGAATTGTGGCAAGAATAGATGACGTGACGTGAGAATCACCGAAATGCGAACAATCACGAGATGGAACAATCACCGTAAACGCAGGAACAATCATCGGTAGAAGTCATCATGATGGAGACCAGAGATCGACGAAGCGATCAACCACGGCCGATACGGCCATGGCCGACAATGCCGAGGAAAAAGATTGCTTGGAGGATCTTGAGCTCTCTCTCTTTCTTGCCTCCCCTCATATGAGGAATGAGGCATTTATATTGGGAGGGAGCGCCTCTGTAAAATACATGCAAAACCCGTATTTCTTCACTTCATCTGGACGACTCAAAATGATCCCCTTGATCATATGATGTATTTTGTGCATTTGAATGCTCAAATGATGAATTATGATATCTTGGGCTTGTTAAATTCGTTCGTCAAGACGCCGATTTGACTATAAACACTCTATGTTTAAGAGCATTGATAATAAATGCTGATCTCTATAATTTTTAAGAGTAGATTGCTTACGCCAAGATTGTGCATCGACTAATTAAAGTGTCATATCACCCCATATTTTTGGATGATATTATCTCAATCATCCAAAAAATATATATGTCGAATATTTGAAAATAGATTCTTCAATGAAATTTTAGTCCGTTAACCATACATTTTGAGAGAACATATCTTCACGGAGCATAAGATTATGACCATAAACGAAAAGTGGACGGATGTACGCGTATGCGCAAGATTTCGTGGGTTATGGGACCCATGCGACATTTACCGCACTTAAGAACAAGGTTTTCGCCGATTACGCAGAACGGGCCGCAAGAAATCGCTATGGGTCGTAGTTTCATACTGGTCAAGAAATGTGCCTTCGTGGTCGAGAATACCTGAGGCGTGGAAAGTGGGTGGCCGGCAGTTTTCGATACTGACGGGTCGCGAGGACCGCAGAACGGCCGGTGCGCGAACGCTGGTCGCGTGGTTATGGCGGGCAATGACGGCGAACCGGCGGGTTCGCGGCTGAAGCGCTGTTGTAGGGTTCTGATCAGGTCGGTGGTGTATGAGCAACGGGAGCGGCGGTCGCTTAATGGCCGACAATGATGAAGCTGATCAGCGGACCTGTATATATGGGTAAAATGTCCGTTTTGGCCCATTTTGAATGGTTTTGGGCGGCTTTGGGCGATTTTGAGCGATTTTTCTTGGGTTTTTGACCTTTTTGCCCCTATAGGGGGTTTATAAAACCCCTGTGGGGAAGAGACACCTTCATTCTTGAGAGAAAGTCGTTGAGGCGATCAAGACTTAGTTCATCTGGTGAGCTCGATTTTTCCTCGAAGAGGCGTTGGCCTTCGAACCGATCGGGTTTGAGGCAAGACCCGTGTTCATCTGGCGAGGCTCGATTTTCCCTCGAAAAGCGTTGGCCCTTATCGGACCGGCCGGGTTTGGAGGCGATCAAGACCGTGGTTACTGGCGAGCTCGATTTTCCCTCGAAAGTGGCGTTGACTGCCCTTATTGGACCGACCGGGTTTGGAAGCGATCAAGACCCGTAGTTCATGCGAGCTTTTTCCTTGAAAGAGGTGTTGGCCTCGTCGGACCGGCCGAATGAGGCGATCATCGGTGATGATAAATCAGAGCGAGGTTAGCGATGTCCCGATATGGTGGCGATAGTGGTCGGCGATGATGTCAGCGATGGTGGTGACCGAAGAAAATTTTCAGCGATGATAGCGGTAGTAACCGGCAGCAGTGGCGGCGCTCTGATGGTTGGCGGTCAGCGGAGAGTCAGCGGCAGTAGTATGTCGATAATTGCGATCATCATTATCAGCGGATGACCGCAGCGATGGTGGTGACCGGCGGAAATTACCGTGATGGTCAGCAGCGTGACCAATAGATGGCGCAGCGGTAGCCGATTCTGATGGTTGGCGCCGAGCGGTCAGCGAGCGGCAGCAGCGGTAGTCGATGATGGCCAACGTTGAAGCGGGGATAACCCAGCGATGATGGTAATTAACCGTAGGTTGGCGATGGTAGCCGGCGATGGCCGGCGACGGTAGTGGCAGCTATGGTTGGCACGGGGATCTTTGACCTATCCGAGGTTGTTTGTCAGAGTGTGACTCGATGACGTTAACCTGTATGGAAGTGATCGAATTGAATCTGTTGAGGATTTTTGACCTATCCGAGGTTGTTTGTCATAGTGTTACCCGATGACGTTAACTTATGGAAGAGGTTGGATTGAATGGAGATTTTGACCCATCGAGGTTGTTTGTCGAGTGTTACTGATTAAATGTGGAAGAGTGAGAAGTCCGGACCACTATCTAGGTTGTTTGTCGAGTCTTTGCTCGATGGCGTTAACTATATGGAAGAGGTCGTGGGAAGTCCACCAAGGACCTTTTGACCTATCTAGGTTGTTTGTCGAGTGTTACCGATGATGTGTTAACGTATGGAAGAAGGTGAATCGGTGAGAATTTTGACCTATCGAGGTTGTTTGTCGAGGTGTTACCCATGGCGTTAACTATGGAAGAGTGAGAAGTCTAACAGGACCTTTTGACCTATCTAGAGTTTTTGTCGATTTCGATGGCGTTAACATATGGAAAGGTCGTGGGAAGTCCAGGACCTTTTGACTATCAGGTTATTGTCGAGTGTTACCCGATGGCGTTAACTTGTATGGAAGAGGTCGAAGTCCACTATGGACCTTTGACCTATCTAGGTTTTTGTCGGTGTTACCGATGGCGTTAACGTATGGAAAAGAGGTGGGAAGTCCACTAAGGACCTTTTGACTATCTAGGTTGTTTGGTGTTACCCGATGACGTTAACTCGTATGGAAGAGGTTGAATTGAAACATCCGTTTGTGGTTGTAGCCAAAGTTGCTCTTTAACCTTGGTCTCATTTTTCCATGAGTATGAGTGAAAAATATAATTTGTAAAATATATCTCTTCTCAATGTTGAAATATCCTCTAATTTTGACTTGTTTCTTGGGATGGTAATCGATTAGATGCTTAGCATGGGTGATCTTCTAAGATTAAGAGTTGCCTCCCAGTTTTCGACATAATTTGAAGGAACTAAGTTTGATGAATCTTCATTCTTCGCTTGCGCTCCTTAAAAGCTTGAAATGCTCCACCTCGATGGTGGTTTTGATCTTGTTGGAAAACTTGTTGGTCAAGATGAAATAATGGGAATCAACTTCCCACGACGGCCAATTTGCGTGCTAGAAAACCGGTTGTAGAGTGAAAGTTTACGCGCCTTTGTTGTGAAATCAGCACACACACATTTAAAAAAGTGAACAAGAAAACTCAATTTTACGTGAAAAAACCTCGAAAAGAGGGAAAAATCAGGCTTTAAGTAAAAGCTTCCACTATATATTTGTTTTGGGTACAAGTTTTCCGATAACGGATTACATAATTGTATATGAGAGGGAACAAATATAGTCACGCGTTGTCAGCTAGTAGCAGATGATGGAAGGCGAGCAATCACCTAGAAATGCGGGAACAATTACCGAAATGCGAGAACAATCACCGTAAACGAGAACAATCATTGGTAGAAGTCATCATGATGGAGACCAGAGATTGACACGACAAGGATCAACGGCGCGGCGGGCCGTGTGGTCGACGACCGTCAGTGGCGACGATTGTTTGGAGGATCTTAGAGCTCTCCTCTCTCTTGCTTGGCCTCCTCATAGAAATGAGCTATTTATAGTGGAGAGTGGCGCCTCAGAATACATGCAAAACCCGCACTCACTCCACTTCATCTGACTCAAAATGATCTCCTTGATCATATGATGTATTTTGTGCATTTGAATGCTCAAATGATGGAATTATGATATCGGGCTTGTTAAATTCGTCAAGACGCCGACGACTATAAACACTTTATGTTTAAGACGATTGATAATAAATGCTTGATCGATTGTCGATTCTCGATGCTTTACGCCAAGATCGTTAGTGGAATTTTCAGGGTCATATCAGTTCTCAAGCTTAAACAAGCAATTTTACTAAGTAAACTATGCTTCTCAAATAAAATACCTAAATAATATTTGATTTATTATCCAAATTAATACATAATACGTAGTTATATATTCTAAGGGGACCGGTCATATTGCAACTCCTTAATTAAAATTTATTTTAATTAGTTTAATAACATAAAAAGTTTAATTATAATTGATATAAGTTTGATACTTAGTAAATTCATACCTAATTACTAAAAAAATATTGTTTAATAATTAATGTAATTAAAAAATAATTGAAATTAAATCAAATTAAATACAAAGATCAAGAACATCATCTACAAAGTGATCTAATTTCATTCATTTATTAGTATTACTATACAATTATGATTTTATTATGGGAGTTCATATAGTAAATTAATGTTTTGAAAAGTTTTTGATATGTAATAGTGAAATCGTGCTAAATCCTAAGAAGATGTTTGACAAGTCATAAGAGAATTTAAGTCTATTAAATTTTAAAGAATACCTTTTTTAAGAAAAAAAATCAAAACAAATAAGTAAAAGATGAAATAAAGTTAGAAAACAATACATAATGCTCATATTTAAATGTTATTAGATAATTTATATATCTAACATATAAATTTATTTGATCAAATAGAACTGAAGTGAGTATAATCACATTAAATTCAAAACAACTAAATTATAATTAGTAAATTATAATCAACTAACATAGTAATTAATTATTATAACTATAATTATATTTAGTAAGTTATAATTAACTGAACATAACAATCATTAAATTTATAATAACTATAATTATAGGTAATAAGTTTTAATTAAATAGCATAGCAATTAATTATTAGTATATCCAGTTAAATTATTTAAAAGTAAGTTAAATATAATTTAATAATAAATATTAAATTAGTTAAATTTAATTATCTAAATGCTAAACCATCTAACATTGCCATACCAAATGATTGGCCTCCTCCTTCCTTCCTCCTTACGTGACTAACTAGCAGTCAGCATCGAAAGGAGCTACTTTTGAAAGACAATCCATAGACGCCCATCGCAATTTCTTTCGGCTTTCCTTGAACGCATATTCCTCTAAAATGTCACCTTCGTGAGTATGGTCTCCATAATTGCTCATGCGCCACATCTTCCTTCTTCTATTGCTGCGCCTTCTTTTATACTTCAATTTGTAAATCCCGTAAATCCACCTTCCAACGGGATTTACTAAATCTGAGATTTACAAGATTTAAAATTTATAATAACTATAATTATAGGTAATAAGTTTTAATTAAATAGCATAGCAATTAATTATTAGTATATCCAGTTAAATTATTTAAAAGTAAGTTAAATATAATTAAAATTTAATAATAAACATTAAATTAGTTAAATTTAATTATACCCTAATGCTAAACCATCTAACATTGCCATACCAAATGATTGGCCTCCTCCTTCCTCCTTCCTCCTTCGTCCTCCTACGTGACCACTAGCAGTCCGAGCATCGAAAGAGCTACGCAAAAGCTCTTGCGTGAAAGAGGTTGCATCCACTGTCGGCTACGTCCATCGTCGCAATTTCTCCCTTCGGCTTTCCTTGAACTGCTACTGATTCCTCGGCTTCGACAGCGGTCACCTTCTTCGGTGAGTATGGTCTCCACTGCTTAAGCAGGCTCATGCGCCACATCTTCCTTCTTCTATTGCTGCCCAGCCTTCTTTTGTGTGCTTCAATTTGTGCAAATCCCGTAAATCCACCTTCCAACGGGATTTACTAAATTTGAGATTTACAAGATTTATGGGATTTACAGGATTTACGAAATCCCAGATTTACTAAATCCGGAAAATGTGTTTGGCACAATTTCGGGATTTACATATTTAAATCCCGAGTAAATCCGTTACCAAACACCCCTTAGGGAGCATTTGAGATATCTTTATGGTTGTTTTACTTTTCACTTTATAAAAAAGAAGCTGTGTTTGGCTACAAGCTTATATTGTTTTTCATAAAGTTTTGTGGTGAAAAATTAGTTTTGAGAACGAGAACTATTTGAGTATAGTGGCTATCAAAAAGTTATTATTTGAATTTTTTTTAAATAAATATATTTATATATAATATACACAACTTTTTCTAAAGCCGCTTTCTCTACAATATTTTTGTAATCAGCTTTTCAAAAAGTTACAACTGCCCCAAACAGACCCGTAGACTAATGATGCATTTGGGATAATTTTATGCTTTATTTTAAGAATCAATCCGAATGTAAACATAGCCAAAGTAAATATAGGTGTAATTGACTATCAATTTTATGGTGCTTTTTAAAAAGTTTTATGATAAAAAAATAATTCGGAGAATTAGAGCTTTTAGAATGTGGTGACTGTTATAAAATTGTTGTTTGAATTTTTCAAAAAAAATATTTATAACACCCAAACTAACTTTTCAAAAATCTAATTTTTTCATAATAATTTTATAATCAACTTTTCAAAAAGCTATAATTATCCCAAACTAATCATAAAAAACCTACTAGATTACCAAAAGAATGAGTTAAAGTAAGCCAAAGTGAGCTAAATTTGTTCAAATTCGATTTTAAAAATAAATTATGAGTTAAATTTGATTAGCTAATAAATTAAGTTAAAATCAGTTTTGACTCAAATAATTAGGTCATTTGGTTATGTTATTTAATAAATTTTAATATAAAATATATTTAAAATATATTAAAATTAAATAATTTAAGTATATAATTATTAAAAATAATTAAAATTATATCTTATTTTTATATTAAATAATTTATTATTAAATTTTAAATTTTAATATTTTTATTATAATTATTATTTAAATCATAATTATTTTATCTCTTTTATATTCTCGAGTTCAGACTCAATATATTAATCAAGTATAGGATCAGACCAAAATAATTTGAATTTGACTTAACTTCTACATGCCTAATTATTGCACGAGATTTATTTATTTTATGTTAAATGAGTGCTCGAGGTCAGATTAGTAAATAAAAAAATTTGAAAGGTTAGATACTTAAACATTAATTTTAAACATGTAAATCTCTCAAAAATATAATCGATAGGCATTAATAAAAATTTTACTGTACTCGTTTTAAATAAAACTGTTAATTAAAAAGTTATTTTAATGAACATTTAACCAAGATATTATAAGCTATTTTTTTAGGTTAAAAAAGTAATTATTTGGATATGTACGGTAAACTAGCTTTTGGCTCTTACGAAATTAATTATTACTAAAAAATTATTTCTCTTTATAGCTCTGAGTATTAGCTTTATGTTGCCACTGGCGTAGCACCCAAGAAGGTGAGAGACATAGAATAAATATTTTAATTAATATTAAATACATAAAATTTGGCAAATTTGCCCAAAAAAATGTCGAATAAATAATTCAAAATATTAGTAAAAAAATTTCAAAAGACTTGTGGGCCGGCGGCTATGGCCGGCCACGACAGAAATTAATGATATTTACATATAATTATAGATAATGATATTTTTCACATAAATTAACAGTGTACCATTTCAATTTAATAAGGACATATATAATTTTTTTTATGATCCATTTGAAAGTATCTGTATCTCTTTGTTCTTAAAGTATTGAGAACTTAAATTTATTTTTATTGACTTATTTACTTATTTATTATTCTAAATATAAACTTAAAAAATAAACAAATTCAAAATTTTAAATTACTTTTATAACATTTAAATAATTAATTATTATAATTGATATGTCTTTTGAAAATCTCCTAGTTAAAGTGTAAATCTTGATGTATGCGAACATCACTTATAAGGGTGTAAATGAGCCGAGCTTGAGCGAGCTGAATCTTTGTTCGTGTTCGGCTCATTTGAAAATTATTTGCTCGTTTTTACTGTGTTTGAATGACTCAAATTTCGTTGCCGTTTGAAAATTACTTTGTTCGTGTTTAGCTAGTGTTCAAAATACAATAATCCGAAAAAATCTATAAGATGAAGGATTTAACTTGTAATTTATATAACAAAATAATTTTATATATATATTAAACCATATATATATATATATATATATATGTGTGTTTTATGTATATATAATAAAAATAAAAATAAAATAAAAATAAAAATAAAAATAAAATAATAATGATAATAATAAAAATAATATATAATATATATTTTTTTATTTTGAGCTAAATTGAGCCGAACAAGATCGAACAAATGATTGTTTATGTTCGACTCGTTTATAAATCGAAATGTTTGTTCACGCTCGATCGTTACTAATTAACGAGTCGAATGAAGCTACTTAACGAGCCGAACACGAGCTATTCACGAACAACGAGCTTTTTTAATAGCCCTAATTACTTAGAATTAAAATCTTAATCTTTGAAACTCTCTTTTGATCATCATAGAATTGAGATTAAATACATTGATTAGATCGAGAGTAATCTGATTCTGAGTTCAGATTAGCTCATATCAAGCACTCAATAAGATTCCTAAATAACTCATAAATATAAAATATTTATAATCAAATCGAGTGTCTTGAAGAGCCGGATCTAACAAGCCTAAGATCTCTTAATTTTTACTTCATTTAAGCATTCAAATACTTAAAATATATCTGATGATCAAAGGAACCATTTTGAGCCGTCCGATAGAGTGGTTTGGATTTTGCTTGTATTCATAGAAATGTCACTCCCATAATCTATAAATAGCCCATCATTCTTCACATGAGGGGACCTAAGTTGGCGTGAAAAAAGAGCTCAGACTTGAAGAATTCAAGCCATACTCGATCGCCGCAATTACCGCCGACCACCACCGGGCCGACAATGTCGGATCACCATTGTTGCCGCTTCCAGTGTCGCCACCACGGGCCGCTTCATCGCCTCGACCGTTTGATCACCGCCGCCCACCGCTCACCGGCACACGCTTCAGAAGCCGTAGATTAACGCCGCCACACCACCGGCTACCACCGCTCAACTAACCGCCATCTAACTAAGAAGATTCTCGAACCTACTTTTATAAATTATCCTTTTACAACTTTGGAGACAAGATAATAATGGTAACAACTACTGATATAGTAAAATTATTTTTAAGTGAGCTTGACCCCATGGTTTTCCCCTTCTTGGGTTTTCCACGTAAAAATTCTAGTATCTCTCAAACTCTTCTATTGAGTGTGTGGAACTTTCATACAACGCAAAGATATCAAATTCTTCTACTCTACTGACCCGAATCTTTCTGCATACAATAATAATGATAGCTTACATCACCAGGATCTACTTATTTTAGATCAAGGTCTATTAAAATCAATAAGAAGTTAAGTAATATTGTTGATTCTCAATGATATTGAAAGTTTCAATATTTTCAAATAAATTCAAGTTCATCCGGAATTCACAATTTAAATAAAAAGTTGTTGAACACTTGTGTAGTCATTAATCTTCTACTAGAACTCAACAATTGAGGCACACAAAATTCTATGTGTGCAATAAATTAAATTTCAATTATAAATTTCTTTTTCAAAACCTTAAATATAATATTTTAAAATATTCAACAACAAAAATAATTAGGTTCAAAAGTGAAGAAAAGTTTAACTTTATATATCTCATTTTGTGTGACTAAATAAATATCTATTTATTTTATTTTGGATAAAAATATATGTAATATTCATATACCATTAACACCATTTTAACTCAATACACTTTCAACCATTTTCTCTTATACTAATTGTTGTTTTCTTCATCTTATCATAAGAGATTTTTTTTTCATATTTGTAGGATAAGAAGACTGTGATGGTGTATATAAATTAGATGAACTAGTTTACTCCAACTTCAATAACCATGATTTTATTTAAAATTTTAAGAATATTATAGACATGTAATCAAGGTGTGGCTATAATGATTGATGATATGATTTATATCAACTAAAGAATTGAGATTATATTGAGAAACAAAAAAAATCCTTGAAGAAATAGGTTGAATCAAGTTCAATAAAAGGTTAAAAATGTTTAGTCCTTATTTGAACAATGTTCAAACCTAGCATGAAGTTCATCCAAATCTAGAATAAAAGTTTGAGCATGATTCAAATTTTGAACATTATTCAATTAAAGTGTTACCATGTTTTAAACCTTATTCAAACTTAGTTCAAACCTACTCTAATTCTTGTTCGAATATTGTTTATCATGATTGAAGTTGGTTCCAATCTCTTGTAACTATTGATCATACCTCATCCAATCTTTATTCACATAAGATTATAAATAATTAAAGTATATTCAACTTTTTATAAACTAACAAGCTTTATTTGAATCACATAGTAATCATGTTTATGTTTATTTTTATAGAACTTTTATTCTTAACATGATCTAGCAATAATATTATTATGATTTTGTTGATCTTACTTTTAGAGTGAGCCCTCAACTTCCTCATCATAGATCTAGGACTCTTATAGACACTAAGAGTTCCTTAGTATTAAAACACTTCTAGTGATTAAACTAATCCTGAGACTTAAAGAGAGCCATAAGAATAGTTGTGCCTTAGGGATTTAGGAGGACTTTCCTATCCTATAGCCCAAACCAAATCCTTGATTCCTTCTTTCAAACCAAGCCTAAAATTCAAATTCAAATTCTAAAATCAAACTAACTATCTAATGATTGAAACACATGATTAAATCAATTCCAAAATCCCTTCCTAAGCCCTTTGATTTTATCTTATAGACTTAGCCTTAATACAATATAAATTTAATTCTCTCAATTATCAATTCTCAAAATTTAAATCATGAATCAAATCCAACTATCCAATGATTGAAACCCATGATTAAATTCAAACTCAAGCCATATGAACCACCTTCATATTCAAAACTCCTTCAAAACCAACTCAAACTTGGTTGATTTCCTTATAAATCAATCATTCCTTCATTTATATTCACAAATATAACTGGAATCCTAATTCAAACAATTCAAATCAAATCAAAATAAATCAAACCAAATCAAGATCCTTCTTAAGCCATATGGACTCACCTCCATAAACCTAATCAAATCTTGATCCAAATCAACAAAAACTTAATGGATTTCTTTATAAATCAATCATTCATTTATTTATATTCATAAATATAAATGAAACTCACCCTCCAATGACCAATAATAAATCAAACCAAATCAAAATGCAAGTTAGCCTTTTTGACCTACATCCCTTAATTTGGTCAAATTTGCTTCCAAATCACTCTAAACTCAAGTGATTTTCATAACCATTTATATTTTATTGATATTCACAAATATAAATAAAATATAAATTCAAACTAAACTCAAATCAAATCAAATTCTCAATTTTAGCCATTTTAGCCAAACTTTCGAACTTGGCTAAATGAAACCCATATCAACTCAAAACTCATGAATTTTTTCATGATTCAATCATTCCTACAATCATTGATCCAAATATAAACATAAACCACCATTATCAAATCAAATTCAAGTCAACCCAAATCAAACCCAAGTTGACCCTTTTGACTTGAAATTGTCATATGAACCAAAACCCATTTGGCTTTAAACTAATTGTAATTAGATTTATATTTCAATCCTAAGCTCATATGTGAGTTCAACTAAACTTGAATCAAACATTGATTAAGCCAATTGACCCATTTAGGCTCACTTGACCCAAAGTGACCTAAAGGCCTTTCTGAGCCAAGTTCTAATCTAACCCAAATTGGATTGAACTAAGCCTATCTAAATCTCAATCATGATCAACAATCATCATGGGGTGATCAACCACCTTGAATTGGGTCAAAGCAAGTTAAATCTAACCTTTGATCAAGTCAACATTTAGCCAAAATGAAACCCAAACTAGACAAAATCCATCATATGCCAAATTGATTAAAGCCATTGACCCAAACCCATTCATAATAAATGATTGAACATGACCAAGCCATCAATTAAACCAAACCTAGACTAATTGGCCACTTGACTTAAGTTGACCCAAATTGGCTTAAAAAGCCAAAATGAGTCAAATCATGATTTAATCCAAATTTATTACAACAAATGGCTCAAGTTCATTCCAAATCACTTATTGAACTTGACCAAAGCTATGATTGAGCCCAAGTTGACCAATTGGTCAACTTGACCCAACCTAGCCCAATTGACCTAAAAGGTCAAATTGATTCCAAATTAGATCAAACCAAAGTATAAAATCATTTTAAATTGACCAATTAAACTTGTCTCAACACTTAACCCAACCTAATTTAGTCAAACTGGTTAAATTGGTCAACTTGACCAATTTGACCCTTTTGAATCCAAATGAGTCAAATCTAAATCTAGACCAAACCAATCCAAATTAATTGAACCAAAATACCCTAAATTATCATATGAACCTAACCCAAGCCTTAGTTTGACCCAATTTGACCAATTGGTCAACCCAACCTAGCCTAGCCCAAATGACACCCATTTGACCAATCCAAGCCAAATCACTCCAAACCAACTTATAGGATCCTAAGACTTAGCCAAACTCGACCCAAGCATGTCCTAATTCATTCCCAAATCAACCCAAAAGCCAAGTGGACCCCACCAAGGGGATTAGCCATCAAACCATAGGATTTAAACCTTAAAACCATTGGATCCAAGCCAAAGTCAACTACCCATCCCCATGACAGCTCCTTAGCACTCCATCCTTCTCTTGACCCACTTAGCTAACCTAACTCACCCTAGGTCGACCAAGAACCTTTGGGAGGTGAGTTGACTCACCTTCAACCCAAAACTGAGAACCCATTGGATCCAAGCCTTGGCATCCTTGCACATTGGGTCCATGGCAGCTCCCCATCATTCCTCCCATTCCTGACATGCCTCCCTCACTTAATAGAGACAAGTCCACGACGATGCGAGCCAAGGTAAAACATGCGCATGACCGCCCCAGTTAATGATGGAAAATTGAGGGTATACTAACCACTCACACACTTGCATCGTGAGCTCTCCTAAGTCATTTCTGAATCCCCTCAGAGTGTTTCCAAGGATTCCCAAGCCCTCTCCATTCAACATTGCCCATTCACGAGCAAAATCAAAATAGGGCATCCCAATCCCGAGTAATACTCCCTCTCCACTCAGTCAAACTTCAATTCCTCTTAGCCACACCATCACCATACCCAATCGAAGCCAACCAAACCAATTCCCAAGCTTCCAAGCCACGAGAGAATCGAGTTTGATCAGAGCCGAGCCCATTGCGTGTGTGGATTGGTCAACCAAGCATCCCACACCACATCATGCTTAAAGCTTTTCAACAGGGCCTCACCTCAACTAGGTAAAGCTACCCTGCAAACATTAACGGTGAGTTAATTTCTCAAACCGAGCCTGTATGCAAAAGTAGGTTGGTCCTTTGTGAAGAAAATTCAAAATTCATGAAAAATTGACCCTTGGATTTGTGCGTCTCCCTTCCCCAAAGGTGTGGGAAGAATTTGGAGACAATTCGAGCTCGAGTGAGCTCAGATCGAACGAGGAAAGACGAACAACATTTGTCTTCCATTGCTTATGAACGTAATAGATCATGAGCCATCCATCCTACGTGTTCGAGATGAACGACTCTGATCAAATCCCATAGTAGAGCCCTCTGATTCCTTTTCTAAACCGCGGATCGAATCATGGTTGTCCGATCTTAGATTAGACGATCCACAGAAAAGCTGTCGAGTTAGCACGCGGATGTGACTACCTAAATAACCAATCTCGTCGGTCCACATGGAAAGCGCGCTGCGTCAGCCGCCACGTAGCCCGACGGGATTAAGGTTTTAATTTGGGCTAATTAATTAGTTTTTAATCTTGAAACTTCATAAACTCATAACTAATTGTAGAAAAATCCAAAAAATACAACTATGCTCATTTTGAAGATATTTCATAGTATAATCTAGGAAAATTATTATTAATTAATTTTAAGTAGTTATTTTTGCTTAATTAAGCTTTTATTAAAAAAAATCTAATTAGCTTAATTATACCTTAATTAAGAACTCAATTAATCTCAAATTTCGTGGATGTTTAGGGGATGA
>CM038219.1:120933011-121015489 GCA_021442155.1 Cymbidium sinense
AGATCAGGTTGTTTCTGCTTAATTGTTTGGGCTTAGACTTGAGTGATTGTTAAACCACACTTGATATTAGTGAGAGAAAGGGAGGAGTTTTGCGGGTGCCTTGGTCCGTAGATCTCGCGTCTTTGCGCGTTGGATGGGATCACATGGTGTTCCTCTTTGCTTCTTGGAGCCGTCTAGCGTGTTATATTACGCCCTTGGATGTTTCTTGATCATGTGTGGATTCTTTAAGTTAGTGGATTCTGATGTTGTATGCTTGATGAAATTGATCCGATGGAATGATCTTATTGTTTTTTGGTCGTTGGATGATTCTTAGAATAACCTAACGATACTAACCTTTATTCTCTTTTGTTTATTTTGTTTGATATTGTCTAAGAACTCCCGAGGAAAGAGGCTGGAGTGGAGGAGAAACTTTCTCTGGATTCTATGGTTTCCAAGAAAACCTAGAGGAAGCTACAGGAGGAAAGAGGCGAAGAGATAAGTTTCTTTTGAAATCTTGATTAGCTTCCTTGTTTGCTTCTTCCTCTATTTATAGTTCTCGGCTTGCTCTTCAGAACATTCCTCTTATATCTCATGATTTAGTTATAGATTGCCTCTCTGTATTTTGGGTGGTTATTCATTGAGTCATTCTATTTCTTCTTATTTTCTTGATTTTCTTGTTGTCAGTTGTAATAAGTTTGATCTATTCTCGCGGTTTTAAGAAAGCTACCATTTGTTGTGTAATTAATCTTCCCTTCTTGTTTTGGGTTTCTTTTCTTCTGTTGTAACTGCATGCCTCATCGGTTTTATTTTCTTCTCTATTGTAAGGACATGTCTTTGTATCCATATCATATGAACTTGGTGGATTTGCTTTCTTGTTCTATCTGATTTTGTTATTTATGGTAATTGTTCATGTTGTATTATTTACTTTGGCCTTGTATGAATTGGATTCATAACATTACTCCCCTCCTCGACCTTGCCCTCAAGGTCACCCTTAAGATGCTTTTCTCATTCTATCTTAAGATCCTTACTTTGCTTGATCCATTCCTCACAATTTCTCGATTACCTTGGTAATGGTTTTTTTGTTCTCTTTTGTGGTAGCTTATGTTCCTAGTTTTAATTCACTTTCTTGTATTACCCTTGTATTTGTTTGAGGTTTTTACTCTGGAATTCTTTGTGACCGGTTATATGAATTGGGTAACTTGCGTACTCAATCTTTGCTTATAATTCGACATTTCATTTTTGCACTAAGTCTGGGCTTTATAGAATCATCTTAATTTCATTGGATCTAGTTGGAGAGAATGTATATATTCATCCACTTGGTTTACTTTATGGAATTGGCTATATCGACTTATATATCTAGGCTAATTCTATGGTCACTTATTGATAACTATTTAGACTATTTTATAATTATACTTATTGTCTGTCTTAACCTGGATTGAATGGTTGATACATGAAGCTTGTTGCTACTATTTCTTCTTGCACCCATTGGCTGTCGGGCTGATTATCATGTGGTAGTTGATGTTGCTGGTCATCATTGACAGCCACTAATGCCAATAACTTGGACTTACATATATGCTCTTTATGGTCCTTCTCCTCACAATTGAAACACAATCCTTTCTTTCTTCTTTCTTCCATTTGTGTAGGTGTTAGCCTCTGAATTGTTATTGGCTGTTTATTTGGATTGTTGTTTTGTTGATTGGTGTTTGTGGGAGGAAGCGGTATTCATTGCTTGTTGTTTTAATCTTTGGAGGTTGGTCGATCTTGTAGTTTCTTGGCATTGTTACATCATCGGTGATTATGCATATATTAGTCATTTGGGTGTAATGTGAGTTTGATTCACCTCTTAAATCTTTGAATAAAGATGGGCCAAATCTCTAAATAACTTGTTCTTTAAATTGTGGCCAAGAATGCAATTGTTTATTTACTTGCATCCATTGATACCAGCTCAAAGCAGGTCCATCCATGTATATTGAGGCTATTAAAATTTCGATCATCCGAGGAGTTATATCTTGAAAAAAAGCTTCGCTTTCAAGAGCCATCCTCTAGGGTCTTCTCCATAAATGGGCATATCTATTTTAAGAGGCATTGATATGGGTGTGTGTATGTGTATATGTTTGGAGAATAGGATTCATAAAGGGATGCATCACATACGGCTTTGAGGTTATTTTTTGTTTTCTATTGCTGTCAATCTCTTTGATATTTCATTCAATGTCATAGTGATTGAGGTCATTTGTCTTCATTCATTTTGTTCAATCGGTAACACATGCTTCAAGGGTTTGGATGTGTACCTTGTGCTTTTCGCCATGTTTTTTGATTAAAGATGTAGATGTGAGTTGTGGGAATCAACAAAACCAATGATATGATTTAAATTCGTTAATAATAATGATGATTGAAACTTGGGAAGTCTAGATCTGGTTAATTGGATTAGGCTTAATTGGTTTGGGCTTCACCGGTTGACTTGAGTCGGTTTCACTTAAACCATTGATAACCAGTAGAAGGTCGAGTTTTGGTGCCTTCGGTCCATATCTCGCGTCTTTTAGCTTGGTCGTTGGATGGGATCACTTGGATGGTGTTCCTCTTTGCTTCTTGCTTGAGCCGTCAGATTACCGTGTGTTATCTTCTGCCCTTGGATCTGTTTCTTGATCATGTGGTTCGATTCTGAAGTTAGTGGATTAGATGTTGTATTGTGCGGCTTGATGGAAATTGATCTGAGCATGGAATGATCGGCTTTTTGGTCGTTGGATGATTGAGAATAACCTGGCGATACTAACCTTTATTCTCTTTTAGTTTGTTTTGTTTAGATGCGATTGACGGCGAAGAACTCCCAGAGAGGAAGAGGCTGGGAGTCGGAGAGATTCTCCGGTGGATTCGATGGTTTAAGAAAACCTAGAAGCTAGCGAGGAAGAGCGAGAGGGAGGCAAGAAGATAAGTTTCCTTTCTGAAATCTTGATTAGCTTCACTGGTTGGCTGTCTTCCTCTATTTATAGTTCTCGGCTTGCTCTTCTAGAACGTTCCTCTGTTATATCTCTGGTAACTGATTTCTGTTATAGACCTTGCCTCAGTCGTGTATTCAGTTGGGTGGTTATTCTGTTAGCTGAGCCATTCCTATTTCTTCTTATTTTCTTGATTTTCTTGTTGTCGGCTGTTGTAATAAGTTTGATCTATTCTCGTGCAGGGTTTCTACTGAAAGGCTACCATTTCTGTTGTTGTAATTAATCTTCCTTACTGTTTTGGGTTTCTTTTCTTCTCTGTTGTAACCTGGCATGCCTCTGTTCTGGTTTTATTTTCTTCTCTGTTGTAACCGGACATGTCTTTGTATCCATATCATATGAACTTGGTGTGTTGCTTTCTTGTTCTATCTGAGTTTTTGTTATTTATGGTAATTGTTCATGTTGTATTATTTACTTTGGCCTTGTATGAATTGGATTCATAACATCCACACATGTTAATGTCATACTTTGACAAAATAACCTCGGATGAGAGTTAAAATTATTGACTTATTCCACATAAGTTAAATGTCACCGAGTAACTCTGTGACAAACAATATAGGATAGGTCATAACTTTGTACCTACTCCACACAGGTTAACATCATCGAGTAATACTCTGACAAATAATCTTGGAAGAATCAAAATGTTTAACCTCTTCCATATATATTAATGTCATACTTTGACAAAATAACATTAGATGAGAGTTAAAACTATTGACTTCTTCCACACGGGTTAAATATCACCGAGTAACACTCTGACAAACAACCTTGGATAGGTCAAAAATCGTTTATGGATTCCTCCCCTAGAAGGCATGCCCCTGAGGAAACCTCGATGGAAAGCTAGTAGTGGACAATGTCCTCACTAGAAAGACTCCAAGAGAGCAAGTGGCTGATAGGGTCTCCACTCTTCAAAAATCTCAGTAGTCAAAAGCCTCATAAGATACAAGTACATCAAAAATCTTAGTACGCAAAAGCCTCAGAAGGTACAAGTACATCAAAAATCTCAGAATGCAAAAGCCTCCTGAAGGTACAGGTACATCAAAAATCTCAGAAGATAAAAGCCTTAGAAGGTATAGGTAAATTAAAAACCTCAGTAGATAAAAGCCTGATAAGGTATAGGTACATCAAAAACTTCAGTATGTGAAAGTTTCAGAAGGTACAAGTACATTAAAAATCTTAGAGAGCAAAATATTCAGAAGGTATAGGTACATTAAAAACCTCAATGGACGAAAGTCTCAGAAAGTATAGGTACATAAAAAATTTCATTAGGTAAAAGCCTCAGAATATATAGGTACATCAAAAATTTTAAAAGGCAAAAGCCTCTGAAGGTATACATATATCAAAAATCTCTAAAGGTACAGGTGCCCTGACGGAAGAGAATAAGTTCATTGCGATCTTCTATGAGGAATAGTTGCCAAATCATTTAGAAAATAAAACTTCTTCTAGAAGATTATCAAAGTATCATTGTTGATAGTTGGTGTTACATCATCGGATCTCGTCATCTTTCTTAATCATCTTGTGCAAGATTTACTGGAAAATCTTTAGACATTGGGATATATATGGAAGGATGCTCACCCATGAAGATACTCTCTATTTTTTAAGTTTGGAATCACACTGGAACCTGGGATGTGCCGCGACAAGTTAGTTGAAAACTCCAAGATTGGGGATAATTGGAGCATGCGGGAGGGGTCTGCACCATTATAAGGATTAATGGGAGAAACCAAGACTTGAAAAGAAACTCGAAAGCACACTAGAGCTTAAATTCGAGATGCGCGCCGCCTAACCAGGTTAGTTGAAAACCTCGAGATAGGGGAGAACTGGAGCCTTCGAGGGGTCGGCACCGTTATACAGGTCAGTGGAGGCCACCAAAGAGAAGAAAGCGGAAGCACAATGGAGCTTGAATTCGGGATGCACACCGCCTAACAAGGTCAGTTGGGGACCCCAAAATCGGGTAGAACTAGAGCATGTGAGGGAGGTTGACAACGTTATACAGGTTAGTGGAGGCTACCAAAAAAATTAAATTGTAAGCACACTAAAGCCTGAATTTGGGATATGTGACGCATAATCAAGTCAGTTTCAAACATCGTGACCAGGGAGAACTAAGCCTGCGAGTAGGGTCACGCATTGTCATAAAGGTTAGTGAAGAATTTCAGGATTTTGGAAGAACTTGAAGGGACACTAGAGCTTAAATTTGGGATTTGTGTCGCATAACCAGGTCAGTTTCAAACCCCGTGAGTAGGGAGAATTGGAGTCTGCGAGTGAGGTCAGGCACTGTCATAAAGGTTAGTGGAAGATTTCAGGATTTTAGAAGAACTTGAATGCACAATGAAGCCTGAATTTGAGATGTGCGCTACATAACGAGGTTAGTTTTAAATCCCGTGACCAGGGAGAATTGGAGCTTGCGAGTGAGGTCACACACCGTCTACAAGTTAGTAGATGTCACCATGGGAGAAAGGAAGATATGTGATTTTTCCCCATTCTCATAAGAGTATTTATACTTGAAAAAGAGATTTTTCAAATTCTTGAAAGAATTTTAAAAATTAAATAAAATAAAATAAAACTCTTTATTTTCTTTTAAGATAATAATAAAAAATAGAAGAAAAAAATATTCTTATTACTAATTTAAAATAACTATTTATATTCCTAAAAAAAATTATTCACATTCCTCATTAAAAAAACTTTATCTTCTTCTTCAAAAAAAAAGAAGAAGATACTCTCATATTCCTTATTAAAAAACTATTTATATTCTTAAAAAAACTCTTGACATTCCTTAATAAAAAAAACTCTTTATCTTCTTAAAAAACAAAGCAACTCTTCAAATTCATCATTAATTTTTTTTATATTCTTAAAAAAAAATCCAATTTTTAGTCTATTTCTTTCCTTCTCTCTCCTTCTCTCTCTCTCTCTCTCTCTCTCTCTCTCTCTCTCTCTCAGAGCAACATGAAAAAAAATATTGGGCTATGTGGTCCCCTTTTCAAACCAAAATCAATATATATATATATATATATATATATATATATATATATATATATATATATATATATATATATATATATATATATATATATATATATATATAATTTATAAATTATCAATATATATATAAATAAATAAAATAAATAAAATTAATAACTAATCCTAATAATTTTAGTTAAAGTAATTATATTTTTTGAATGAAATAAATTTTATCATCTAAAAAAATAAAGAAAATGATATATCCCTCTAAAATTTATAAATTAACACAAATCTCAAATTAAGCATGTATACAATCAAATTAAACGTGATAAACGAGTTCAACAATGCTTAAGCGGGTCATATCGAGCTCATGAGCTCAAATCAAAATCAAAAACTACGTATGAAAATTTGAAACCTGGATGATCATATGACTTTCAAATTTGGCGTGCTTATAGTCAATAAAAGTGACGAGAGACGAATCCAACGAGCCTAAGATCACTTAAATCAAATATCGTTTGGATGGTCAAATCACCAAAATACTATCTACATGATCAAATGATATATATCTCGATTGAATGTTTTTGGATTTTGGCTTCAATGACAAAATGCCTCTCTCAGAATCCTATAAATATGATCTCATTCTTGTCATGAAATGGAGAGGAGATAGAGGCGAACTTGGGAGAAAGCTATAAAATTTAAAGTTCGTCATCACCATTGTTCCGATCGATTGTTAATAACCGCAAGTTATAGTCAAACTATCAGCATAACTGTAACTGAATTTTTTATTAGGATTTCTTACATGTAATATGTAAATTTGGGAAGATTTAAACTCTGTACTCTAAAGCAGATATATAGTAGAACATTTCTACTGGGCCCTACTCGGTGATTTTTCCATTCTTTATGGGATTTTTTTATGTAAAAATTCTGGAGTTTCTTATTCTTTTTTCAAGTATCTGGGTGTGTGCTAGATTTCCAATGAAGTTAAGGAGTGAAGTTTTATTCTACCGTAATTGGATTTTCAATAAAATAAATAAATATTAATAATCAATAAATAAATAAATTGATACATATGACAATTACAAACCTTAATAATTTTTAGCTAAAGTGATTTTATTTAATATATTTTTGAATGAAATAAGTTTTATCATCCAAAAATAGGGAGACGAATGATATATCTCCCTAAAATTTATAAAGCAAGCCTGAATACAACCAAATTAAATGACTTAGTGAGATAAGTCTAACAACACTAAAACCGGGTTAAATCGAGCCCAAATGAGTTCAAATCAAGCTCAAAAGTAATATATAAAACTTGGAGACATTGATTGGATGATCAAATGACTTCTAAATTTGACATGCTTATAGTCGAATCGAGAGGCTCGACGAGTTAAATCTAATGAGCTTAAGATCACTCAAATCGAAGATCGTTTAGATGGCCAAATCACTAGAAAACTATATATGATCAAATGAATCAATATACACAATTCGATCATTTTGTGATTTTGGCTACAATGACCAAAATGCCCCATTCAAAATCCTATAAATAAGACCTCATTCTTATCATGAAAGAGGAGGGAGGAGCTAGAGGCAAACTTGAGAGAAAGTTGAGAGAGAACTAGAATTTCGAAGTTTGTCATCACCCGCCGTTATCGATTATTAACACGATACCAACAACCGTTATAGCATGCATGCTTGTTATTCTGGAATTCGTTATTAGAACTACATCAGTAATCCGTTATCGAAAAAACTTAAACTCGTACCAAAGTAGATATAGTGAAACATTTTACTAAGCCCCATAATTTTTTCCCCTTATTTTGAGATTTTTCACTTAAAAATTTAATCTTTTCAACTATCTGTTATTATCTTTGGATTTTCATACAAGCTAAGATATGAAATTTTACTCTACCGCTACAAGTTTTCTAGCATGCAATAATACTTGAATGTGTTTCATTTTATTTTAGCTCAACATTAAAAATTAAATAAAATATTTAAACTCTACACATAATAAATTTAATAAGAAGACTCAAAAGTTAAAAATATTAATCATTATTTAATCACAATTTTAATAAGCTTAGGGGACGTTTGGGATCACATTTGTTTTTTTATTTTATATTTTATAATTTTGTTTTATTTAATTTATGTTTCACTTTAAAATAAAATTTATTTGATTGTACTTATTTTTTTAAGTCTACTTAGAATATCTAAAAGATATTTTGAATATTTTTTAAAATAATATTATTTATTTTTGAAAATAAAAATAAAACTACTTTAAAAATATTTTAAACAAATATATTTTTAAAATAATATAAAAAAATAGAAAATAAATTTGATCTCAAACAACCCCTTAATAATAAGTAACATTTTTGGCTTTGTTGAATATATATAATATTGAATATAAATGATGAATTTTTTTGACACTCATAGTTATACTGTAAATGGATAACACTCTTTATATGATAGAGGAAGTTGGAGGGAGAATATATAATTAGAAGAACGAGAAAAGAGAACTAAAAAAATTGAAGCATTACTTGCACGATATTAAGAAAATTTGCTATTTTCTTATCACTAGTTGTTTATATAAGGGCAGTTTAGGTAATGAAGAAAAAAAATATTAGAGTTATTTTCTTTCCTTTTTTGTTCAATTTTGAAAGAGAAATAACATTCTTCTTATAAAACAATTTATTTTTTCTTCATTCGTTTCCTGTTATTTTCATCTGAATAATTCGGGAATAATTTTGTTTGAAAATTTCTTATATTATTTTCCAAAATTTTAATTTTAAATAACCAGATACCGAAACTCCAACGATAAAATTTTTAAATTAATTATGTTTTAAAACTTAATTAATATATTAAATACCGGTAAAAAAAATTTAAATATAGGTACGATAATATGGGTGGCGCCCCTCACCGAGGTGGCTAGCGCCATCGCACTTCTCTGGCTACACTTAAACCAATCAACGATGATAAAGCACTAAATAAAGGTCGATTATCGACTTAGAAATGTAGCTGCCCGATAAGTAAGGCGGCTTGCTTGCTCTGAATTTTTTTAAAAAAATAAGTCGTCTTTTTTTTACAATGTACAGGAAATGCAAATAGATGTAACATAAACTTGTAATATCAGTGAACAAATGATACCATAAAATACAAATAGATCAAACTACAAAGTAATCAAAGATACAAAAAATTTCATCAATAAGCCAAAATAAACTCAAGTACATATGGATAAAAGTGAACAATAAAATATCCAGCTATACAAAATAAGTACACCTCTAAACACTATCGTCGACGGCGTGTATAGGTCGCGAGCTACATGGGTATAGTTGGCCAGCGGACGATTCGCGCGAGATGAGACTTCGCATTATCTGATCCAATGTCCGGCTGCGAGTCTCGTAGAGATACCTAATCCTGTGATGTCGCACTATCCATATGGTATGGAGACTGGGTGCTCTCTGGAAAAGAAGATGGTCCTGGATCAGCATAGGTGGATGGCCCATATGCGTAAATGCGGTATATCCTCGTGACATATGCTCACATGCGCCTGACCCCAGAAGTCTCTCATATGTCGCACGCTCGATCATGCATCATATGCTCAGACTTATTGATGGCGAACCGATAGTCCATGTCATCAATGTCCAAAGAAAGGTGAAAAGATCTTCGTCGCCAAAATATGCTACAAGAAACAGCTTTAAAATGTTACTAATAAATATGTGAAGATAATAACTAAGAAAATATGCAAATAGAGTTATCTTAACATATGCTCGCCGGGTGCTCTGGGTAAGACGTCGTCGGGGTCAAGCGCCAAGAAGTACAACGATGCCCATGACCTAAACCGTGATCATACGGCAGGTATCGCCCACCACAACAATGTGATATATGCCTCCCAAAGAGCTGAGCCGATGATGGTATTGCACCAGACTGCTTCCCATCGACTCTAATGAAACCTGAGTCCATCATTACATCATCTGCAAGTGACCAAACCGACGAGGACTCGTGTGAAGGTGTCACTCCACCCTCTTCCAACTAATCGCTGGAACCCGTGCAACGATGTCCTCACCGTGCAAATATCGCCAGCGCGACCTCGATCTCGATGGCTCGCGTCAATGCATGTTAGACAATGGTTTGACATCATTTGTTGATAATGATATATCAATTTACGCTCAAGAACATCTAACTCATCTAAAAAATCGATATTGCGAACGACCGACATATCTCTCGCTCCACCGATCAAAAAAAATATCATATACAAGTCGATAGTTGCATGTCATTATGTTAAAGCCGCTATAAAGATATTAATTTCTTACCAAACATGCCGAGCCCATCGAGATCTGGGTGGGGACATGTAACGCCGACCAACATGCGTGCACTCCCAAGACCAGATCAGAAGAATCAAGACACCCACCCATGTTCTCTCCTCCAAGACTCATGCAACTCCATGTATAAGTGGGCAAGACTGCACCTCCAACAGATGAGTGTCAATGTCAAGATCCTTTAGAATGGGAGATACCGCAAATGCACCTCGACTCGACGTGACCGGTAGTAAAAACTCCCAATAAGGAACAAAACATAGCTCACACATGTCCGATGAAGTTCAACTCGTGAGGTCTGTAGACTCTCAAAAATGTCCAACGTAACCACCGAGTGGCATGTCGAGCGGTGCTCGCCCATCCTCGTCGAATGTATCAATCAACTGGGTCATGATACATAGTGTCTGGAATCGGATGCTCACCTATAAGCTCACGTCACCAACTCTGTCACCGCCTACCATGTCCTACAACAATAGGACTGACAACCGGTGGTCCGTCAATACGCAAACCCATGATCATTGCAACATCCTGCAATGTCACTGTCATCTCTCCCACAACAAAATGAAATGTGTTGGTATGGGGAGACCAACACTCAACTAGTCGCGATGTGATGGTCAAGTCGATGTAACTGGCTAACACAAGAAAGTCCGAAAGTGAGGGTACCGAGAATCGCACGCGGATGGACCACTCTCGAGCATAAGAAGGTGAGATGTCGCTTCCAAAATAGCCGCAGTATGAAAAAGGTTAGGTCAACGAACACAACATAAATGAAACACATAGAAAAAATAAGCAAGTATTCATACCAGATCCGATGCCGTGGTTCCGCCATGGCGGCTATATCGGGATGAACCTCTGCTGTACGGTCAGTGGCCATCAACTGGCTCAAGATGCCTCCTCCGACGCCTAACCGGCTAAGGCTCCTACCATCGCATGTAACAAGAAATGAAAATTTATTAGAGTACATATAATTGCGTAGACAAAAAATTATGCATATTCGCTAGATATATCTAAACACAAACTAAACTCATTGCCTATTAAGGGGTTATGTGGGCACGATGTCCAGAATGGTCGATTGATTTACAACTACTACCATGCATTTTGCGGATGCACACTCCATCCATTGTGTTATTGTACCTACGTGATCGCGCCTACCCGACTTTGACCATCGATCAAAGGATGTAGATCCGCCGACTCGCCGTGTTTATCATGCAACATATTAGAAGAGTCTTACATCATGGTGTAATATCTTGACACATAAGATGATTGATTCTCCCATGTGAGCTATGGTATGACTACACATATGATAAATCAGTGTTCGTGTACAACTGCATGAGATGAATTGATCTTCCGTGAAATCAACTCTAAAGGAGCGACAATTCCTGTTCAACACATGCACCTCATTTGCGTTAATATTGACTGGCTGTGGGAAATGTCTAGCCTCCCGCTCAAATTTGCTTAAGACTGTTTGGGTTCATGGAGAGAAGGTGAATTCGCTCAATCAACTTGTCCGCTTATAGAATAGACTCATATTAAACCTTCAATGCTTGAATTGGTACCCCCGCGTGCACGCTTAAGTACACCATTAAAGCACTCGATGATTCATGGTCATGGTACCGTAACGCTTCCCACCATCATGAATCAATGTCCACTTCTCCACATCATGTTCTACCAACCAGTATGCTTTTAATTTTTTTGATGCCACCATGTTAAATATGTTGATGTCATCGGCGCTGCTTGTCAAATATATTTTTTTGCACATAAACTCAACATCCGCAATACTCATTCTCCTCACTGCCTTCTTAAAGTTTTCCCTAAGATGTCGCAAGCAATGACGATGTGCCCATGAAATACATCGCACCCACTAACCAACCATGAATGCTTATCAAATTACACATAAATCGCCCTCGATGAAACAATTGATGATTGTAGGCACATAATGAATGGGATTCGATTCTGTTCTCATATTCGACCACTGCAAAAGCAAGGGGAAATAAACCGTTATTTGCATCAATACCAATGAATGTGAGCAACGTACCCTGATACTTGCCCAAAAGGAACGTCCCGTCCATGCTGATAACATGTCGACAATATCCCCAACCAGTAATAGATGGTCCAAAAACCCAGAACAATCTCTGAAACTTGCATGTATCTAATGACATAATGTAAAACAAGATCGCAACGCAGCATAATGAATCCATAAATAATGCTGCGATATGACTCCTCCCAACCCAAATATTGCTCGATACTCTTATGTCTCGCATCACGTGCCTTCATGTAAGAGACCTTGATGTTAAATTTCGATTCATCCTTCTTATGATCTCTCCGTGTCAATTTGAAATCGCATTACTAGCATTATGAAGTAACTAATAAACTTAGAAGTGCATTGGTGATGTCCTGAACCACTGATGGTGGAAACGCATGTGCGAAACCTAAAGTTGATAGCCTCCCAACCTCTTGCTTCTACGCATGCGCCATTGGTGCGTGCGGCACATCGCATATAAAGGAAATTCTTCATTGGATGTCACGCAGAATCTAACCGGACATTATTCGCCATCATAATCAAGCTCCTTCTTATTTGAGAAACACATACCTTCATATAACTCTACCAACTTACATCATCTCAAAACTTAAGATATCATGGACCATCAAACACAATATCCGCATCCCGCCTTTTCGTGGTCTCGACATAGCAACGCATCATTAGTGTAATTCATTGATCCGCCAATTCGGGATAGAATGACTCCGAAGAAGATCATGATCGATATTGCTATCGTATAAATTGACATTACCAAGCAAAGACTCATCATCAGCATCGCTATCATCGATGCGCTTGATTCACTATTCATCATTTCATACTCATCATCGTAGTTGTCAGATGAACTAGGTTGATCATGTAGCTTGAATAGGCATCTCGCTTCGCATTTAAACATATATCATCTTTCTAAAAAATAGAAGATACCGCATACAAACAAAAAAAAAAAAAAAAATAATAAGGATGTCGATGAAAGCTTACATTATCTCCTGCTGATAAGATCAAGGATTCGCCAAGCCGAACTCGTGAGCATAACGGAGTGTACATTCGCATATAATATCGTGTCGCCGGGTGCGATACATTGTGGGTTTATTTAAAAATCAATCAAGCAGAAGCATCCAATACAAGATCGCAGACATCATCATCAACAAGCATAAGCTATGTATCCCGCCTACAAGAAACATGTAATCTCCACCGGTTATCAACGTCATAACATCGAGACATGAGCACTTTTAGTTTTAAATCTCCTAAGCTTGTATGACATGACACTCGCATGGGCCGATTTTTTCCACCATCATAACTTGGAATGCATCAACGATCAGCTGTCTTCTAATAATAGATACTGAAATGAGATCCCATCTATTCCCAATTAGCTCAAAGAACCAATCGTAAACTACCAAATGAGTCCCAAAGATGTCGATACCCTAAATTTACAAATTTTAGGAGAATAATTATGAAAAAATATGTAAAACTTCCTCCACATTATTACTAATTCAAATAAGCAAGGAAGAAAAAACAAATCATGAAATACGAAAAGCAACGATCAATGACCGCTGAAGATATGAACCGACCGAATTGCCCGCTCGATGGAGTCATCAAAAAGTGACTAATGCCAAAATCCAAAATGGTGGAGCATAACGGGTTCAAGTACGAGGAGAATCGAAGGAGAATAAATAATAGCCTTCCCTAAACCGAGAGCTTTTACAAAACCCAAAAGAAGGAAGGAAGCCTGGCTCCGTGTCGCCTGATGAAGAGAATTGAATGCTTCATTATCGGCGACCGTCAACCACAACCCATAAGTTAAGCAACCTTCCTGTATCAAGAATTCTTAACACCGTTAACTAATTCTGGTGAAGAATACCAATCGCCAATAATGGGAATTACGCCTTTTTGTCTTTATACCTATGCAATTTTTTTTATCAATGCCTAATCATTATTAATTAAAATATACTTAATTTAAAATTTATTAAACTCCGACTTTGTCACCGCATTAATGTAACATGCATCGTAGATAGACCTGGGAATGAAGATCGCCTTCGTGAAGATCGCATCAAGATAACCCGCTTCATTTTCTCTTAATAAAGTTTGTGGTCAGATTGAATACACTGCGACCGGTGATTTAAATGCGACGCTTTAAATATTTCAAGCCGGCTAATGGTAAAGCAGTTCTGGGTAGATTTCAAATACACTGGTGCTTTATGTTGATTGAATTTAAGCGATTCCAAATTCCGCCGCCATTGATGGCCATGCCACGCCGGTTGCTTCGCACGGCCGCTTCACGCTCGCCGTGCTGCCGCTGGTTTGCGCCGCCACGCCGCCGGTCACAAGCCGGCCACCGGTCGCTTGCCCTGCTTAGCGCCGCTTAATCGCCGACGCATTGACCACCACCGGCTGGTTAACCGCCTTTACCCGCTTCTGCCGGTTTGGCACCACCCGCCTCAATATTGACAGTTCTCTGATTTTATTATATTTTGTCAACCAAAAAAAAAAAAAATAATAAAGTCATGAATTTATAAAGCTCAACTAAATAAATTATAAAAGTAATCTTTTACACCGAATTCTTTCACACCATTCTTACAGATCAGATTTACAGACAACCAAACAGCTCTAAACACAAGCGACGATCTGGAGCCTTGCCACCTGATTTTCTCTCACAAATACGTTTCCTCCGTCTCGTAGCTTTGATTGATTCCAATCCCGGTTCCTGTTTTCAGGTACATGCTTTTCTTGTTTTATTTTCTCTGCCAATTAGGGTCTCAGGTTCGAATCTCATATGATGTATCAGTGTTTGTGTAAATATGAGTAAGAATAATTAAATTATTCTTTCTGTTTGCTTTGCTGAACGATTTGCATCTTCTGACGGAGATTCAGTAGCCCGACGTGCTATATTATAATAGTATACTGATGCTTCGCCTCCTTTTCCCTTACTCGTCTGATTTCGATAACTGGCAGTTGGATTCAGGGATTTCATTTCTCAGTTCCCTCTGCAGTGTCTTCTTTGTATGTTTGAGAATGGATAGGAGTGATCTGCAGGATTAGCTTTGGGGATTCGTTTCTTTAGTTGGGCCTGCATGCTTGCAATCCCACTCCATGGCGGACACAGCGATCTTTGAAGTGGATGAAAAAAAGTCTTTATTGTTACGATAATAGCTCCCAACAAAGGTCGAAGGTCCTATAAATTTACTATTTCCTAAAGTGATTTTTGAAATCTCATTGATGGAGTTGTGCAATGGATTTTTGAATGGAGATAGCAGGCAGAGGTTAGGGAGCTAGGAGTTTTGTAAAAAATAAAGTAACCGGTCATTTATTTCACGTTGCTTGCTGATACTCTAAAAGGTGTCGGAGAAACATAACTGAAGAAACTTTACAAAGGACTTAACATATATTTCCAAGGGGTAAATTTTTCTCGCAGTCATTCATCAAATGATGAAAGAGAGATACATGGGCCAAGGAATAGTATGACCTAAACAATGACATCATAGTACTTAGAGTGATTTAAAATAAAATAATAACACAAATGAGATAAAAATCTAAAATCAGATATAAATTATAAACCTCCAATTTGCTTTGATATTTCAAGGTATGTCTATGACAACAATGGATGGCTTGATCTTGGGTGATGAAGTTTCCTTTGGCGGGTTGAATTCTTGATCTTCTTAAAGAAAAGTTTGTAAAATTTCACATTTCATTCAAGTAGCATAAGATGGCAGTCAAATTCACCAACGAAGAAGATATTCATGAACTCTAGATGTTTGAACTATAGTCTCATCAGTCATAAGGATTATACAAATTATTCATACATAAAAATTTTAACAAAGTTCAAGAGAAAATACACTTTAAACATAACTCAACATGACATAATTACCTATCTCCCTAAGCCTCCTCTGAAATGAATTATCTTTCCGCCTATCAAAAATTTAATTAGATGATGTCTAAAAAAAATTGAGAATTAATAAATTCATATAATAAGAATATAACTTAATAGATGGCTATTTGTCAATGTACATAAAATAAATTAAGCAAACAATCATATGTGAGGTAAGTACACATAAACTTTTCATAGTAGATACATAAACATTTATCATGTATGAGATAAACATTTAACGAATTTTTACTTTTTATATTTATCATCCGTAAGAGTCACCGCCTTAACTCATCCAAAGCGACAAAGATCCATTACCAATTTCTAATTTCAATTTTTTTTCATCATTTGCCAATTTATCACTTTTTTCATCATTTTTGTACGTCATATTCCCCGCCAATTATAATGTAAAGAACTAATTTCAAATATACATTCATAAAGATACAATTATACCTCTACGCATTAATTCACGATAACGAAAACAATGAACTTTATAAAATGATAATGCATAAAATATTCGATTATTATCCAAATAATTAATAAAACAATGCATACTAAATAAATAAAAAAATCATCACAACTGCGCAAAAGTCATGTCATAACATTTATCATCAAAATAAATTAAAAATATTTTTATCATAAATATAATAACTAATTAATCACTTTAACTGCAGCTTCAATCTCCATTTCTTTAACACTTCATTTAATCAAATTCATAATCAAATATTAATTTAATCAATCTCAACTCCTTGTACATGTAGCTTTTATAATTTAACGCTTCATCCATCCATATTCATTACCTATTTTCTAGGTTAAAATTAAATATTCAATTAATAATAATAATTATTAATATATTTTGTAATTTAATTATTAAATTATATATATACACAATATATTCTATTCTTCTCTTTTAAATGATTCATTTTCCTAATTTAACTTATTTATTAAAATTAATAAATCTTAAGTTAAAAACTATAAATTTTAAATCAAAATTTGAGATCATAATATTAACGTAAAAATTTCAATTAAACATCCTTTTATAAATTATATACTTACATCTCGATTTTGGCCTAACACACGCACGGTTCAGCTTCTTCACTAACGCACGCACGCGGGAGGCTCGGCTCTCCTTTCCTCCCGTCGGCACTTGCTTCATCCTCGGTCGTCGGCGCACACGTTGGCGGCAAAGGCCTTCTCTTCTCCTTCCTTGGCCGACGGCGCACGTTGACGCAGGGGCACGGACGTAACTAGGGGGGCCGCCGCTTCTCCCTTCTTCTCCTCGGTCGTCGACGTCGACGCACGGTCTCAGTCGGCTAGGGGCAGTCCCCTTCTCTTCTCTCTCTCTCTCTCGCGTGTTTGGGAAAACTGACTCCCCCTCGTATTCTTAACCGCCGCGGCAGTTGCATATATATATATATATATTTCTTTTTGTTTGTTTCGGTTATTACACTCAGCCTAGCTAGGAATTGATGGTACGTGAATACATATACAATAACCATAGAAATTGATACTCCCATCTTAAGGAAACATCTATAGGAAGTACTAATATACCCTAATATAGTAAGGCTTTATGTATTTTTTTTTTGAGAAAAATTAATGCAACTTATGGCTCGATTCATGATGATTAAGGTAGACATATGTTATTCATTTATTTGTTTGTATTTTAGATATATCATGATTTATCTTTTTTATTTGTTATTTTCATGTGAGTTATCATATAATAAGGCTTGCGATTTAGTTAGTTTGTACTTTTAGTTAATAGGTTTCTATTTGTTGCAGTTGCTCCTTTCAACTGCAGAGAGCTTCTAGAGTTTGATGCGATAATGGTAGTGCTCAAGATTGCTCAATACTCCACTTGACCTACTTCACTCTCCACCTCTCTAACCATTAGGGAATTCTTCCCAAAACGCAAAAATCTTGAAATCTTAATTAACTATTGAATGAAATTGCAAGGTGAAGGCTTTAAATAGACCTCAAGCTCTTAAAACAATAAAGTAAAATTTAAAAGCATACTATTTAATGAGAGAGAGAGAGAGAGAGAGAGAGAGAGAGAGAGAGAGAGATTTACATATAACCCTCTCTTAATTGTGTCATGCCCTTGGTTTGGAGAATACTTGTTGAATATTTTCTTGATCATAAAATGGTACAAGATCAACAAAATTTAAGGTTGTATGTATGTTTTTGTCTCTTAGGAGGCCAATATTGTTTGTGTTTTCTCCATCACATTTGATGATTGGAAAAGGACCCTGGACTCTAGGTTTAAGCTTTGAAAAAAGGCTAAGTGGAAATCATTCCTTGTAAATGAATTCAACCCAATCATCTTTAAATGAAGCTAGCACACAAGATTTGTTACCTTAGTATTATTAAGTGTTCTATATAATCATATTTGTAATTTTTTTTATCTCATTGGTTTATTACATCCACATTAAATTTTGTAGCAGTAATGACCACTGGAATAAACTCTAAGCAAGTAATAGGATTTTGCTACCATTTTAAAAGGACTTTGCTTATGGTTTGGCTAGTGAAGTGGTTGTAAACAAGCTCAGCTTTGGTTAAAATAAAATTCTATTGGTTGACATCATTGCCAACATAATATCACAACAAATTTTTTAGACTACAATCGTCATTTTGTGGAAAAATTGTAGAGCTAAATTAAAGTTTAGTTCTCACAGTAGAGATACTATAATCCATCTTAAAATACTATTGAAATTTAGAAGAGCTAACATGAGAGCCCCATTAATTGTACAATTTAAGAGCACAAAGCTAGATGTGATGTTGCAGTTCTTAAGAATTTTTCCCCATTGAATAATTTCATAAGGAAGACCACTAAATTGAAATTCTTGATAAATTATCGATAGGATATATAAATACATGAAAGTCTCACACATTCAAATGATTGAGTAGGTCATTCCAAGATAGTTGTGACATTTTCTCCATCTATCTTGATTTTTGTTTAAGGAATAACATGCCTAGAGAAGTTAATTTTGCTTTCCCTGAATAAATATTTCTTTGGTTTGACTTACAACTTTTTTTGGTTTAGCACTTCAAAGAGCTATTAGAGGTATTGCAAATGTTCTTCCTAGGTATAACTATATATCAAAATATCATCAAAGTACATAAACACAAACTTGCCAATGAATAGTTGGACAAGCAAGCATCATAAGACATAGGAAGGTACTAGGTGCTTGGGAGGCTAAATGACATCACTATCCATTCATATAGACCATCCGTTATTTTGAATGCCTTCTTTCATTTGTCTCTCAACTTATGTGGATTTAATAGCACTATGTAAGTTTATCTTGGAGAAAACAACACTCGGTATAACTATATATCAAAATGTCATCAAAGTACACAAGCACAAACTTGCCAATGAATGGTTCACAAGCAAGCATCATATAACATAAGAAGGTACTGAGTACTTTGAAGAGCTGAATGACATCACTATCCATTCATATACACCATCCGTTATTTTGAATGCCTTTCTTCATTTGTCTCTCAACTTATGTGGATTTAAAGGTACTCACTACGTAAGTTGATCTTGGAGAAAACAACACTTCATGAAGCAATACAAAAAGTCATTTAATTTTTTGAAAAAAAATGATATTTGATAATGATCTTGTTCAGAGCTCAACAATTGATCATATTCTTCAAATATCTTCTTTCTTTAGCTAGTAAGGGTGGTATAACATAGGACTGACACTTTCATGTATCATACTCTGGAATGCATCTTTTAAACCTGTCATCATAATTCTTCATATTTTTTTTGATTGCATTTGGTACATTGATTGATTTGGATAATAGCCCTTGGAGTGAAATCAATCATATGCTACACATTGAGCATGAGAGCAAATTTGCAAGGAATTCAGTAGGAATACTTCTTGCTATTGGTTGAACCTCTATTGATATTTGATCTTTATTTTTATTTTCTTCCAAATTTATCAAGGCATAAACGGACTCCGATTCTTTCATATTCCTTCAGGAATACGGATATGGACACCACCATGTCCCTATGACTCTTAGCTTCATCATTTAGTAGTATAGGTACCACCCGCTTGACATTGCACTTCAAAGGTGCTATTGTAATCATTATGGAAAATGTGCATGTTGAGTTGCCAAGATTTTCTTAACTATAAAAGACATGCTTCCATTAGAATAACATTACGCCTGACCTCTTCTTGAAATTTCTTGCCAATAGAAAAGTACACCAAGAGTGGTTTGCCACTTTGATAATTTTTTTCTAATTTTATTTTTTGCAACCAAGATACGTTGTAAGGTTTTGAATTATTTTATGCTGTAAGATTCAACCTCTCCACCATTTTAGTGGAAAGGATATTCTTGTAGCTTCCTCAGTTGATGATAAGAATGCTCATTTTCTCTTGATGGTGCATTGGGTATGGAAGATGTTGTAGCACAACCACTTTGATTCTTTCTTGATGTTAGCATTCAACACTCCTAATATAATGAGTAACTAACTTTCCTTCATCTGCATGCAAAATGCTTACTTTATTGTTATTGCACTTCTTCTTTATTGTCACCATTTTCTCAATGCTCTTCCCTTACGAGCGTAACATCTTGTCAATTGGGGTAGCTAGAAGTGATATGATAGAACCCCATTCACTTAAAACAATATGGGTTGAGCTTTGTTTATTGAAAAGATACCTGTTGATGTTTTTAGCTTGGATATGGTTGGATGGAACATTTTGGGGTGAAAATCTATTTATCCCTTCATGGAATTTATTAACTACCTTGTTTTGTTCTTGCATGAATCTTGATAGGAAATCCTTGGAGGTCTGTTGTTCTTTTTCCACATTTATTTCCATCTTAGTGATGTAAAAAGGTCAAACACTGTTGATGTTAAACAATGTCGATGATTGTGGGCCACAAACCACTCAAGTGTTTTTTTCTTGTTCTAATACATTACACGTCAACATGGGCTGCTTAAATTCAACAGTGAATTCCTTCACAGTTGACCCTTTCATTGAAGTTGAGTAAAAAGGTCATATAAAAAATGAGTGGATAAGTACCTTGTTGTAATTCTTTCATCTTATCCCACTCAAAAATCTTGATTTTTGTTTTCCCTGTTTTGATTTATTTTTTCTCCCACTAAATGGAAGCATTTGCTTCAACTTAATGCATACCAACTTGATCTTGCATGCGCTGAGTTTGTGCATGTGTATGTGTACGCGCATGTAATGATATGTATACAATCAAATAAGGCTTTATTTATGGTTCTCTTGTTAAAAAATAAAGCCAAAATAATTGTATGTGTGTACACAATCAAACAAGATTTTATTTATGGTTGTATTGTTAAGAAAATAAAGCTGTTTAGTTACTTAACAAGCAAATCAAACAAGAGCTTTTTAGTGAGTCAGACATGAGGTATTTAGGAATAACAAGTTATTTTTTGTAATGGTTTGCAAACCATTCTATGAAATCATTCAGATTCAAGTCACTTTCAACTCTGAATGTATACCTTGAATCCAAAATTTTGATTATTTTTTGGCTTCATTCTTTGAAATCATTGATAATCCTACTCCTTAGATGATTCTTGTAGCATTTGATGTTAAGGATTATCCATCTCTTAGTCTTTTTGTTTGCATCTAAATTAAAGGAATGGGTCTCTTGTTCCTCCTGCTCATACATTATAAGGTGCCATCGTAAATGCTGAATTTCTTATTGCAATTCCTCTACAATGACTTTTAAGTATTGCATTCCTGTTTGCCAACCTCTTTTTGGACTCTGATATTGACTTAATACCTAGAGAGAATAGGTAAACCTCATAAAGCTTGAAGAATATGAAAAGGACTTCAAAAACCTAGAATTGGAACCCAAATGGATATTCTGGGAATGTTTTATTTTTTTGCGCATGTTCAATTTTTTTTGAATCCCTTCTTGTCTGTTCCTGCAAGTTGGTAATTCTTCTAGCATTAAAATTGTGGCAAGTTGGTGATTCTTTTGCATTAGTTAGTAGTCTCTTTTCTTTTTCATTAGCATTGTTGCAACTTGGCCTACAACTTACCAAACTATCAAAAAAAGAAATGAGAATCCATGCTAATTCTTGCTGCTATCCAACATGTTTTTTTGTCTGGTTGAGAGATGCAAGAAGTGATAAGAAGGCTAGAAACCACATAGACACAACTTGTAAAATGGTTGGAAATGCAACCTTTCACTAGAATGCTTATTTGTACTTTGAATTGAGCTAGAGCCCTCTTGCTCTTTAGACCATGGGTTGCAAAATCCAAGGAAGAAGATTGACTGCTGTTTTTTCTTATTTCCATTGTTGCAATGTGAGCCTCTGTCCCCTTACTGCAATTGTTCCTTATAAGCAACAACGAGCCTCCTAGGTTCCATTGGTCAATTGTGGTTGAGTCCTCGTCATCACTGTGACCTCCTTCACCTCTCCCTTCCTGGTAAGAAATATTATACATATAATCTTCTCTTGATTGTAGTTTCTTGATTTGTCTCCATATTAAGTTTTCACTAAAGGTATCACTTACGTAGTTAACAATGAATGATGGTTTATCTTTCATTCTAAGTTTCCTTTACTAATGTCATATAAACAAACCTAAAACAAATATAAAATCAATTTTATTTTCAGAAGGAAGTGCTCTTTTGGTGAGTTAACATTTTTAGCAAACACATTTGGTCAAAATTAGAGTTATCATTAGATTTATTTTAGTCAAATTCAAACTCAAGTTAAAAAAATCATATTTAAATATGGAAATAGGTGCAACACAATGTATAACATTAACTTATTCTTTTTGGCCCATATCATCCTCATAGGGAAGTTTTTTCTGATCCTTAACATGCACACTATTTTCATCTTTCAAAATTGGTGTTTATAGTTTTTTTTTTTCAATCAACAAAATTTTCATAGGATGCTCGAAAGTCAGTATATTGGGTGGCAGTTAGAGTATAGATAGATTCTCCAATCTGAGCGTTTCACTTATCAAGTGCATAGTTATTATTAATGATAATTAAGACCTTCAGTTGCATTTTTTATAGGCTTAGTAATCAATCATGAATTGGTGAATATTTGACAAACATTTATAGGATTTGATATTTTAGCAACACCCCAAGAAATGCTCAGTCTCAATCATCTGAATTTTTTAGCTTGTATAAATTAACTTAATACCTAATGTTTTTTTTTTGTCTAAATCCATTAATAAATTTATGCATCACCACCAAGATGACATCTAGTAACAATGTTCTTCAATTTATTTGGATGGTCAATCATAAATTGAGTTCTTTGTCTCATTGTATGAAGTTGAATAATTACTTGTCTTTAATATGTAAATATTTATGATTATGTGTATTTCATATCTTTTCATATTCTAATTCTTAGTCCAACTAGGAAGAATCTTTTGATTGAATTTATCAGATTTGCTTTCACAAACTTGAGGCATTGCAATCATCTATGTGATATCAATCAAGAAAAGTCCTCGATTTTAAAATATCAATTTAAAGATCATATCTCTTATCAAGCAAACATTCAAACAATGCTCGAAGCCACCACAATTAATTTCAAGCTTTTCACCACCAAACTTTTTTAAAAAAGCATCCAAAATTAGTAGCCAAACTCAATTGTGGTTATTTTCTTTTTCAAAACAACAAACAAAAGTCCAAACACACCCTCAATGAGATTATATAAGCAATTCAAATCCATTATGCTTACAGGATCTATCCAAACTGAATGTGTGCATTATTTGAATTGGAACCTTGCTACTCACCTCTGTTCTAAGAGGTGCTTTTGGGGAGCACCAAAGAAGTGGGGCAAATCCAGCTTTATTGAGGGAAAACACTTCTCCTGGGTGTCGCCTAGCGCACTTTGCACCCAAAACTTGTGCATATTTGTAATTTTTTGATTTTAACCTAAAATCTTAATAAAACATTAATATATACCCACCACCGACTACGCTTTCTCTCCCTTCCCTCTCGATCACTTCCTCCTAACTCTAATCACCACTAAGACACCTAAGAGCTATCGTCATCAAGATCGCCACCACAGCCATCCAACGCTTTCAAATATGTGTTAGTATTTTATGCACGTTACATCAAAGCCTTTTTCTTTTGTATTTTCAATGCTTTCAAATCCATCAGAATTTATCTGCAAATAGATTTTTTTAAGTAGTATCACGATCAAAATAATCGCCAAATGTCGATTGAAATTAATTTTATTATGATGTAATTAATCATATGAAAATTCTTGTTTGATGAATTATTCTAAGCGATTCTTTTACGAATCGATCATTGTTTGACGACGATTCAAATCTAATTTTAAGACATCTTTCATCGATCGATCATCGTGATTCGATTCGATCTTTAGTAATCAGAAGTCAACATCCATTATCGTCATTTGTCCTAAATATTTTTTTGCTTTATATTAAAATATCAAACATATTTTATTTTATTTTAAAATTTTAAAAATAAAAAATACAAAGTGGTTCTAAGCGGCCCCTTAGAGTAATAATTAATTTTATTATTTTATTTTTTTCATTAAATTTTTTAAAAATAACAAGTAAACATGTTTTTTTATTATTTATTTTTTAAAACAAAAAATTCATAAAATACCAAAAATGTTTTATTTTCACATAAAACAAAAAAAATAAAATAAAAATAAAAAAACTGAAAACAAAAATAAAAATAAAAAATAGAAATTGATCTCAAACAACCCTTAGAGTAAAAAATCATTATTTTATTTTTTCATTAAAATTTTTTAAAATAACAACTAAAATGTTTTTTTATAAATTTTTAAAACAAAATTCATAAAATAATAAATATGTTTTGTTTTCACATAAAACAAAAAATTGTAAATAAAAATAAAAATAAAAAATAGAAAGTGATCCCAAACAAATTTTAATAATATTTTTTGTCCAAGTCCTTAATAAATTTATGCATCACTACCAAGATGACATCTAGTAACACGGTTTTTTCAATTTATTTGGATGGTCAATCATAAATTGAGTTCTTTGTCTCATTGTATGAAGTTGAATAATTAATTGTCTTTTAATATGTAAGTAAATATTTATGACTTATGTGTATTTGATATCTTTTCATGTTCTAATTCTTAGTCCAACTAGGGAAGAATATTTTGATTGAATTTATCGATTTACTTTCACAAACTTGAGGCATTTACATCATCCATGTGATATCAATCAATCAAGTCCTGCATTTTAGATATTTAAAAAAGGCTTAGGATCATGTCTCTCATCAAAAGGTAGAGCATTAATTATGACTTTTTTTTTGGGCCTCATTGTGGTTTCCTTGGCAAGATCTAAATAGTATATAATTATCCAGATTATTGATTAATAGGCCCTAGATCCTTATCGCGCAAGCTAAATAATTTCAGATGCAACATTCTTGTTGATCTAGAGTTTAACCTGTTGTTGTTAGTGTTCATCAGGTTCTATCCTTCATCTCTAAAATTTGAAGGATGTTACCAAGTTGCAAATTATATTTGACAATGATAGTAATATATCAGTACTAGATTTGCCATTGTAAGTTTTTGGTATTAAGTTAATGGTGAAGGTTCTATAGAATTGTGGTCTATTGCTTGTTTAGTAGTCGAGGATGAGAAGTTCTCCCCACAATAATTCCTATTATGCGCCTAAGACTTTATAATTTAACTGCAAATTTTCAAAGTTTTTCATTACATTTTATACTTAATGTTGATATTCTCAGTTTTTGTTTGATTTCTATGGTTACTCTTTTGTATTCTCATTCTTTGCTTCATTTCTTCAGTATTTTAAGTTAACTACGCAAAATATCCTTGAAGTTGTGTAAGACATATGATGATGATTATTATTATTATAACAACGCTAGCAAGGAATGAGTTATGTAAATATAACTAGCAAATAACCCAAAATGTCATGCAAATTGAAAATACTATTGAATTCAAGAACTAATGTAATTTAGCAAATTTTAGATTATAGACTTTATCCGACCACAAAGAACTACAAAATGAAGAAAAAAGATTACTTTATATTGTTGTTCATTAGTTAAGCAAAAAAGTGTAGTGAAATATTACGGAAATATTAAGAGATTTTATGTTTTCCAAGTTTTTTAGGCATTGAATGGGGGGGCATGGGCATGCTTGACCCATTGAATAGGTGTAAGTCTTGAGGGCGTGGTTCATGATGATGAGAGAGATGTTTTCTTGTTAAAAGTTAAGTATGCCATCACTTATAATCTTTAGAGAGAGAGAGATCTTTTAGTAAGAAGAAAAAGAGAGCACATGTTATTATTTATCTTTTTTTTATACCTTACAATCAACTTCTAGTAAAAGAAAAAAGAGGGCACTTGTTTATGACCCTAATCTAATGGATCAACATAGAACAATAAATAATTTTAAAAATACAAATGTATTAAGGTTAAGAAGGTTCTCAACATCATATTAGAAGTTAGAACAATTCATATTAATAGAAAACACGATTCCAAAACCAATCTACGAAAAAAAGGAAAGAATCTAGGTGGAATGAATGACCCGTGGTGGTGGTCTTGATGAGCGGTGGCTACAATGCGCTAGTAGAGTGAGGGAGCAAGGAAGTGATGTTGAGAGGGAAGGGAGAGCGGAGCATGGGTCAGTCGGCTAGGTGGGGTATATATTAATGTTTTATTAAGATTTTAGGTTAAAATTAAAAAAAATTACAAATATGCCTCAGCCTAGGTTTTGGGGTGCAAAAAGTGCGCTTATGGTGAACACCAGGGGAGAAATGCTTTCCTCAATAAACTGGGGTTGGATTAATCTTGTCTGCCCCAAAAGCACTCTTAGAATAGAGTTGAGTAAATTCCACCAATGCACACATCTTTAGACATATCTTGTAAGTAATGATTTGAATTGCTTATATAATCTCGAATGTGTACGCCTTTATTTATTTGAAAGTAGCTAGAAAATAATTTGTATTTGCATTATTCAAGATTTTGACCGCTTTCAAAAGTAAAAATTATTTTTGAGAAATGTTAGGAAGGGTAGTAATCTTGGTTTTGAATTTTTCAAAAAGAAAATATTTGTAATACACTCAATAGTTATTTAGAAAGTTATTTTCTCCAACAGTTTTACAATCAATTTTTCAAAAAGGTACAGTTGTCCCAAACAGACTTTAAATCTATGATTTTTTTCCCTATGTCGCCTTAAAAGGCTAATGTAGCTTATATCAGCTTTTCCAATCTTTGTCTATGCTTTTCTACACCTTATCAATAAGATCTTTTGTTATTTTCAGGTAATAACTTCCAATATAGTTGTTGTCAGATTTAATTTCATAGATGAACAACGAACCTTCTAGAATGGAATCTGTTCCTGCATTGATGGTAAGTTTATGTGAAACCCTTCGGAGTAGAGGAACATAGTATTTGATGAATTTGGAATGCCTTTTCTCATGTTGTTAATCTTTTTTGCTCTTTCTCATTATATTGTGATGACAAGCTTTATTAGGTTTCTTCAAGAATGGATGTAACAAGTTTGGTTTAAAATATGCATGCATACTGGATTCTGCAAGTGAATGGTGTATATTACATGACGTCACACCACTTATAATTTTGGCAATCCTTAACATGTTGATCCTCTGGCTCTTTGTTACTTTGAAGTTTATTATTGTGATTGTTATATTGAAGAAATAGGCTGCTCTAAAGATTTGCCAATTTTCATTTTCACAATTCCTGCCTTAACAGCTTGCACTTGCCTATTTCTGTTTATTACCCTGAGAATTAAATATGGGCTTCTGGAAGCTAAGCAATATACAGTGAATTTTATTTTGCATGCATTAGTATTTTAAGTTTTCATATATTTCCATATGGTAATAATTTGACTTAAATCATCAAGTATTCTATACATGATATTTAGTCTTACACTATTGGCTACTTCGACCTTCTCTGGTTTAGCTTTTGTCTGTTTTGTCAGGATAAGTTGTTGCAAAACAGACGGATGTTCCTTGTGAAAAATGGTTGGACAACTTATGTGCTTCTTAATTGCAGGATAAAGGCTAAAATTTATTGTGGAAACATGAACAAAAACATTAGTTCAACCAAACAAACCCATAAGGCAGTTTTGGTTTCTCAATTGTTTTTTTTTCTCTTTTAAGTGCATTTTTCAGGGTCTCCTGCTTTTCTTGTTGTAAAGCATGGGATTTCAGTTACATGAACTTAAAAAGGAATTCTTATCATTAAAATGTAGTAGATAATAAAAACTTGCCATTATTTGTGCCTAGTATTCTTTTTTAAAAAAAATTCTGCTAGATTTACTGTTTCATTCAAAAAGTAGTATATGCTATTTTGTTTTCATTTATATTGTTTTTTCAATTTATTTATTTTTCAGATAAGTTGGATGTCTACCAAAATGGAATAATGATGTGTTGTTTTTGGCCCCAAAACAAGATGTGGCACTCTTACTTGCTTCTTAGGACTAGGGTTTTTTTGCTTATTATTATTGAAGTTGTAGTCGCCCTCTAATTTGATCTCTTTTGCTTGATTTCTATGCATGAGTATTTAAAACAATGAAAGAAACAATGCCTGACAGGACATAATTTTTCACTACTACAGGTTCATGATGACTATTTGGGAAACAGGGAACAGAATTTGATATATTCACTGCCTTTCCTGCCCTTAGTGATGCTTTATCTGACTCAGACGACTTCATACCTAACTCGTTGCTTTGCAGGGTCTGCTGGTAAGTCCTGAGATTTTCCATGCAATGCTGCGTGTCATCTTGTCCATAATACCATTTAACCACAAGTCTTTCCCCACTTCAGCCAAACCCTAGACATATCAACGTCAAGTTTGTCTCTTTGTACTTTCTTATCATGTCTATACCCATGCTTTCATAGATGGACTTTTTGGATGTTTATTTACTTAAGTTTAAATGTTTATTTGGTTGAGTCTTATGATGCTGTTCCCTGAATTGCTAATTTCAAAATGTTGAACAAATTTTTTATTTGTGCTTTTGTTCCTACTATTGCTTTTAGATGAATCTGTTTTAATGACGGAGGAGGAGTTGGTAACATTTTGTTCTGGAGAAGTTCTTCTGACTCAGTGAATGGTTTCACAGCCTTTTATGGTCGTTCTAGGAACCTACCTCAACAATACCATGAAAGAGGCACAGCTTCATTAGGGAGTTTTTCTGAAGTTGGCGCTGAACCATCAGTCTCAACTAGTGTTTTTCAGATGGGTCCTTCATTTTTCCAGAGGTAAGTAAGAATAATCATTTTGACCTTTATTTTTCACAATTTAAAATGTTTATGATGTATTTGCCATAGAAATCCACTTGGCCAAATGTTGCAGCAGGGGGTTAGTAAACCAAAATTTTTCAGCAGCATTTTTGTCTTAAAATTGTTTTAGAAGTATTCAGATTTTAGGATATTTTATGGCCAAAAGCAATGACGACAACAATTAAAAGATTGTAATCATCATTGGTACATTCTTTATGCTAGATAGCAGTTAACCAATTGATAAATAGTAATGTTCTGAAAGATTCTAATTTAGCTAACACTAAGTTCCACCTAATATTTAACCAAATAGCCCCACAAAGGACCTAAATCATTTGTGCTTAAAGTTAATTTTTTATAATTGTAAACCGCACCCCATTGTGCTTCTCCGGGTGTTGCATTTATACTGCCCCGTTAAGCGCTAAGTCGTTAACAGCATTTGACAAGAAATGCTTCAATATTCTTTCTCTGTACAGGAACTGAATATTAAAACAAGAACTTTAATATCTGTAAGTGTCGGAAATGTTGTTTTGGAGACATTACTATATTGTTAGTAGAGTATGTTTTTTCGTTCTCTCTTGGAATATTGTATTGACTTTTTTATCATGAATATACAGTGCTCTATTGAATAATACACACAAAGAAAAGAGATTTCTCTTTTAAGATGGTAGCAGACTAATCATAGCAGCTGTCTCATTTCCTCTTGTCGTTTCCGATTAGTGTTGCAAATGAGCCAACACACTCAACAAGTTACTAATGGATTAATCATGATTGAGTTTGTTCATGATTGTTTAATTAAGTAATAAATGAAAAAGTTTGAATGGCTTGGTGTTTGATTCATTTATGATTATAAATTATATCATTTAAGCTCATAAACAAATTTTTTGAGAAGCTTTGCTAAGGCTAAATAATATGCTCAATTAAGACTTGATTATAAATCAAGGTTTTATTTATAAACACAAGTTATTTATTTTGTTTGTTTAAATTGTTGATTAGTTAGCAGTTCATTCAATTAATGTTTATAGGCTTGAAATAGCTTGTTTGGTTAATTAACAAGCTTCGAGAGTATTGTTTGTTAAATGCTAAAAGACTTACTTGATTAGATGATGAGTTGAGCTCAAACCAATCTCAAATAATTATAATTTTGAACTAATTGAGCTTGAACACTGCTAAACTTACTTGAATGGAGCTCTAGCTCGAATTGAGATAGGGTTTTGGCAAAAAAGCTTAAGCTCAAGCTAGCCTTTGCTCCGCTCGGTAAATTTGTAACCATGTTTCCAATGCCTTAAAGCACTTGCCATTATGCCCTACTCTTTCCTTAACACTTTTTTGTCGTGCATTTGATTGAACTGTTTCTCGCTTTCTACTATGCCATTGCTTGCCCACACATGCTCTCTCTATTGTCTGCTTTGTAAAAGCTTGTGATAGAGCTCTAACCACTCTCAACATGCTCTCCCTAGTGCTCAATGTCCCCACCATGTTGCTTGTTGCTACATCATTGGCACGTGCACTGCTGGGACATACTGTGCCATTGCTCTTTGCATTTCCTTCCACCAATTGTCATCCCTCTTATACACCACTTGCCATCTCTCTCACAGCTCATCATGCTTGCATTGCTTGTACATGCCTTCATTTTATTGCATCAAGGCTCAATTCCTAGATGTGACCTTAAGCCCACCTAATGCTAGCTACAACCCCTCATTGTGCATCTCTCGTTGTCATAGTATTTCTCTTGATTTTGTTCACTTACTACGTAAGGGGATGTCTCTTCATCACCCATTCTCAGTTTTCTAAATGAAATCTCCAATTCTTTCCCTTGTTCTCTCTTAATGATATCATGGTTTTTCAATCTCCAATTCAAGGGTTTCAACTTTCCTCTTAAGGTTGGGGCCTTTTTTTCTTTCTGCATTGCTCACACATGCCTTCATTTACTTGCATCAAGGCACAATTCCTAGATGTGACCTGAAGCCCACCCAAAAGCTAGCTACAACCCTCATTGTACATCTCTTGTTGTCATAGTATTTCTCTTGATGTTGCTCACCAACTACTTAAGGGGATGACTCTTCATCACCCATTCTCAATTTTCTAAATGAACTCTTTAATTCAATGATAGAGGTGTTCAAGATAGTGGAGTTTACAACTTGATACCTGAGGTTCTTTTTATCCTTTGTTCTACCATCATTCCATTTCTTGGCATTATAGTTTGTCTCATCCTCCATAATAAAAGCTTTGAAAGTTTTTTTTTCTCTTTTCCTTTTATCTAAGTTTGAATGTAATGCTTGTGAGCTATATAAATATCACAGGCGTCCTTTTTTTTATTCTTTTTTTTCTACAATGTGTGCTAATGGTCTCCTATTTAAGTTACTTCATCTTGGTATTCATGGTTCAAGTTGTGTCCTTACTCGTCTACAATTTACTTTGATATATTTTTTATCAGCCACTTTCATGTCATAAGGGCATATTTACTCAAGTACAGGTTTGAAGTCTTGTTTGTATTGCATGCCTATGAGGAAATAAAAAATCACGTTTTTTTACTATGATTTGAACACTTTATATTGATAATGCTTTGGAGTTTATGCCTTCTTAATTTAGTTAATTATGCATTTTAAATGAGATTATTTATCAAACTTAATGCTTTAGTAACCACAAAAGAATGGGTTGATGAATGTAAGCTTTATCATCAACTCGACATAGTCTTAGATTTTGATGTTTCATATTTATGTTTGTTAATCGTGAAGTGTCATAGTTTTGACTCCATGCTACTTCATTAATCATCTCATATATCATCTTTGGTGATGTCACCCTCTTCTTGATTATTTATCTCAGGTAGACCCCTCCCCTTATTCTAGTATACCTAAAGTTTTTTATTATGTTTGCTTTATACATTTATTTTAGACTGATGACACTTTCTTTTTGGGATACTCTTACCCTCAGAAAGGTTATTTCTATCATGACCTAACTATCACATGCGTATGTACTCTAATAGATATTATTATGAGCTCTTTCCTTACTCTCTCCATCTCCTTTTGGACCATTATTTTCACCTGTTCCTTATCCTTCTTAAGTGTCTATAGATATCTTTTCACCTTTATAGGTGCATGATGACTACATTTATCTGCACTAATACCACCACCCACTTTGTTTGAACTGTTGAGCATCTACCTCTCTTATCTCCATTTTCCCAATTCCATTCAAAAAGATAAACGACAAGGCATTGGAAATTTCATTTACTGTTATATATCCTTTGATAATTTTTCTTATGGCTTCAGCATATTTCCTCGTCTTTGTCATCAAATTCTTTCTCCAATACATATCGAAACTATACGATCTCTATTGGAAATAGAATTTGCATACTAAAATGACTACTTTACTAAATTAGTATACGAGGGCTCTTGTTACCCGTTATGGCATTAAATAATTTCCATTAGGGCTGCAAACGAACCGAGCCGAGCCGAGCATGTATGTGTTCAAGCTTGAGCTTGTTTAATATTATCGAGTTCGAGCTCGATTCGAGCTTTTAAGAATAGTGTTCAAGCTTGAGCTTGTTTATCATTATCTCGAGCTCGATTCGAGTTTGTTCACTTCGGTTCAAATTGGATTATCAAGCTTGTTAACGAGCAACTCGTTTAATAAAATAAACAAGCTTTAATCAAGCCTTAATCAAGCTTGTTCGCGAACAGCTTGTTGAGAAATGTACATGAGCTGTATCAAATAAAGCTCTTATTAAGCCTAAAAAAATAATAATTTGAATAATATTGTTCACAAACAAGCCTTAATCGAGCCGTAATCGAGCCATAATCGAGCTTTTTAGCGAGCTTGTTCACGAGCGTTAAATGATAATGTTCATGAACATAAATGAACCGAATGACAAGCTGTTCAAGCTTGTTCATTTAGCAATTGAGTATTTAAAAAGGTGTTCAGGCTCGTTTGATTAGTTAATCAAACAAATATGAACGAGCTCTAATCGAGCCGAGCCACGAGTAGCTTGTCGAACGCTCGGTTCATTTGCACCCCTAATTTCCATTAAATTTATCTTAATTGTTCGATCAATGTAAGGCATTCTTGTTCGTCATTTATTTTACTCAAGCATATATGTTTTGCACCTTTCTAATTTTTTTGCTCAACTCAATTCAGACTTTTTTTTGTCTTCAATCAGGTTTGGGTAATATCACAAATGGATGCCAATAGTGTTTTCTTCTGCGATCTTATTGAAATTATTGTCATGTAATAACCATTAGGGTACGTTGCTCAAGAGGTGACTAGAGTATGCGAGATCAATAAGGTCATCTTTGGGCTTAAGCCTTGGATGGTTCAATAAGTTTTGCAAAGTTTTTCGAGATTGGCTTTTGTTATAACACAAATACCTAGTCATTTCATTCCCTTTAAAATTTGAAACCCAGTAGAGGCCCAAATAGAGAAGAAGAATGGATGAAGTAGAAGAAGGAAAATAGAGGAAGGATGCTTAGATGTGGATAGGAATATTTGATTTTCATATTTTGTTTTGCAAATCAAGTTCATACTAGGGATGTTAAGCTTGGAGGCTTGAATGAGAAGAAAATTTTTCTAGCTGAAAATATTATTTTTAAGCCTTGGATGGTTCGATAAGTTTTGCAAAGTTTTACAAATTGAGTTCATACTAGGGTTGTTAAGTTTGAAGGTTTGAATGATTTCTAGATAAAAATATTATTTTGAGATTATTTGATTTAATTTTGAGTTGTTAATTTAAGATTTGCTATGAATTGACGTATAAGGCTTGGATGGTTCGATGAGTTTTGTAACGTTCTTATTGATGGTTTTCATAATAATACAAATACCTAGTCATTTCATTTTCTTTGAGCTTGAGCCTTAGATTGTTCAATAAGTTTTGCAAAGTTCCTATGAAGATTGGCTTTCATAATAACAGAATGCCTAGTCATTTCATTTCCTTTAAATTTTGAAATGCCGGTAGAGGCTGAAATAGAGAAGAAGAATGGATAAAGTAGAAGATGGAAAAAAGAGTAAGGATGCTTAGATTTGGTTAGGAAAATTTGATTTTTCATATTTTGTTTTCTAAATTGAGTTCATATTAGGGTTGTTGAGCCTGAAGGCTTGAAGGCTTGAATGAGAAGAGATTTTTTCTAGGCAAAGATATTATTTTGAGGGTATTTGACTTAATTTTTAGTTGTTAATTTAAAAATTGAGAAATTTTTTTATTTATTAAGTTGTTTACAAAAGAATAATATTTCAAGGCAATAGAATTAAGGAGGATCTAATATTTATGTCGAGACACTCAATTTCTAATGTAAAGATAAAATATTTTTTTGGTCTAATATTTATGAATATTTATAATTACATTGAGCTAATATGTGTATGCTTGTAGATCTTCTTCATATTAAGCATGTCAATGACATTTAATATTTATCAAAAAGTCTATTGTTTTGCATATGATCACTTGCTTAAGATAATCTCATTTTATTTTCACAGAATTCAAGTCAGATATTTGTTTCATAATTTATTATACATATTTAAGTATTTAGAATCAATTTTATGTGGGTAGGTTGGGAAATTATGCACAGGACAAGCAAAACTTCTTTTAAAATGAATCTCAATAGGGGTTAATAGGGGTCTCTTGACTCTCGATGCCATGCTAGAGTTATTCAACCCTTATTGAGAGGTTGTTAATAACTACTATGTTTGAGCTAGTTCAACCTTTTTTGATAATGGTATTTGGCCAATGGGCCAAGTGACACTCATATGATATAAATATGCTGAAGTTTATATAAATATTAGGAAGATTTAGACACACACACTATATATATATATCACACATTTATATTTCTAACACCTGAAGTTTGATATTTACATGTATATCACTTTTATTATGTATGAAAAAGTGCATTTCACTTTTAAAAGGCTAGCGATAGTGGTTTCTTTATGTGATATTAAAGACTAACTTGTTATTTATATAAATATTAAAATTTTGGTGTTAGATATATAATTATATAAGAATTTTATGGTATGTATGTAAATGCTCTTAATATTATATGACACTTGTTAGACTATAATTAATATTAATCAAAACATAAAATGAATATACAAATAATTCGATACTAGCATTTGACTAGCCTTGTGTGTGAAATGATTTGATATTTGATAAGTTTATGTTTTATTTTCTTGTAAACATTCATGCTTATTATTTGTGATTGAGTTTATTAACTATTTAATTATCAAATCACAATTTGATTTAAAATCTATTGTATTGTGCTAATTGTCTATAAAAATTAATACTCATGTTAGCTCAAAAGATCAACATGCCTAATTTTTGCTGTTCCTGTATTTTAAATCTTATATTAGAATTGATTGCCTCTTTGAGCTTCCAGCTCATCAAATATTATTATAACCTTTATTTCAAATAAAGAAAAGAGTAGGTTAGGTCATATTCGATGTTTTATTTTTTTACCTAAGGTTGTTAATTATTTAAGAAAAGAGATGAGCATATTATTACTTATAAGAATGGATCTAGTAAAACATAGTTTGATTATTTTTTGATAAGAAAAATAGATCGTTTAGATTGTAAAGATTATAAGGTCATTCTGAGTGAAAGTTTAAGTAGCCAACATCGACTATTAGTTTTAGATTTTAAGATGAAGGATTTGAAGATGACAAATAAATCAAATTATTGTCCTAGAATTAGATGGAGGCACTTAAAGAACACTAATAAAAATATTTTTAAAAGCAAGCTACAAGAATTTGAGATGTTCATAAGGAAGTTAATGTTATGTGAGAAAAATATAGTGAAATTAAGCAGTTCTGAAAAATGTCTTGGAGAATCAAAAGAAAAGTTCATTTAAAAAAAATAGTTGGTGGAAGAGTCAAAAGTGCAAGGAAAGATAATAAATAAGAATGATTGTTATAAAACTTGGTTTTGGTGTAAAAATGTGAAAAATTGGAAAATATATAAAGTGACCATTCAGAGAAAATAATATATGATGAAAAATTTAACTTTTATTTATACAATAGATTGGATACCAAAGAATGTGAAGGATGTATGTATAAGTTAAGAAAGAGATAAGAGAAGTACAAATCTAGTTCAAGTGAAGTATTAAATAAAATCATAAAATATTTTTCTTAGAAAATGGTATTGAAAATAGGTGGTTGAGCTATTTTGATAAACTTTTCAATGAAGGATTTGGGAATACGATTGATTTTACCAATCTTAATAACCTAAATAAAAATAGAGAATTTTATTTTTATAGTCGTATTAGTAAATTTGAAATTGAAAATTTTTTAAAGAAAATGAAGTGTGAAAAAATAGTAGGTCTTGATAATATTCTAATATAAGTGTGAAAATATTTAGGAGATCAAAGAATTTCTTAATTTACAAATCTTTTAATGTTGTTTTAAAGACTAAAAAATGGCCAGATAAGTGAAGAAAGAGTTTGTTGGTTCTTACATTTAAAAGTAAAAGTGATGCTTAAGAGTGTGCAAATTATAGAGGAATTAAGTTGATGTGTCATACATTAAAATTATGGGAGAGAATAATTGAGCATAGGTTATTATGTGATACAAAAGTTTCTCAAAATCAGTTTGGTTTCATGCCGGTAGATCTACTATGGATGCTATACATGTGTTGAGAGGTTTGATGGAGAAGTATAGAGAAAGTAAGGAGGATCTACATATGACATTGTTGATTTAGAGAAAGTTTATGATAAAGTTTCAAGAGAAGTCCTTTGGAGAGTTCTAGAAAAGAAATGAGTTAATATTGACTATATTCAAGTCATTAAAGATATGTATACTAGAGCTATTACTTGTGTCCAATCACAAGGAGGATTGACAAAATATTTTTCTATTTCAGTTGGATCACATGAAGGATTGATTCTAAGCCTTTATCTTTTTTGCTTTAGTTATGGATGTTCTTACTAGGCATTTACAGGAAGATGTACCTTGATATATGCTTTTTGCTGATGCCATTCTTCTTGTTGATAAAACTTGAGAGGGAGTTCAAGAAAAACTTGAATTATGAAGGTCAACCTTAGAGTCTAATGGTTTTCGTTTGAGTAGATCTAAAATTGAATATATGGAGTGTAATTTTAGTTGTAGAAGTTCTAGTAGTGGTGTTGTGACTTTGGGTGCTCAAGTCATTAAAAGGAGCGAACGTTTTAGATATATAGGCTCTATTGTTCAAAATGATGGTGAAATAGATGGATATGTTATTAGCCGAATTCAAGTTGTATGGCCTGTTGTGTGATAAAAAAAAGGTACCACTTAGACTTAAGGGAAAATTTTATAAGATGGTGGTAAGGCCTGCAATAATTTATGGTGTAGAATGTTGGTCAATAAAAGAGAAGCATAAGACTAAGTTAAGCATTGCATAGATGAGGATGCTCAGGTGGATGAGTGGCTCTTAGAGATAAAATGTGAAATCAGTATGTTTGGAAAATATATGAGTTCCCAGTGGTAGATAAGATTAGAGAGAGTCGCCTTAGATGGTTTGGCCACATAAAGCGGTGGCCGTCCGATGACCCGGTTAGGAGAGTAGATGTATTAGATTTGCTTTATATTAAGAAAGGTAGAGGTGGACCTAAAAAGACTTGGTTAAGATGTATAAAAGATGACCTTAGTTTATTAGAACTAAATGAGAATTTGACACATAATAGGACATAATGGAAAAGAAGGATTCATGTAGCCGACCCCAAATAGTGAGATAAAGGCCTCTTGTTATTGTTGTTGTATCTAAGACATCAAATGAGTCTTGTTGATTCAAGTATTACATTGTTTAAGCTCATTCATTTTTTTTCTTATTGAGTTCAAGCATTTGAACATGAACTAAGCTTTAAAATTTTGTTTAGGCTTGTTTATTGATTTTCTTATCAAGTTTGAGCTAAAAATGAGTTAATCAAGCGTAACTAATTATTTATATAATACTAATGATTTAAACATCTAACCTAATTGCTAGACTTAATTGTATTTATAGATTTTAATAAAAATTGGCATAATTCATTGGCTGTTATTTAAGTTATTTTCTGTAGTTTAAATATAAATAAGAATAAGTTTAAATCTACCTATTTAATTTTTTATTTGATTTTTTATTATAAATATAGATCTAATAATATACATAATTTTAAAACATATAAATTCTGGAAAAATTGATACAATAACATAGAATAAGTTATTAAATAAAAAAAATTAAACGATCATTAAATGAGCATTTTATCAGATTTTATTGAACTACCTATTAAACAACAAATGAGTATAATCACAAACATAAATAAATGAGTTAGTGTTCTAATTTGTTCATTTATATGAAGAGCTTTTAAAATGTTGTTCAAGATATTAATAAATGAACAACAATAAGTATTATATGAATGAGTATCAAATTGTTCATCAAGTGCACTTATTTGCTCACAACCCTACCTTTATTGTGAAGTTTTGAAATAAAATTTTGAATGTATTTTAGAAGAAAAATGTACATGATGTAAATAAAAACTTCCAATATGTGTTAAAATGTTTTATGTTGTTTATAAGCTCAATGGTCCATTTTGATGATCATAAATGCTTTGTAGCAATGATTATGATGAATATATTTGTTAATTATGAAGTGAAGTGTTTGTTTAATAATGATGTAGGTATATTAATTTTCTACCTGCTTGATTCTGATTAATAAAAACCAGGATGAATATTGGTGAAACATGCGTCTGTAGGATTGCCCATCTCTGTTATGTGTCATGCTTGAGAGAGCTTTTAATGGGGCATGATAGTTTCTTTCATCTTGAAGAAAAATGATATTTTAGGTTGCAAATTTGTTGACACTCTCAATGTCACTTATAATGTTGCAATGAAGGGAAAATGTTTAAGGATGTCTCTCATTCTAAGAGGTTGGCTGGTATAAATTGATTAATTTTATTGTCAGTAATCTACATAGCTTTTTTGTAGTAAAGGTATTGAATCAATACATGGAATCTCCCGAGCATAAACATTAGAAAGCTATTTTGTGTATTTTTGGATCTTAAGTATATCAAGAAGTCACCAAGAAAAAAAACTATTATACACTATGAATGGACATCTTAACATAAAGCTTTTTTTTTACTTAATGTCAACTATATCGGATGATAGAAAATCTATATTTTGGTATATTTCATATTTGTGGGTGGTAACTTAGTCACATGGAAAGTAACAAATAATAGTAGCTAGATCAAGAATTAAGGTAAGAGTACAAAGCCATGAAATTTCTTCATGTGAAGTGATGTTTGTTAAAATCCTCTTAGGTGAATTTAATTTTTTTATCTTACAACTTGGTCATAAATTATGATAATCAGGTTGCCATGTGCATTGCTAATAATGTCATATTTTATAAAAGAATAAAACACATTGAGGCTGAATGTCACTTTATGCGAATGCAATGCTATTAAAAAGATTGTTATTTCTCTTATTTGAGCTCAATGTAGTTGCCAAATATACTTATCAAGGCTTTGAGTCCCCTTTAATGCTATGTAACTAGCTAGTGCTAATTTATGAATGTGCTTTAGTTTGTGTGGATTGATTATAATTTGAGAATTTGGTGGCAACTCATATTGGAGAACAAAACATGGGAGAAAGGGGAGAAGGAAGCTTAAACAAGAAGTTAACTTCCAATATTTTTCAATTTTGCCCAAAATCAATACTGTAATAACACATGCACAATTGTTTCTTATGATTTCTAAAGCAAAACTATGCCCATATTGTGCTGATGACACCACATTTAACAACCTCAAAATTAGCCAATCAAAATAGGACACCTATTTCTATGATAACTAACTCATGAAATTAAATATGTTTTTATTTTATTCGCCAACTAAATACCCCTCAATTATGTTGCTTTAAATAGTAATCCTTGAGTCGTGATTATGGTTTGCATTTTTGAGTGGATAATGACCGAATGTTCTCTTCTTATGGAGCTTCATATTTGTTAGCCATTTCAATTCGTTCCCCTTGAATAATGACTTTGTCCTTAAAGTTGGCATTGGAGTAGTTGCTATCCAGTTATGTGTCATTGATCCATGTTTCTTCCTTTGTGGACACTCCAATCCAATGCACCAAGTATTTCTTCTATGGTATGCCTCTTGGCATGACTATAACATGGTATCATGTTTTATTATATGATGACTATATAGGTTGTTAGGTGGAAATAAGTTTATATGTAATTATAAATTTCCATGATAAACTTTTAGCATGGTTACATGAAATATAAGGTGTATACGTGAATGCAGCAACAACTTCGAGCTTATGGCGACTTTTACATTACTGAACAGTAAAAGGCTCATAATATATTTTGTTGAGTTTAGGTGATTGGTGTGGCAGCTTGGGACCTAGTGATAGGGCTATAGCTGTATGAGGAATTCTTCTTCTGCTAGGTATTTGATGTTGCAATAATGCATGTTGGCTTGCTACTTCGTGGTGTTGAACTAGATGTAAGTTTTCTCAGAGATTGCAAAAGACATCTCGTTGTGGTTGCCAGTTGTTCATGATTTATATTACTGAGGAATTTTTTATGTATAGTTGGATTGTGGGGGAGCCTGGGGAGTGCATGGAAGGGTATGATGCCAATTGCAGAGATGTTATTATGAAAGTTCGCCCCTGACATGGAATGGGTCCATTGTTTTGGATTATTCATGATATAATAATAGAGGTATTGTTCTAGACTTTAGTCGGTGACTTCCATTCACTCATTTATATTGGGGTAGTAAGTTGTGCTATAAAGCAATTGCAAACCTTTTTTCTTGAATTTGTCATGCTAGAATTGGCTCATAAATATTCAATTACAATATGTTATGATAGTTTTAGGGATATTGAGGTATGAACAAATTTTAGAGGTGAAGGTACTTGAGATTGTGGCTGTTGATGGTTTTAGAGGCAGTGGTGTGAAATGAGGATATTTAGTGAGACGATTCATAACTACCATTATAGTGATTTTACATTTTGGATGATGAAATCCTTCGCGTGTTTATCCCATGGTAAATCAGATATTGACGGGGGTGGAGCATCTTGGTTGGTGCCAATGAAATTTATTTAGTTGTTTGGCATATCAAACAGTTTTGAAACAAATGGCATGACATTTTATTTGATGTTACTCTAGTAGAAATGTGTTTTGACATGGTGATAGGTCTTTTTTTTGTTATCTACTGTTTGAGAGTCAATGTATTAGCTAATATTATTTGTCTGTAATTTTTTAAGTTGCCTGCCATGGAAGGTAAACGTGTGATAATTTTTTGGATATGTAATGATGTTCTGTTGTAGTTTTTGTAATTTTTTGGCAGAGGCAATATGGAATTTCAGCTGTGTGAAGAGTTTGTCTTCGCATTGAGATTAGTAAATGACTGTGTTGCAATGCCCAGTCTTGTGTGTTCTTGGTCCTATGCCCAGGTGGGGTGTCGACTGCCTTATTTGTGGAATCTGGTTTATATAAAATAATGAAATCATATCCCACTAATTTAACTAGGAAATACTATTTGTCTGGAGTTTGAACCACCTGATTTATGATTTATTGGATGTTCTTTTAATTAGTTTGTTTGTCAACTGTGAACCGAGCAAGTACTGTCACCATTTTGTCAATGCTTCTATGTTTGTGTAGAGCTTCCACACATCTGTTGATACCTAATTTCTGTTGTAATATGCTATTGGTTTGTTGTTTTGATATAGCTCAACAATTACGTTGATCCCAAAGCATTTGTTTCCATGATAGAAGGCTTACTGAAATTTGGTAAGATTAGCATTGGTTTGTTTGCAAGAAGTTACTTTAGGTTTGTAAATGCTCGTGTGGCTGTTGCAGTCCATGTGAAGGCATCCTTTTGATGCATGGTTGTTAGTGGCGTGGTAATGGTTGTAAAGTTGCGGACAAACTTTTGGTAATAGCTGGCGAGCCTGAGTAAACCTCATAGCACTTTGAGTGTTATGGGTAGAGGTTTGTTGATGATTATGGAAATCTTATCAGGATTTGAACTCACCCAGCACGATCACTATGTGTCCAAGTATTCAGTCTGTGATTGAAATCGAAGAGGAGGTATTTGGAGTGTTGAGGTAAAATTGTTTTTTGTAAAGGTAACTGAAAATAAGAGCTAAATGGTGAGTATGGCAACGAATAATGTGCTACCATACACAAGTATGTCCTAAAAAGGCTAACAAATTTTTTAAAAAATTATTTTAGTATAATGTACATGATTGCATTGAAGGTGGAAGGAGAGTTTGACAGACCAATCATTATTAGGTGTATTTATAATGACCTTCATGTGTCCCGAGCAATGTTTTATGTATGCCATCCTCAGCCATTTGAACATGGTGGTAATTGGTGTACCGTTCCAGTTTTGAGTACATGGTAGTCTCGTGTAACTCATTTAGCATTTTATCAGCAGTTTGTGTTGGAAAACAGATAGGTATTGTGGTGCTATTGAATGCATGAAAATCCATACAAAAACACCATGTGCCATCCTTTTTTTGACAAGGCAAATATATGATAGTGTTGGATTTGAATCAACCTGGATTGTAACTTGACAATGACTAATTTTTCTATTTTTGTTTTATAGAAAGGAGGATATCTGCATGGTGAACATTAATTGGTGTTCTTGACATTAAATGAACATGTTGATTTTCCGCTCGAGTTGATAGAATTTTGTTTGGCCGTTCGGTGCGGTGTGACTACTTCTGTAGGAGTCGCTAGCTAGGATTGAATAGCAGTAATGAGAGGAATTTCGTTTGTCTGCACTTGCTGTTAGTTAGCTAGACTTACTGTCAGTTGGTGGCAGGGTAATGGAGCCTGGTGGTAGATAATTTAATCGGGTGTAATATATGTGCTTGATTTTTAAGTATTTATTTTCTTATGATTCCCATTGTGTGCCTTGTCACGAGAAGCTCATGGTAAGAGAGCTATTGTTTGTTGTCATATCGCCCAATTGTTGGAGCCATTAGGCACTGAGCATGGTTTCATCTTCCTAAATTGGCAGGATGAACAAGTCAACAATGAATTGATTTTCTTGAAGTATCAGGGTAGTGTTAAGACACTTGCTATTGCATTTAAGTTGTTCGTTGTTCATGACAAGCATGTTAAAGTTCTGTGTAGGTGTTATAGGTTTAGGAATTTGACCTCTCGTTTAATGAAAATATGTGGAGTCGTTGTTGATTAACGTTTGAACAATTTTGTTAGTTTGATGCATTGTAACTGAAAAGTCTGGGGTGTTAGTTTGATTTGTGGGCGTTCAGTTGAAGTATTGTGTATTGCATTATTGTTTGAACTGGTATTACTACTGGAATCAATTAAAGAATCAGACAGGGGTTTCTTTTGTTCAGTCAACAACATAAAATACTTTTTCTTGCATTAATGGGTGTGATGGAATTCTCTTTACAGTTATGGCATAGGCCGTTTTTTCTGTCTTTCTAGGATTGTAATGGAGTTATTTTTTATTGGCATCGATATTCATGAAAGCTGCTAAGTTTTCTTTGGCCATGTTGGTAGTAGTGGAGATAGCAAGCATGATGATGGTTTTGCGGTTGCTGTGCTCCCTGTTTCTATTTTTTGCCATATAATAATATATCTCAAATCAATTTGGCCAATTCAGTGGCTTAGTCTAGTGACATGAGGCAATGGATCTTTGCAAACGATAGTTTTTAAGTCAGATTCGAAACAATTTTGTAAAAATATTTCATAGATTCCAGATATTTGATTTGAAAGTTGTTTAAATTGTAATTCAAAATTTGCTACTATATATGATTGCATTAGTTTGTCCAACTCACCTTGTAGACATAATATTCAGATAGTACAAATTGATTACGAAGGACTTGAGGAATTCCGACTAGGGAGTTGGTCAAGTACCATTCTTTTGTTGGATTGTCCATGTGGAATGATGTCAAGGTTAAATTGTCACCATTCGAAAGTTTGTGAATACTAATTCATAATATTGTTCAATTTTGACTTCTTATTTTCTATCAAAAAAAATTAGGGAATAGAGAGATGCATCATGTTTACCGCCTAGAAGTTTCTTCATACTGGTCTCTATTTAGATGGGAAGCAGTGGTGGCTCTAGTTGGTTGGCGTAGGCAGTGTTGTTGCTCGACTTTTGGAAGGGTAAATCAAAGTTGGATTTCGTTAATGATTTCAAGTTATTCCTTTATGGTGATGTTTTTTCACCTTTACTATCGATTATCTTCAACCATTTAGTTGGGAGTAGCAGGCATGCCGTAGGTTGTGGGTGCTGAGGCGTCAATGAGATTTAGATGAGCATGTTGAGCAGCGTCAAATGTAGATAGAATAGGCAAAGCAGTAGTCTATGACAAATCAATGGGGGATCAAATGATAATAGTTATACGACAATTTAAGGATTTGCTGGCAACTCTGGAAGAAAATTGACAAAAAATAGAGAATAGGGAAGGGGGGAAGTTGGGGAAGAAAGTGAGTCTAATAATTTTCATTTATTCTCAAAACCAAATGGTAGTTATGATATGCAAAATTTCATCTCATGATTTTTAGAGCACAACTTATCACCATATTATCATGCGGCACTACTTCAACAAATAACTCTAAACAATCCAGTCCTCAAAGTAAGACATCTATTTATATGATAACTAAATCAAGGAATTAAACATGCTTTCTTTTTATTCCCTACCATGCTTCCAAATGATAATCCTTGAGTTGTGATTATAGTTTGCGCATTTGATTGTATTGTTGTCGAATGTTCTCCTTATACTGGGTGATGTTGTTGTTGGTTGTATCAGGGAGTGTTAGTACAACAACAACAAGCCTTTATCCTACTAAGTGGTCGGCTACATGAATCCTTCGTCTCCATTGTGTCTATTATGTGTCAAATTCTCATTTAATTCAAGTATACTAAGATCATTTTTCATACATCTTAACCATATCTTTTTTGGTCTACTTTTCTTTAACATAACAAATCTAATGTATTTATTCTCCGTCATTGGACGGTCGACGTTTTATGTGGCCAAACCATCTAAGGTGACCTCTTTAACTTATCTACGGATCCAACTTTTTCCGAACTTACTCATTTTGCATTTTATCTCTAAGAGTAAAGCCACTCATCCACCTGAGCATCCTCATCTCTGCAACACTTAACTTAGTCTCGTGCTTCTCTTTTATTGGCCAACATTCTACATCATAAATCATTGCAGGTCTTACCACCATCTTATAAAATTTTCTCTAAGTTTAAGCGGTACTTTTCTATCACACAATAGGCCAGATGCATTCCTCCACTTCAACCATCCAACTTGAATTCTGCTAATAACATCTCCATCTATTTCTGCAACTAAAATTACACTCCATATATTCAGTTTTAGATCTACTTAAATGAAAACCTTTAGACTCTAAGGTTGATCTCTATAATTCAAGTTTCTCTTGGACTCCCTCTCTAATCTTATCAAAGAATGTCATCAGCAAAAACTGTATCAGGGAGTGTTAGTGTAAGAAAAAAAATGTTTTTGGAAAATAATCTATGTATAGTTAATAGAGCATGTTTATTTTGTTGTGTTTCAACCTCTATTTTGAATAATATACGCTTTATAAAGCAAGAGGTTTATCTTCTAACAGTGTCTATGTTTAGAGGTTCTCTGACATAACTTAGAAGAAGACGTAAATTTAATTTAATTTTTTTTTTCTCATAATGATTCGATCAAGTTCTTTATTTCTTGATTCCCTCCCTACTATTATCGTAGTGGATTCCAATTTCTATTAGTTCATAGAGAACAGAAAATTTGAAATTTATTGACCATAATACAGCTGTGATAGCATACCTTGTAACATGTAACTTTGATTTTTAATACCTTTGCATCACTATATTTCTTTTTTTTGTGTGGCGGTGCATTCAGATTATGGGCTTGGTGATGCAAAACTAAATTTGTACTATACATTGAAAAAATTTAAGCGTTTCAGAAACGCATTTAAATACATTAATAACATGATTACGTGTCAAATTGTTTATTTTACCATGCTTAATGCATCTGACTCAGCATTATTAAAAATATTTGAGTTGATAATTCCACCATGTAGGAGCTTGAACCCTGACTGTCTTTGACCTCAGTTATTAACAAGTTTAATTTCCAGTCTTATTTCTCGAGCTCGGAAGACTGTTCTTGGCTCCACAGAGGATATTGGATGGCTTCAGCGAGCTCCTGGCATGCCTCCTGTAGAAGATGGAACTAAACGATTTATCGAGTTGCTTGAAAATATCAGGTTAAATTCATATGCTTCTTGAATTATATCTTCATAGGAAAGCAAAAATTATTTCTTATCTTTTACCATTTTTTTTTATGGGGGTAGTTTTTTAAGTTATATTCATTATCATCAATTGGTATTAATTTTGTTATCTTATCTCAGAAACGATGAACATAAGTTGCCAGATTCTTTGGTTTATTTGTTAGTTCCAGGTAGAATACATTCAACTTAAGCTTCCACAGCAACATGTGATTCTTTTTCTCACAATTCATTTGTTTATATGCTTTCTTTGGCAGGTCTGTTTAGTAATCATGGCCCGCTGTATTTTGTTAATACAAAAACATGCTTTTCAAAGATGGGACTCGCTTGTCATATAGCTAAGATTCACAGCGAGGTATCTCTATGGATACTCTTGTTTCCCTGTATTTCCCTCATCTTATTCATGCTGTTACTGCAACATTGAATTTTTAGGCTTCAATTGATAAAAATGCCAAAGAGATCAAGGAGTATATTGAAGAAATATATTGGGGATCAAAGAAAAGGGTATTGCTTCTTGGACATAGCAAAGGTGGGGTTGACACTGCGGCTGCATTATCTTTGTACTGGCCTGATCTGAAAGATAAAGTCGCTGGATTAGTCTTGGCTCAGAGCCCTTATGGAGGTAGCCCAATTGCTTCAGATATTTTGAGAGAAGGCCAGCTTGGAGATTATGTGCAATTGAGAAAAATCATGGAAGTTTTAATATGCAAAATCCTTAAGGTACTCTTTTTGTTCTGTGTTTGCATATATCACAGTTTTGTTCTATAGGGGGTGATAAGCAATCTCTTAACAAATGTTGACATGATTTTTATTTTTTTATTTTTTTATTTTTTTTTGGTGATATGCTGCCACAATCTCTTTCTTTTTAAATGAATCAACTGCACTTTTAGAACCTAATGTGTTCAGGTTTTGAGACTTATTGAATGAAAAGAAAAAGGACACAAATTGTGTGTACTTTTTAATAGATGAGTGCAATACAACAATTGATTGATTAGTTGTATATTATGCTCATTTCAAATTAAATTCAACGGAAAAAAAAACCAGCTTTATTAGGTTTGGGTTAGGATATCTTGACCACAGTTTTCCATGTTTTCATGCAACTTTGGTTTTCAGGTTAACGTTTTCTTACTAAGAACTTATTCTAGCTAGCTAGGCGTCACACCTATGACTCAATTTCTTGCACAGGTCCATTTATCCATGATCCAGCTTTTCCTTGGTTTTATTTATTTTCTACTTATTATCTTGAAATTATAGTGCAAATATTGTTTATGTTTTGATCAGTCTTTTACACTTCATTATGAAAATCTTTTTCCTTTACACTCAGTGCCTTGAATCTTTTGTTCCGTCAAAATTTCCACATTTGAGTTTGAATAGAAATTTTGTAGCCAAAATGAGAAGTGAATATATATATGATAAGGTTTGAGTAGCTCTTGTGACGGATAAGATTAGAGAGAGTTATCTTAGATGGTTTGGACATATAAAATGCTAGCCGTTTGATGACCCAATTAGGAGAGTAGATGTATTAGATTCGGCTTATTGTTGACATTGAATAGAAATTTTGTATGACAGGGAGACTTGCAAGCCTTAGAAGACTTGACATATGAGAAAAGGAGGGAATTCTTGCGCAAGCACCCATTGCCTCGTGAACTTCCTGTCGTCTCCTTCCACACCGAAGCTGGCTTAGGACCCAGCGTCCTTGCCACCTTATCTCAAGTCGCTCATGCCGAGCTACCTAGCATTGGCGATGGCCAGTCTACAATGGTGCCTGTGGTTATGCCGCTCTCTGCTGCCATGGCTGCCTGCGCCCAGCTACTTCAAGTCAGGTATGGGGAGAAGAGCGACGGCCTCCGCGAGGAGAGATGCGGAGGTTCCTGGCTCCGTCGTCATCCGACCGGGCGAAAACTGGATCACGCGTGGATGGTATACTCACGCTTGATAGCCCAGGCGAAGCTGATGCTTCTCAGGTCTCGAGGCTCTTCTCACATTACTTGTAGAGGTTGGTCAGAAGAGAAGGCATGCAATTACCATGAAAGATGAGTAAGATTTGTACTTTAACTTCTCATTAGATACTGATCATACACGGTTTGCTTTGTCCACACATAGGATTTAGATGTATAACCCTTTTCCTTAGTGCTCCAATATTAAAAAAATTATTTTAAATATATTTTAAATATAAGTCATTGTTAGACCCTCCTTTTTGGGGGCAACTTAACTTGCACTTTTTGGATGAATTTAACTTCAATTTTATAAATAAATAAATACAAATATAAAAACTTCACTGATACCAAACAGTGAAATAAGTAGTCGTAAGATTGACACCAGAAGACAACATTACAAAAGAGGAGCTCAAATTTGCTTCTTATTTTTCACCAAATATCAACGTCAGAGTCCTACAAGACAAAATTAAAGTCAAGAAAAGAAAGGTAGTCCTCTCATATAAGACCTTTTATCATATTTCAGATCGATACTATCTTGCTTTTGCATGCAGATCAAATGTTTTGATTTAAAGACATTAGGCAGGTCTAGATGCATAATCCTTTTTGACAGGATTTGTCATAAGGTTCCCTTTATTCAAAAATTTTAGATTGTTAGTCCCATCACAATTTATGTATTAGATCTTTATAACTTTAAAGTACATTTAGTCCTTTCTTTAGTTGTAGGTTTGAGGGTAACAACACTCTTGTAATGTCTTAAGTGTCATTTTTGGGCAAGTCCCCATCCTTTGAAGATTATACAATTCATATATTTGCTTTATAGCATCCTTTTGAAGATTATATAATTCATATATTTGCTTTATAGCATCCCATTAATTATTAAACTATTATGTATGACATGCATGAGTGCTTTACATGTTTTCTCCCTTTTACTTTACCATGCATACATGTAGGGGCAACCAACGAACCAAACCGAGCTAAGACACTTGCTTGAGCTCGTGCCTTCCTTCTCAGTTAGCTTTGAGTTCTTGGTTTGTTGCTTAGGAGATGCTTTAGCTTGGTTTGTGTTTGGTTCATTTACGCTAATCGAGCTCTTATCGAAGCTTGATTGGAATTATAAACGATTAATCGAATTATCTAACGAGCACTATTATCCAAATATGAAATAACCACCAACAGGCAACACCGCAACAGGTTACAACAGATGAACAGAACATAAAGCAGCCAGCAACAACAGAACAAAAATCGAAAGACTGAAAGAGGGCATAACCCAAAATCTCAAACTGTCAAACATAAACTTAACATTGCCGAACAAAAATTCGTCCGAGCCTCCATGATTTGTCAAAACAATCAGAAATTATTTAGGATGATAACCGTAAACAATGACATAATGGAAATATACCAATCAAACTTCTCCACAAAGATTTTTCTCTCATTACTTAGAGTTCATGACAATAAATGACACGAACATGATTCCTCTCATTCGTCGAACTCCGACATAAACCTAAACCGAAATTAATAAATCACTTACCTTGGCCACAAAATATACCACAGTGAAACTCTATCAAGAAACCAAAATCTTTCTCTTCCGTTCTGCTATATTTGGCCTCTAGGGTTTTCTTTGCGGCTTTGCGAAGTTGGGAAGAACCAGGAAGAAGAATGAGGATTGAAGTGAGAAAGGGGAAATAGCCTAAGCCTTAGCCGCTTACTCGCTTAGGGTTATCGCCTTTTCGGGATATCGGGATTGGGCCGTTGGCCGTCCATCATTAAACGGACGACGAAAGCGACAGCCCACCGGTGGTCCGGACCGGACCTTTTAACTATTAAGGAATTAATTAGGGTGATTGGATCAAGCCTTAAAATACTTAAATACTTGATTAATATATATTATGTGATATTAAAATTAAAATTAAGAAATATTATGCTTTTATTTTATAATATTAAAATTAAATTCATATAAATATACATATATTTTTATTTAATTAATGTTTACATTTTTTTTATAAATGTAAGTATCATGAGCATTAAAGCAGATTGTTTGGTATGTTGTGACATTAAAGCATATATTGTTGAGTATGTTCATCGAGCCTTATCGAGCTTCTTAATCTTGTTAATTGTTAAATGATCGTTCGACATGTCAAATCGGTATGAGTTGTTGAGAGCATTTATTTCGAGTATTTAAAGTGTTGGCTTGTTTGATTAATTAATCAAACGATCATGAACGATCTCTTATCGAGCCGAGCTTAAGCTTGCCGGTTTGTTCCCCTACATGTGAGCTTGATTGTGCTCTCCTTACATGATATTTAGCCATTTGAGCCTTTTTATAATTAGGTAAGAAAATTTACTTGAATGATCTCTTATACGAAATCCTGAAATAAATGACCACTATTAATTCAGAGTTTTCATAGGCCCTTTCGCCCAAGAACTATCATTACCAAATATAATTTAATCTCAAATAAAAATCTAAATAAAAAAAAAATAATAATAATAAAAGTGATCCAAAGGGCTCTTATTATCATTATATACAGTCTTTTTTTTTTATCCATTCTCACCTCATCATCAGGGCAGTTTGAATCCATTGCTACATCCCTCCTTACAATGAGGCTCACCTCGAAGTTCATAATTTCTTACTTGCTTATCTCTATTCCTCTTCATGCATTCTTTTATAATTTTATTGTGGCAAAATATAAACTACCCTTCATCATTTGGATACAAATTAAAATAGCATGAGTGTAAATATAATTATCTATTTTTGAAGTGGACATCATTATGCCACTTAATTTACCACTAGAACTCATTTAAATATTTGTACAACATGAGTGTCTTAAATATGTAAAGATGGAGGGTTTTAAAGTTAATTATTTAAAATCATTTATGAACTTCATGATAATAATAATAATAATAATAATAATAATAATAATAATGGTATGGATGTAAGCTTACCATTGTAAACTTTAATAAATTAATTTTCATGGCTGATTTTTTTTTTTTTTTTTGAATCTGACATTATGCTGAAAAAATTATTATACCTTGATGGTCATCCTTAGGAGGATGATGAGGCAAAACATTCTTATGGTTTTTAGGACAAAAATATGTTCATATAAAAAGTAGAGGGTAAAAAATGAAACAATTATATACAACATTTTATTCAATGATTTTTTTTTTAATATTGAAAGTATGATAGTGCATGTAAATTATAATCAGATATCATATGATAATTTTAATAAATTATCAATCCATTATATGATTATAAAAAGATGATAATACATATAAAATGGCAATAAGAAATTATCTGATATCAATTTATTATAAACAAAATAAAAAAGTTCATTAAATGATAAGTAAATGTCTCGATTTATATTTCATTCTTATTAGGACATAAAATGATCAAACAAAAGCATAACTTTATATTATAGGACATCAATCTAAAAGTGCCTAAGTAGTGGCTTCTCGCCTGAAGTCCTTAAACCTCTGTCATTCTTGACAAATAATTATTTTAATAAAATAATCAATTCTACCCATCTATCACATAATGGTTATTTATTAATTTATAAAAGGATACACTTCAATTTTTAAAATTAAATATAGGGATGCCAATTAAAGTTGATAGCTTTGGTTCAAATTTGATTCAAATTAAGATATCTCATGTTAAAATTATAATTTTGTAATATTAAAAGGATTATATTGTAATTGAAGAAGAGGCATCTGTTTTGTTTGATGCTAGTTTTGTTTTTAGTTTTTCTTTTCATATTAAATGTGATAATAAAATCACTATGATTAGGAAATGAGAGCTAAATGAGCTGAATTTGAGAAAGCTCATTAGATTTTTATTCTGACTGAACCCATCTCATGTTTTGATTATACCTAAAAATTTAATATTTGAATTAGATTTGCAATACTTTTTAGACTCTTACTTAGCTAGAAATATATTGAATTTTAATAATTTATTTATTTTTATATTATATCCATCATAACTAAAATTTTATTATTTTTTGATTCATTTGGCACCTACATTTTTAATGTTTTTTTTTTTTTGATATGACTTAATGCTCTTAAATAATTTTAAAACCATATAATGGCTTCAAATTAAGAAAAAAAAATACCAATTTAAATAGTACAGTTTTGATTATATTTATACAAGGCCCAAATATAAAAGCTGGTGTTTATTTATACTGCATTTGGGAGAGCGGTGGCATTATTGTTCAGTTTAGGAATTGCATTTTGGCTACGTTTTGAGAATTTGTGATGAGAAAGTTGAGTTTTACAACTTGATTTTGGTTATTTATAGTGGCGGCCAGAAAGATTATATTTGATATTTTTAAAATAAATAAAATTTATATACCACTGTAATTTTTTTTTTTATAATAGTTTCATTATTGTTTTATTTTTATATACTGCAGCTGTCCCAAAGAGGCCTTTTAATATGATATCATTGATTATTTTTTATTGTTAAATTCCTTGACTGTAATTTACTTTCTTCTGCTTTCTTTAAATTATATTTTTTTAATTTTATCAGACAATTAATTTTAATATTAAATTTAATTTTATTGCCCACATTATATGAGTGCAACAAAGTTTGCTATAATTCATTATCAGTCTCTCTTTAAATTTGATTATTGGCTGAAAATTATCAATTTTTATCATTATTATTACATATTATTATTATTACTTTATGTTTGATAAAAATTCAATATAATGTTTTGATATGCAGATTAATTAAGATAATAATTGGATTGAAAAATTACAATAGATATCTAATAATTATTAAATATAATTTTTCTAGTAACTATATCCTATAACATTAATCAAATTAAATGAAAAAATATGAGTGAATAAATAAACAGACATGATAAAAACTAAATAAAATTAAATTCTAAGATATTAGATCAATTCATCTTAATTTTAAATATACATAAAATTCAAAATTAGGAATTTTGAAATTTCTATAATATACATTTTTTTAACTCGGTTGAGCATTTGGGAAGTTATAATTAGAAGTTAGCTACAAACAAATATATTAAAAATGTTAAAAAATATATTAAAATTATTAAATAAAGGTTTAAAAATAAATCTTTTTACAAGAGTATAATTGATAAATCTTAAATAATATTGTATATTGATCATATTTTAGTAATAATTAATAAATATAAAATTTGATGTCACATAAAATATCGATTTAAATTATGATGTTATGAAAAATGATATAATGATTTGATCATCAAACATTTTAAATGAATTCTTGAAGATTATGATAATTCTAAATATTTAAAATGAATCATTTTGATATAATCATTCAAAAATAAATTAGAAGATTACTAGAGATCAAATACTACTACAATCAAACTAACAATTAATTAAACATTAATTTAGAAAAAAAGTTAAGATGAAAAGTTTAAGTTCATTACATAATTTTCTTTTTCTTTTAGAGAAAGATGAATGATAAGTTTGATAAAATGCTAAATGAGTATGTTTGGAAAAAAAGTTGGAGTAGCTCAAAGGTAGATAAGATTAGAGAGAGATGGTTTGGCCAAAGTAGTGATTAGATGATGATTAGGAGAGTATTAGATTTGTCTTTATGTTAAGAAAGCAGAGGTAGAAAAAAAATTGATTAAGATGTATAAAAAATGATCTTAGTATCTTGAATTAAATGAGAATTTGGCGTATAATAGATAGGAAAGGATTCATATAGCCAACCCCACTTAATGGGATAAAGGCTTGTTGTTGTTGTTGTAAAGATGAATGATAAGTCATAAAATATATAACTCAAATTAATAATCTTGAAAAAAATATTTTTTTTTCTCTAACCAATAAACCACAAATACTTTCTCAAACAAGAAATATAATTCACTAAAAAAATAATTATTATTCAACATTAATTAATACAATGAAAATTATTTCAACAAGAGACTATCAATAAAAAAATGTTTTTAATGAGATTTAAATATTTACTTTATTTATAAAAGATTAATTAGAAAATTACTATTTATGAAATCTATCACTATAGGTCTAATCATAGACAATGAAAAAAAAAAGTAAAGTAGAGCCAATAATTAAAATCTCAACACATTCATGGCTTCTTTGCAATGGAGGAAGGCCTTAACAATTTCTATACAAGAGGACAAAGGCATGCATCTCTCTTTGTACTAGGGTTTGTTTATCTTTACTCTTTTAATTAATTGATGGATCCCTCCATTGAATTATAAGAGTACCTTATTAAGACATATCATTTTCCTTCCTACATTCAAAGGGTCCATCTTCTATTACCAATGCTAATATGTGGGCACCAATCTGTCAAATGGAAGGGACCAAGGCCCCATCAAGATGTTATATACATGTTTTAAGTGAAAATTAATTTTTTTTATATTCTAGTTAAATTATAATCATGATAAGTTTAAATTATTAAATTTATTTTAAAAGAAATTGATTAATTCATTTAAATTAAATTAATTTAAAAATACAGCATAATAGAAAAGTTGATCAAAATATTTGAGATAAATTTTCTTTTAAAATGTCTGATGACTCTGTTAAGAGTAGATGTATTAGATTTGGCCTACATTAAGAAGGATAAGGGTAAAGATTTAGTTAGATAATATTACAAATGATCTTATTTTATTAACTAAATAAGAAATTGACACTTAATAGAACACAATGAAGACGAAAATTTATACAGTTGACTCACATAATAGAATAAAGGCTTGCTATTGTCGGTATTACTATTGTTGAGGTCTACCTAATAAGTTATTTAATTATATCAATATAAATTTATGCATACAAGAATAGGGTATTGAATTTTAATTATATTGTTTTTAATATTTTATATTTTTAAATTTTCATATCAAATGAAAAAAAATATTATAAAAAATAGCAAAGAGTAATAAGCATTTTTAATATTTTGAAATGAGAAATGATAATCAAAATTTTAAAATTATTTTGAATATATTAAAATTTTAAATATATTTTTTATTAAAAACTTAAATGTAATGAAATGATAATAAATTAGAGCATTACTTTTTAAATTAGCGTGATTGCTTTGAACATAATAATTAATAATAATATTTTATAATAAATCATATGTTGAATTTATTTCTCAAATATGTAAATTAAAAAATACTGAATGAAAAAGAAACAAAATTATTTAGACAGACATATGATTTCAATATATAAATCCTTGTTTTTAAATACGAAATATCTTAACATTTTAAAAAATAATATAAAAAAACTGTCAAGTCCACAATCAATAAAACATATATTACAAAAAATTATATATATATATATATATATATATATATATATATATATATATATATAATATACTTTCGTAGTTTAAGAAACTACAGCAGGCATGTGATTGGTTTTTTTTTATTTTTATTTTTTATGTTGAATTTTAATGACAAATTAAATGCATGTACATATCTCGATCGTATATCACTATATTAAAAACGAAGCTCTCAATCAATGAGACTACTGCATACGGGACTATAATTAGACCTACTTATACCATTGGTTGACTATTTGCTGTATTTATTTTGAAGTTTTTTACTATATAACTGGTTTGACTGTCAGTAGCTGGTAGGGTCATTAATAAGTCACACAACGATTATTTTATTATATTTATTTTGTTATTTACACACCGTTGGTTACCGCCATGACAGTTTTTAATATGTTATTATTATTTTTTTATAATGAGGGCCATGAGTTTTAATCCCAAGGGTAAAAAAGAAGATCTAGGTTGTACTTTTCATTTGAGATTTTTTTTAGAAGGGTATCTTTCAATCATTTATCTTGTAGTGAGGATATTATTCAAGATACATTCATCAGTGTAGGGTTTGATGTTCTTCTTTGACGCCTCGCGGAGAATCCCGCTGTCAGAAGAGTGCCCCAGACCGTGGGTTCCTTTGGGATTTTAGCTTGCACTTTTTCTTTTATTGAAACTTCCGAGAGGAAGCGTCCTTCAAATCATTCTCATTTATTTATTTATTACACCAATTATTATTGTTATTATTATTATATAAATAAATAAATAAATAAATAAATATATATAAATAAATAAATAAATAAATAAATAAATAAATAAATATATATATATATCTATATATATATATATTTATCCCATTAAAATGCATGCTAGACTAATTATTTAATATATATAAACAACAACAAAATTCAACTTAAAAAAGTAGAATTGTCAAAATAGTGAGGGAAACATAAAATTGAACTTTTATGATCCAATATAATGCATCCAATTTATGTATTGAGAGCACAAGGAATTGATACTATAAGTTAAATTTTATTTATGTGTCATCCAATTTAATAACATATCAAGCTTTCCACCAAGCAAGCCTACCTCTCATCAAAATTAAGCCTATTCATCATTATTTATATCAAGTGTCGAGATCAAAATGTCAAGATTTTCATTAATATTTCATTCTATATCTATTTATACAAGTTAGGAGCATTGAGGTTCATGAATTATTAAAGGTAATAAGGTTGTAAGAGCTCGAAGGATTGTGATTTTCTCGCCTATCTAATTAAATAGTCATTGATTGTTATAAATCCAAATAAAGAAACTCTTTGCATTTTGTGATACTTGTGACTGGTTGGTAGCATCAATTGATTAATTTGAAAGTGATGTGGCATAATTTTCATATTTCTCCATCAAATTAGGCTTGGCTTTGTATTTCGATGATTATTCAGAACTATATACATAAGAATACTACAACAACAACAATAACAACAACAAATGAGCCTTTATCCTACTAAGTATTTTATGAATCCTTCTTCATTTGTATTATGTATTCTCATTTAATTCAAGTATCTTGGTCATTTTAACTTAACTATGTCTTTTTAGGTCTCTCTTTCTTAACATAAGGCAAATAATGCATCTACTCTCTAATGTCATTCATTGATCGATAATGTGGCAAAACCATCTAAGGCGACTCTCTAATCTTCTCTTTGGAATTTCTCCAACTTTTTCTTGAACATACTCATTTCATATTTTATCTCCAGAGTATAGCCACTCATCCACCCAGCATCCTCATCTCTCAGACTTAACTTAGTCTCATGCTTTTTTTTTATTGGCCAACATTTTGCACCATAAATCAAGTCTTACTTACACTATCTTATAATATTTTCTCTTAAGTTTAAGATATACTTTTCACACAACAAGCTGTATTCCTCCTCCACTTCAAATCCACATCTTTCATCTCCATCTATTTCACCATCATTTTGAACAATAGAGCCTAAATATATGAACTACTCACTCTTTTTAACGACTTATTCACCTAATATCACAATACTACTACTATAACTTATACAACTAAAATTACACTCTATATATTCAGTTTTAGATCTACTTAGATGAAAACCTTTAGACTCTAAGGTTGACCTCCATAATTCAAGTTTCTTTTGGACTCCCTCTCTAGTCTTATCAACAAGAAGAATGTCATCATCAAAAACATACACCAAGGTACATCTTCCTGTAAATGCTTAGTAAGAATAGTGATTCATAAATCTTGATGTATTTAGTTCTGATTCATAATTTAGAGATATAATTATCTCCTTTAACTAATTGAGGCATGGGTGAGTTAATTCATAATTAATTTTATGTTGATTATAAATTATGATTAGGAATCTTTAATTATAGTGATATCCATAAAATATCAATATATGATAATACATATCTGAGTTAAGAATGAATTAATTTAAAAAAAAATGTTTTTTTTATAATTTATTCAAAGAATAAAAAATATTCTTGTTTTAAGTTCAAATATAAAATAAGTATTTCACATATTTTATTATTTTTTAAAATATTTTTTTTAAATCCTCATTGTAACATTTCAATAATATAGATTTATTCTGAAATTCTTTATACATTTTAATTGTTATCTTTGGTATTAAGCCAACATATTTTTATATTTTTTATTCACCTTGCATTATATCACTTAATATCTAATGCCATTAACATCATTGCTTAAAAGTTGAAATTGTGATATTTTAAATTAGGAAATTTATTTTATTTGTCTTTAATTGAAATGTTTGTTAGCCTTCATATGAATATTTATATCTTCGCTTTAAAATTTAGAATAAAGTTCATATCCTACACATATAAATTATCGTTTAATATCTTTCTCATATTTTATTAAAATAACCACAAAACATAAAAATAACTTAAGTGCATAGTTAACAATCATCAGATGTACAGCACAAGAGAAATAATACATGAATAAATTTTAAAAACTATGAAAAAAATTCATGATTAAATAATTAAAGTAAATTATGTCATTAAAATATAAATTTAACTAATATATTTTATGACTTAAAACTTATCATTTATAAAAAATTTCTTGAAAAATATATATGTAAGGATTGTCTTAAACATCAATTTGGTGTAGATTTTTGATTTTCTTAAATATAAATTTTAATTATATAACTCTGACCTAATTCCCTTGTGACAACCTCATGAGTTCTTTGTACTTTGCTCTTTTGCTGCCCAATAAGAGCACACAACATATTAAAAAGACCAAAAGAAATAACCATGCATTAAAAGAATAAGAGTACTAAGACTACTAAGTGAGAAAGCTATATGATTAGCTTCTTTCCAGCATAAAAGAAAGTTAAAGCTGGCTTTAGATTTCCTTCTATTAAGTATTAATAAGAAGAAAAAAAAAAAAGGAAAAGGAAAACCTCTGTCTCATGCTTTATACTTTGCTTGTGCTGACCCTTAACCAGCTTTCCTCTTTTCATCTTCAGTGGCATAGTCTAAGGTTCCAAGTAATATATCCCTCTCTCTAATTGTGCTATAACTTTATTTTTTTCACCATTTTGGCTCATCAGTTTCATAGCTTGAATTCCTTCTTGAAAGAAATTTCATATCTCATGATATGTAGATGTCTTAGTGAAATTTTACTTTTTTGGTTCGTGAATCTTTGATTTTTTTGTTTAAATTTTGGAAAAGTAGTTTCAGGTTAAGAGAGAATTGAGATAAGAAACTTTTGTTTTGCATGTGAAAAATTTTCTATAATATTGCAAGCTTGTGAACTAATTTATATGACAATATGCATTTATATGTTAGGGTATGATGAATTTGTTTTATATAATATAGCTTAAAAACATCAATTATTTGTAATAAATGAACTTTAGATTGATGGAGCTTAGTTGGAGAAATGTGAGAGAATGATTAAAAGTATAGAATAAACCTTTGCTAAGATAAATAGGACTAGATGAATTTTCCAATTATGATATATCACATTTTATCTTATATTTTTTTGTTGAGTCTTAAGTATATCACTTTCTCTTTTAGAAGATAGACAATTATGATATTTATAAGTAACTATTCATACAAAATAAAAATTGGTTGAAAAGCTCATGAAGAAGTATATTATATTGTAAACAAAATTATACTGAGAAAAAATTAAATAATTTTTTATAGATGTAATATAAAATTACAATTAGTAAATTGTTCGATCCCATGTTTTTAGTGACGAATACCAAACCCTACTATAGAAATGGATCAAGTTTGAAGGATAGAGAGGAAAAGATGAGAGAGAATGAAAGAGGCTTGCAAAGAATTTTATAGTGAATTTCATATAATAGACTTTTAGTCAAAAAATATAGAATGATATTATGTGTCTATCTTTGATATTAACACCTTATTTATAAGTAGAGTCTAAGGTTAGCGGCTAAGAAAAATACTACGATAAAATATATGGAAAAAATATAATTAAGAGAGTCATTATAGCTAGTCATGAAGCGAACAAGTCTTATTGAGTGCAATCAAACGATCGATGATATAAGACTAGTAAACTAGTTAAGGGTAAGTTCCTTTGACACGTTCTCTTGGAAAGACAATTTGGTAAGTGCTCTTGATGATAATAATTTGACCAATTTTTGCATATAGTCTCAGGCAAGTAGCTGCAATTCAATTTTGGATGACATGAAGTTTTGAGAGAGTTCCAAATTGACTCTTGGCCAATAACTTGTTAAAACTACATTCAAGCTTATAGAAATCTAAAAGAATATGAGTATTCCATTAGTTTTCTAATTATATTATCTCCATAGAAAAGCTTACAAGAAAAAAAAAAAATCTTAAAACTTAATTTCATCATGGGTGATTCAAATATTTTATTGAATGTTAAGTTGATCTAAATCTTGATTTATTAGCATGTGGCAAATATGTCATTAGTTTAATTCTATAAATTCAAGTGTTTGAGTTCATTACAAAGGAATTTATTTTGTTTTCCTTTAATCATTATTCTTTTGAATATTTAAATATTCTTACAATAATTTGGGTTCTTTGATAGAATTATAAAGATTAATCATCTTTCAAGCATAAGATCTTTGCTAGATTTATGTGAAAATCTAAATAATCACTAATGAAATATTTATTTATAATGTATTCCCTAGTATAAAAAGGTAAAGTTAGAATCACCATAAGAAGAGAAGTTATACCAAATGCTAGTTCCTATATCAAGTGAGTTGGTTTCCAAGGATCTTTCCTAGCCAAAGGCTACAATTATTATTGCTAATACTGTTTTGGACACATGCGTTATCATTGTAAATATTCAGGTGCATGGGTATTGATGGTTCTAGCACCTTGATAATTATTATACTCTCTTAGTTATATCTCTTCAATAGAAGCTAGAGTTAGATCTTCCTCGAAGAACATGTAAAATTCTTAAACCTCTTTCCTATTTGTAGTTATTGAGATTAACAAACGTATTAATAAACTATGAATTAATACTTCTGAAAGTTAGGGATTCTTGGTTAGGTTATCATCTTTTCAAAGTTTATTAAGAAGGCCTTCGAGTTGTCATTGACTACTTATATTGGCAATGTAAATGAAATTGTCCAATTCACCCGACTATATAATGACTATGTGAAGAGTACAATCATTGCTTTGAAGGAGGTTATTAATAAAGTTGTGGATAATGACAATATTGCTTGTGATGAAGATATTATTAGAAAGAGTTCTATGTTGAATTGGGTTGAGATTGTCAAAGAAGCTAAAATTATTAATAAGGTTTCCAAAATGGTAGTGAGAGGGTTTCATCTCTATAATTTTTATGGTAAAGCAACACTCTTAGATCCTTTCATATGATTAAGTTTTGGGCAACAATTTTGGTGGAAAGATCTACAACAAATTAGCTAAAAATAATGACCACCCTGATAAGAAATTTAAATATTACTCATAAAAGTTTTGTTATAAAAGAAACTTTAATAACACTTCTAAGTTGTGTTTAATTCAAAATTCAATATGATTGCATGAAGATGGAAAAGGTATAATAGTTGCCCTTAATTCTTTACATATATTTATTTGTGAGTTTATGATGATTTAATTTTATACAAAATAATAAAAAGGAAATTAATCAATTATAAAAAATAAATTAACAAAAAATTTATTTGAGGAATAAAAATTTGAAAAGTTTATATATATATATATATATATATATATATATATATATATATATATATATATATATATATATATATATATATATATATATATATATATGAGAGTTATATTTCTTTAAGATATTTCTAATTGATTAACATTCTAATTTTACACAAATAGAACTTTGTAATCAAATTCAAAATACTATTCTCTCAAAAAATTTAAAATTTAATTAATTAAACACAACGTTTATTTATTCTTGACATAGATTCAATATTGTAAAATTGAAATAAAAAAAATTAAGAATCTTATAGATTATATAACCAAGATATATATCTTTATCATATAATTACTATGGTATTTTAACCAAAATAAACTTATTATTTACTTTTTAATTTTATAAATCCTTAGATATAGCAATTAATGGCCAAGCAATCACAAGAATAGTGATCACATGCTCAAATACTCAATTTAAATTTCAAGAAATGATACCAAAAGAAAGGTGTGGCATACTTAAGAGGGATTGAATTAGTGTGTAAGGCAATTTTAGCAACCTAAACTATTTATGTATTTTTTTCTTTAAAATAAAAAATTGATAAGCTAGAAAAATATACTAAAATACTAAGGACACAATTGCAAACATATTTTTGGCCCTTTCTTTAAATTTTAAAATAGGTTGTTTAAAATAAAAGATTATTCTAAGAGTTTTTAAATCTTTCAAAATTATTTTCACACAATAATTTCCTTGAATCACAAAATTATTTAATAAGATATTTTTTTGAATAAAAAACTAATATATTAAATATCTTAAATGGCATGGAAGACTAATTTTTACAAGTAATTTATAACTTAGACAACATCTTAATCATAATATTATTTATTTAAGATAAGTAATGGTTTATAGAATGTAAAAGAAGAATAAATTGAATCATGATTTAGCATTAATAACCTACACTTATTCCTTAAGTATTTCGTTCAATATTATTAATATCTTTCATAGGTTATAAAAATCCTATATCTTCTCTTTTACTCATAGCAATAAGATTACTACTTTAGCCCACTAACTAGACCATTATATTTATAAAAACTTAGAGATCTAAAATCTGTTATAGGTATAAAAATTATAGATCATAAGGCATAGGAAAGATAGAGATGATCAATAGGGCACTCTCTCTTAAAAAATATTCTCTAATGTACAGGCTAATAAGACTAATTTTCAAAATACAATCTAAGTTGATAATATATACAATATACATCATTTAATATGGTTTATTCAAATAGACTCATATAAGATAATCTTGTTGATTTATCTATTTAATTAGATTAATTAAAGAACCCTATCATGTAGTACAATTGAGAACATGCACTATGATTCAGTTTAATTTTGAATTAATCTAATTAAGTTAATTTGAACTATTAGTAAGGCATAGATAATAATATTATATAGCTTGATATATATTTTATAATATAATTAATTTAAATTCTGAAATATTTTAATTTTTGCAAATAAATTATGTATATTATTGTACTAACTCATGTATAATGTATAACACTATTAATTATGAGAGTGACCCCTTCCTCCAATTATGAGGGTGTTACTAAGTATTTTAGCCATTTTGAGTGGTTTTAAATGGAGAAAAAATTCAAGGTCATGTTATCTTATTCCTTTATATTGATGTGTGAAATTAGCCAATTCAAGAGGTCCATTTAATATTTTTGTTTACCACACAATTAGACCATATCTTAAAGGGTCTTCTAAGACTCTCTTAGAAGGCTTATGTGACTAATAACTCTTAGAAAAAAGTTTGAGAACCATCATATTGGTTCTTTCTTTAGCAAAAGAAGATAACACTTAATTACATTATTGACGATTAGAAAAGAGATAATTGGCTTAAAATGAGAGACTTGGTTGGTAAGGTCTAGCTTGCTTATAAGGATATATCATTAATATCTTTAATTTAAATAGAGGTTGGGTATCAATAATCTTTATTATGAAGGCATTCATAAATTGTGCTTAATAGATATGATTTTCAATAGTACTTTCCTTTGAAAGCATGGTTTATTAAAAGTCATTGAAGCGATAACTTTGGGGTTGTGACTATGGTGATGACTACAGAGTTGATTGAGTTAGCTCCAAATGTGAATGTGAACAAGGAATAACTTATTGAAATCTTTCAAAAACTTCTTAGGTCATTCTGGTTGGATGATCTTTATCAAGAAAAAGTTAATTTATTGTAATATTGTCATTATATTAATAAATCGATATCAACGTCTTCATACCAATTACTTTATTGGTTCTTGATATTGAGCATTTTTATAATCACCATACTTTATAAGATGTTGGATCCAAAATTATACAAAAAAAAAAAAAACCTCAAAAATCTTACAATAAAGATGGATTAAACTCAAAGAATTGAGGGAGTGTGAAACGAAAAGAGGAAAGAGAAAGTTAGAGGTATACTGAAGAATCAAAGAGTAGTGAAATAAAGTTTTGACTAAAGTAAATGATGATAATATATGCCTTCATCTAATTCTTACCTATATTTTTCGGTGTAGTTTAAGATCATTGGTACAAAAAAAAGACTACATCGTAATAAATAAAAAAGAGTCTTAATTTAACTATTCATATAACAAGCAAGTCATATAGAGTATTATTTAATACAAGAGAACACATAGTGAGTAACCAAGCTGAGGAAGGGGTCCTTTAATGAGTTATTTTGGAAATACCACTTGAAAAATTTTATTTATGATTAGCTTCGATGAATACCCTTGACAGATTAGTCAAATCCAACCCTTGATTGCCCTTTGCGTGAGCTAATTGACTCCTGGCCAATGAACCAAATTCAAGTTTATAAATATAGTTTGATCATCGTAACCTAGATGAATGTAGTTATACTTAACTCATAAAATCTTTTCAAAATTAGAATAAATTACATGAAATTATTTAATTTTAGGGGTGTTAATTGTCAAATCTCAGGAATAATTGATTAATTTTGGTGTGATTGTCATGTGAAGTATAATATATATATATATATATATATATATATATATATATATATATATATATATATATAGAGAGAGAGAGAGAGAGAGAGAGAGAGAGAGAGAGAGAGAGAGAGATAAATCTATCTTTTACAAGATTTAGCTTAGGTGCTTGAGATGTGGAGGACTTAGTGTAAGATTTCCTCTCCAATAAAGAAACCCGAGTGAAGCACATAGTAGCCACTAACATCTAACTTAGTTTTCACTATAGCTAAGCTTAAAAAAAAAAAAAACCAAAAACAAAAAAGCTCAACATAAAAATTAGATCTCAGCATAAGATAATTGTAGTACCATGAAACCAAACTAAACTACTACTGGTAGCAATTTAATAATAGCAAACAACAGCTGGCAAACCCAGAGTTTTAATGGTTAGTTTATCATGATTTGATATATCAATTGTACTCCGTCCATTTCATCATTATGGCATGCATATGAGAAATGGTACAGATGGCTTGATTTATACTTGCAGCTTGTGGAGATCTGATGATTATAATTTCGAAAAGTAATTGAAATTTAAATCGTCAAAAATAAAAGAATAATAATAAAAAATACTTAGGATTACTCTATTAATATTTAATTGCCTGTATTATGTTTTTTTAACCAAATTGTAGATTAGTTTTAATGGATATTTGTTTAAAATTAATCAAACCCTTTAATTTTAATCACTTCATTATTTTTTTTTTCTAAAATTACGGAAACAAAGTTTTAATTGTTTGGCACTTTCAGTGAATTAATATCGTTGCTTGACTTAAATTGGAGCATAGACTTGACGTTTGCAACGTCATGCTCACTTTCGAACTTACTCTTTAGTTAAAGGTGAGTTTTATCTTAGGGTTCATTTAGTTATTTGTAGATTATAAATATATATATTTTCTAAGAAAATATTTTCTAATTCCAAAGTACAAAAATTAGCCCATGGAAGAACTTTAAAAAATTGTGTTCCAGTTTGTTGAACCATGATATGAAATTGTATGTAAATAAAATGGTGGAAGATCTTGTGATTTAAAGAGAATTTATTTTGAATTACTATTGTTTGGTTTTTGTAAAAGTAAAGTGAATCGGTGCATTTTAATTTTATGAGTTTGATGTAGTGATGTAAAATTTTAGTAAATTGTATTTATCGTTGAAGAATCATTTTGATTTTGGTTCTTTTAGTTGATTTAGGGCCATGGTAGATATGTATTGGTGTAAATCGTATTCTCACGCCCCATACACTCGCTTTTGGCCTCCTCTGCTAGATTGCCATTACCGTCGTTGTTGCCTACCTCAAAATATTTTCGATATATATATTCTACCAAAAAATAAACTGTATTTGTATTCTTACTAAATAACATTAAAGTAATCCAAATACATTACATTTATTTTAAATTGCATTACTTTTTAGGCATCCAAAACTATGCAAATACATTAGTTTATTTATTTATTTTATGTTTGGTAGAATGAATATAATATAAAGTATTTTTGAAATTTTTTATATTATGGGGTGTGCATGATACACGAGAGGCGCTGTTGATACTTTTACAGTGTAATTATAATTAATTTTCTAATCTAAATTAAATAAATTCACTTTCTTGGTATTCATCGTTTATTCTTTAAAATTTTACTTTGTAACAAATTTATAAAACTTAAATCTCCGTATTTATTTTACTTTACACTCAAAATATTCAAAACAAATAACTCTAAAACAAATTTCATAATAAGAGAACAACTTTTTTTGATAGGCTATCATTTAACGTGATAGTGACTTTAGTGGCTTCAACTCAGGCAATCACGAGGTCTTCTCCCTATTTGAAGGAAAATCTATCTTCTTCATCCAAAAAAGATCTTAAGTAACATAAAGAATTCTCAATGGCTTATTTATCTTTACTTCTTGCTCTGTTGATTTTTCTATTCAATTCTCTTCTTAACAACCTCCTCATCAGTCATAATCTAAAAAGGACGATATCATAAACATTTTGAAGAAATAGTAATAAAATGTTCTTAACTTAGAATAATCACTTTTAAAATATGATTAATGTCTTAATCTTCAACCTCTTCAAATATGATTATAATATTAGTCCCCTCATTAAATAAATAAAATTATTTCTCTATTTTATGCAACTCCACCACTTCTTACCAACTCATGCTATTTTAGGGATAAAAAATAAAAAAAAAATAAAAAAAAGAAGCTATTTTAGGGATAAAATAAAAAAATAAAAAAATAAATAAAAATAAAAATATATAATTCAACACGTGCACCTAAAGATTTAGATACCTCTTATTGCAAGGCTGTATCCAGCAGAGAATCATACTGAAAACTGGTGCCTCACTTTACGAACATATAATTACCAGCTCGCATATAGTATTGCTTTGACTGATGTGGATGTGAACCATGAAGTCTGCCTCATATAATTGCCCATTCCTTCAGAGAGAGAGAGAAGAGAGAGAGAGAGAGAGAGAGAGAAAAAAATTGCTGGCACTATCCAGATCTTAAAAATTTGAGTTTGGGTTGAAGAATTGGCCGTTTGATTTTTTGAATTGGTTATTAATACAATATGAATACTGATTTTGACCATCAATTTGACTCGAAATTTATGGCTTCGAATTTGGCCCAATTAGATTGATCCATTAGATGGGTCAATTAGGTCGACTTCATGAACTGTCGACCAATTCAGAGTGAATGGAAGGAAATAATTATATGCCCATATATATAGAATTAAAACTCATGTTATTATTTTGAATTATTGAGCTCATTCAATTACGTGATTAAATTATTAAAAATTTGATAAAATACAAAATATAGAATTAAATTTAATTATAAATTATGATATTTAATTGAAAATTTGCCTCTATAATTTATTTATAAATTTGAGAATGACTGATTTTTCTGGCTTTTAATTCACCATTAAACGAAAAAAGAGAGTGAAATGATTATTTTACTCAATCGTGTTATTCCATCACGAATTGCATCTGAATATATATTTAGCCTTCTCAGGTGTTATTCCCTCGCACGTGGGTGATTAACATAAACTTGAATGTTATTTCTTCCCGAAAAAAATATATTATTTTTTTCTTCATACATTTTTTTAAAATTTTTTTGACAAACAACGCTAAAGAACAATGGAAGTGATTTCAAATGTTAATGATTCTGATTAAAAAATCGAAATATGAGAGTCAAAGTTAATCTAAAATTTTTTATTCCTTACCTAATGACAGATTACTTTAAAGTTCACTTTTGATTTTGGTTGCTTGACTCCTTGCAATTAATATTTTAAATAAATTAATTGAACTTTGGTCAATATTTAATATTTTTTTGAGAGATTATTATGCATAAAGTCCCAATGTAATTTCATCTAAACTGATAATATAAATGTATATGTTAATCAATATTATTATATATTATGTATTATTTTGTATTTGATATAACAAATTCTTAGTTGAGCCGAATCTTGATATCAGCAGTTGATCGCTTAGTTGAAACTAATTGAGATCAATGCTTAAAATATCATTTGAAACTTTGAGATATTAGTTAAATCCATAAATAGCTCTTAAATATAGTGTTTATAGTCAAATGTCTTGGAAAGAATCTAACAACAAGATCTCATAATTTCAACTTCATTTGAGCATTCAAATACTTAAAATACATCAAATGATCAAAGGAATCATTCGACGTCAGATGAAGTGGAGTGATGATTTTTTTGTATTCCCATCTCATCTCATAAATAGCTCATTATGAAGGAACCCAAGAGAGAGAGAGCCTAAAGTTTGAAGATTCTCCAAGCCTGATCACGCACAACCATGGTGACGTAGCCCGGATTGCTGATGCCGTCGTATCTCGTTGGTCTCCATCATGGCGACCTTTATCGTCGGCGTCCCTCCTTCCATCTCATCTGCTTTTGACTGCATTTCAGTTGTTGTTCCCACCATCAATCCTGTATCCCATTATCGACTACTCAGATACATAGTGGAAGATTTTACTTGGTTAGTCAGTGATTTTTTCCTCTTTTGAGATTTTCCACGTAAAATTGCGGGTTTTCTTGTTCATTCTTTAAATACGTGTCTTTGAATTTCACAACGAGTTAAACTTTTACTCTCATGATTGGTTTTCTAAGCATAGCAGTTTGGCGTCCGTCAGAGAACCTTCAATCACAATTCTGTGAACACTCGTTATGGCAATGCAACACTCGTAACCGCTCTCCGACTCAACTCACTCGAAACCAATCCTTGAACCAAGGGGCCTTCTACGCCCTCCCGATAGGCGTGACCTGTCATTGAAGGAGGCGATAAAATCTCTTTAGAAGATCACTCCCGAATGGAAGAGTCTCAAAATCCGACTTTTGTGAGAATACAATAGCCTACACATCTCCCAAGATCGATCGTTGGCGTGGGAGGTCAAAATGCTAATCTCCTTGACACAGTTCCCATAGAGGCGGTGATCGATCTCGACATCGCTTCTACTATCCTTCTCCAACCAAATGCTAATCCACTAATTGTTTGGTAGCTTGACACATTCTCGTCTGTTGACGTCATGTTATCGTGCAAAATTGATGCTTAATGCAAGACAAATTCCACCTTCAAGACAAATCATCTTCTCACGCTATGAGGAATCCTCACCTTTGAAGTTATTCTTCAACATCCTATTCCGTGGGTTTCAAGCTTTAGAGCATGGATTCCTATGATGGGACCCCATGAACACATCGACCATTCTGGCTATCATGCATATCCAACGAGCTCGACCGCTTGTCGTCTTTCTCGTTACCCTCAGCAAGCTCCTTGGTTCCTCCCTTCCAAGGGGATCCATCTACCTTTGAACTTCGCCAAGATTTTTTGTGGAACAATTCATTGCAAATAGGAGGATCATTAAAGATTCCTCCCATCTCTCCGACATTCATCAAAATGAAGGTGAATCACTTAAGGAATACTTCCAGGTTCTCCTTAGAAGCTCGTCAAATACACAGGAGTAGTACATTAAGAGGAGTTTTCCTTAGAAGACTCGTCAGGTCTTTTTACTAATCCTAATCGAGACCATTAATATCGACTTAGTTCATCGTGTGGAAGCACAAATCTCTATCGATGGCTAAATTTTCCATTGACAATTTGAATAATGAAATGTAAGGCGCCCAGGAATCGGCCTGTCCCATCAAAAGCAACAAAGCAAGCGTGACCTCTCTCCATGGCCCCATATCAACGGCGTGAACCATGACGAGAAAGGAACACAACATGTCTCATGTCAACCTCGATGGCTATTAGATGAAGAAAATATCAAGTGACGCATCCAAAACCAAATTCAAAATCAGAGCAATATTATCACTTCCATCAGTGGGTGTACATACTAGGCATGCAAATAACTCAAAGAAGAAATGGTGAGGCTCATTCAACAAGGATATCTGAAGAATCAATCGAAGATCAAACAAACATACCTCCAACGGGGGCAACAGAGTCATCACAAAATAATAAAATAATCATCAAACAATTGGAGAAATTGAAACAGGAGGACCAATCTTATCTAATCAAGTTCTCATTACCACCTTGAAGTTAAAGAAGTCTGGATTAATCATTCCATCACTTTTAATGACTCGGACTTAAAGGAGTCCATGTTCCTCATTAAGATCCACTTGCCATCGATAGGGATCTTATAATGTTAAGAGAATTTTGATTGACAATGGAAGTTCTATTGATGTCTTGTTTACTCCACATTTCTTAGCATGGGCTTGGTTGGAAAAGCTCCAACCCTCAGACCATTATATGGGTTTGATAATGCTTGTATGCAGTAGAGGGACAATCACCCTTCTGTTGTCCTGGTGAATTTCCTCGACAAATGACTCATCTAATCCAATTCATTGGTCAGTCGATTCAACATATACTATCTTTGGAAGACCCCTAATCAATTTTCGGTGCAATCACTTGATCTCATCTCAAGATGAAATTTTCAACTGTGAGGTGGATGATGCGAAAATCAGGATGCTCATACGAAACTTATCTATTACAATAGCTTCCAATGAATGCAAGTTGGATCTCCATAGAATCTTGAAATCAAGACCCTTGAATCACCCTCCTGATCATGACGGCTTCATCATCAAGAAAGCGAAGTTTAGCCTCCATTTGAAGAGCAAGAGTTAACAAGCTTTAGAAGCGGGATTCATCTGAGAGGTACATTACCTACATGGCTAGCAAATATTATCATGGTTAAGAAAATAACAACATGGAGAATGTGTATTGATTACCTCAACAAAGTTTGCAGAAAGATAATTTTTCTCTTCTTCAAATTAATCAATTGGTTGAAGCTTCGGACATCAAATGCTTAGTTTGTTGGATGATTACTCGTTACAATCAAATAAAATGGACCCAATGGATGAAGAAGCTACACATTTCAAGCATATAAATGTTTATACTATTATTACCAAGTTATGGGTTAAAAAATGGTGCTTACCTATCAGCTTATGAATAAGATTTTTAAAGACTATTAGAACATGATATATGTGGATGACATGTTAGTAAAAGCTTAGAAGAATCACATCATATTTTTGACTTAGAAATATGCTTTTAATAACGCGACTTAAAACCAAGTGTGCTTTTGGGGTTACAAGAAAATTTATTGAATTTATGATAACCATGGGATAGAGGCCAAGAAAATCAAAGCTCTCAAAGATATGACTCCTCAGAATATCAAGGAAGTTCAACATTTGAATGGATTCTTTGCGTTATCTCTTTTTTAGCCGTTCGGGATAAATACTTACCATTCTTTAAAATATTAAAGGGAGCTAATTTCCATTGGTGATGAATGTCGATGCTGGCAACTAAGAAAGTATTTAGCATCTCCAAGCCTATTCAAGGAGAGATGTTATATATATCTCTCTCTTCCCAGCGATAAGCTCAATTTTAGAAAAATGGGACACAATCCAATTTATTATGTTCTCCATGATCTGAAAGTCATTATCCACTTGCAGGTTGGCTCTGACTTTAGTTTTCTTAGCTCAAAAATTGCATCCATACTTCCAAGCTCACACACTATGGTTTACACTCATTTACCATTAAGGGCCATCCTACAAAACCGAGCATGGGAGGTTAATCAAATGGTCTGTAGAATTGGGAGAGTTTGATATAAATTTTCTACTATGGCTTGCTATAAAGTCTCAAGTACTCATGGACTTATGGTGGAATGCACAACCCTACTTCTTTGCTACATCATTCATCTGTTGGTTTTGAAAGTCTTTGAATCTTACTTATTTTCTCCCATCTTAGAGTATGGACTTAAAAATTTCTGACTAATTATAAATATGAGGCTTTCATTGGGTTGAGACTGCCATTTCAGACTTAGTCATCCACTCTCACTTTTTCGCCTCCCAAGTTGACTTTAATACTCAGGTACAATACCACCACTTGGTAAAGTCTCTTTTGCTCATTTTAAGACACATTCATGATACTATGAAAGAAGAATACATGAGCTCTCTAAGCTTGCTACATCTCCTTAGGAATCTATTTAAGAGAAGGCATGTTGAAGAAATACATTTTCCTAGTATCCAAGGGTCATGGGTAATTCAATAATGAGATAAAGGAATATTCGTGGATGGACCCCATCTGTCTTTTCTACAAGAAGGAACCCTTCACGAGACTAACTTCGTCTCAAGATAAGCTTCAAACTTTACTATTATCGGTGAACTATACAAACGAGCTTTCTCGGATCTCAAATGTCTCACCTTGAGGAGGCGATCACATTAAGAGGTTCACTTGAGATATGTGGAGAACACCTAGGAGGAAGGCGTTAGCTCTTAAAATTATAAAGGCAAGGGTTGGCCTTCATGAAACAAAATGCCTTGGAGTTCACAAAAAATGTATAAGTTGTGGGTTGCACTCCCTCACATGTCACATATAGAGCTCTCATTAAAGCTTGGCATTTTGCTCGATGGGATTGATATCATGGGGCCTTTTAGATCGTGGCAACAAAGTTTATCATTTTAGCCCTTTACTAAGTGGGTGGAAGCCGAACCACTCCTAAAATCATGGAGGAAAATGCTAAACAATTTGTTTGAAAAATATATATGTCAATTCGGTCTTCTGCAAAGATCATCACAATGGAACCCAATTCTTGGAAAAATCTTTACGTCCTTTTGTAAAGATCTTCACATTTCACTAGGACATCCTCAAACCTCAACCAAGTTACCTATACTCAAAGGACTAAAATACTTCTTGAGGCTAGGGGCAATGAGTTGATGAGCTTTCTAATATCCTTTGGGCTTACACCGCCACCGGTGGGACACCATATAACTTGTGTTTTGGTGAAATTATTACTAGTAGATATGGAGTTTCAAGTCCAAGAGTTCAATTATTGATCATGAAGGTAATGAAAAAAAGCTCATGGACCTACTCCCCTATGACATGACTACTTGGATTGCTTCCTCACAAAAGGGTAGCTCATCACTTCAATAGAAGAATAAAACCTCATCCCATATCTACCGGTGACTTGGTCCTATGAAGTCTCGGTGAGCAAAACCCTCAGCATAAACTCTCACCTCTTTGGGATGGCCCATATGTGGTTATAGCTATGGTAAAGTCAGGAACATTCAAGCTCAAGGATCCAGAGGGAAAAACTTTACCTGAACTTGAGAATCTCAGAAAATATTATCGGTAATTCTCGCATAATTATTACAACTTTTATTTTATCTCATTTGTCATTTCCTCTTCATGTAGTCGACTCCACTTAGTGGGATAAAGAATTATTGTTGTTGTAGTCATTTCTTCTTGAAACTCATATCCATGTTAAAATCATCTTATGAGTGTATCACCGAACTTATCAGAGTAATGAATTTATAACTTTTCCTTACAAGATTGTTTCTTTATTTAATCTTCCCACTTAAAAAATATACAACTCACGTTGTATCTTAATCGGGGCATAATCAATCCCAAGGGGACTTGATTGGATCTCTTCCATACAGGTAAGAAGTCAAGTAACACTTTGGGTGATACAGGATAGTCAAAAGGTCCTTGGTGGACATCCCCTCTTCCATACTGAGTTAACAAATAACACTTTGATAGGATAGGTCAAAAGGTCCTTGGTGGACATCCTGACATTTTCCATACAGTTAACGTCATCAGTAACACTTTGACAAACAACCTCAGTTGGTAAAAAATTCTCGATTGGATTCAATCTCATATGTAGCATCATCGAATAATATTTAATTACCAAATAGGTAAAAATAAAACAAGAACATATCATCTAAAAAATCATTGACATCATTAACATGATGATATAAGAAAGAATCAAGATTTTGATACACACAACAATACATAGATAAAAAAATACATCCTCAAGTGACCATCATCAGGTTGGTGATCTCAATGTCCTCTCGAAGATACTCCTCTCTAATGATGCTCGATTACACAAACTTTTGAGTCGTTCAAACGATGGTTCCTCTCGCTTCTCCTATCTTGGCGGTTATCAACTGCTGAACCATTCATTGAAGTTTCAAGAAATCAAATTTCTACAAGAAGAAGTAGGAACTATGGGCCTTGATCACCTCCAAATCCGGTCGGTCCGACAAGGGCAGTCAACGCCTCTTTCGAGGAAAAACTGGAGCCTCGCCGTATAAACTACGGGCCTTGATCACCTCTCCGGCGGTCGGTCCGAGAGGTAGTCAACGCCTCTTTGAGGAAAAGCAGACTGTACAGAGCGAGCCTTGACCGAACGGTCGGTCGAGGCGGTTGGCGCTATTTTGAGAGAAAATTGGAGCCTCAGTATGAACTGAGCCTTGATCTCCTCCAAACCGACAAGGCGGTCAATGCCTCTTTCGAAAAAATTGGAGCATGAACTACGGGCCTTGATCTCGAACTTCGGTCCAGGCAAAGTTGGCGCCTCTTCGAGGGAAAATCAGACCAGTATGAACTATTGGCCTTGATCGCCTCCAAACCACCTTCTCTCAAGAAGAAGAGAAGGTGCTTTCTCTCTTAGCCCTAGGGGGGTTTTTATAGACCCTCTATAGGGGAAAAAAGGCGGTAATCCCATTTTGAGCGGTTTTAAGCCATTTTTCTTGGCGGTTACCACCTGAACATGACTACATAGTTGTTCCTTATGCAATCCTATAATCCCATTATCGGGAAGATTTTGTACTTTGAAACAGATACATAGTGGAAGATTTTCTTGGGTTAGCCATGATTTTTTTTTGAGGATTTTCACGTAAAATTCAGTTTTCTTGTTCACTCTTTAAATACGTGTGTCGGATTTCACAAAGTTAAGGTGTAAACTTTCACTTCACGGTTTTCTAGCATGCAACAGATTATTGATGTAATATTTATTAAGCGTTAATACACAATATTCATATACACATATACAATACTTTACACATAATATATACATTTATATACATACATAATAATTGTTTATTGATTGTAGGGGTGTGCGTTTGGTTGATTTGGATGGATTGGATGATAAAATTTTAAAACTAATTGGTTTTGGATTCCTAAAAATATTGAACCAAACCAACCAAATAAAATGTAAAACCAAACAAATTGAATAACAGTTTGGTTCGATTATTTTGGTTTGGTTTTGGATAAACCAAAGTTTGTTACATTTAAAAACTATTTTAATAATATTTTATTATATAATGAACAAGAAATATTAGTTTACATTTATTTTGGAGAACACTGAAAAATCGTACGACATATTCTTCCTTCTGAGTATTTTAGAAAGCAGAATATTTTTGTAAATAAATATAATTCAACTATTACATGTAATTGTGCCTTAAGCAAAAGATATGTGATTTTGTTGAACGAAAGCTAATATAAAAGAAGCATTGATGAAGCCAACATCATAAGATTTGACAATTTTAAAGCATAGTAGTTTACATAAAAAAAATTGTCTAGTTGTAAAGGAATGAAAACTTACATATTATGATAGGAGTTTTATTTCGATAAATTAGTGCTCATAAGCTCAGATTGATCAATGAAAGACAAAATCTATCGCAAAATCTCCCAAAATTGAGCCTTCCACTAGTCTAGAATCAAGACAATTAATACCTCTAATACATCATAATGTCCTAACTAAAAAGTACTTCCCTTATCCAATTTGGTTATTAGAATTGACACAGATGTGCTATAAAAGAGTTTAACTCTAATATAGTCATAAAAGTAATCATAAAGTTATAAAAGAGCCATATATCACTTTCTTGTATGGCCTTCTGTACTTGTACTCAGAACTATCTATTGGATTGAATGGTATGAGATTAACATGAGAACCATATAAATGGAGAAGATCAATGAGCTCTTTGCATGTTCCCGCATCATTTTTTCCGCTAAGAAAAAATTAAAAGCAAAACTAAATGTTAATTTGAATGGTTGTTTTCTTTGTTTAAGAAAGATTATGCAAAGCGACACTAATTTACCTAAAAGTGTATATTCAAAAGATACCCTCCTTCGAAGTTTTAGAAAATGCTTTTGTACCCACCTTTACTTTTCATGATTAGAATTCCACCAAATAATTTAAAAAAAATTAAATAGCAATAAATTACTATAGTTTAACATTCAACAAGCTTTATCATAAATATGCAAAATATAAAACTAAATTTAATAGAATATGTGCCATCAATCCATGAAATCAAGTAAAAGACAAAAAAAAATGTCTTATACATTTAATATTAAATAATCCAAAGAGTTGTGATAAAATAAGTAAATATTTTCTTAACAAAATATTTACCACCAAAATGAAAACATTTTGAACAAAATTTGCACATCATATAATTACTTTGGCGTTGTAGTCGATCCGAGAAAATGAAACAAACTTAATGAGTATTAGCTATAATAATAATAATAATAATAATAATAATAATAATAATAATAATAATAATAATAAGTAAAACATAAAAGAATAAAAATAAGTATAAAAATATTACCATCTCGTGCATGAAAGCATTATAATGATGGCAAAAAAACTTTACCAATTTAATGAATCACTTGCAATTTTTGATAAATCTACAAAAAATAGCAAATTATAATTATTACTTTAATTTATAACATATATATAAATAATAAAAAATGCACATCATACCTTCATCAAATTTATCAACATCAAGAACATCCTCCTCATAATTTGGATTTGTTGTCCATTTTGCTCTTATCCAATCTTGAGTACATATAAGTGCTTGCACAATTTTTGGAGATAAAGAACTTCTAAATGCATCAAGCACACGACCTCATGTACTAAATGCCGATTCAGATGCTACAGTTGATATAGGTACAGTTAATACATCTCGAGCTATTTGTGAGAGAATAGGAAATCTTGGTGTATTCACTTTTCACCATGCAAAAATATCAAAATTATCATTCATTGCTTCTGATTCTTCATCTAAGTATTTATCTAAATCTATCTAAATCTTCAAATCATTCTTTCCATAATTGCGCATCTTGAACTTTTCTACCATATGATATATTCGACTTCATTCTTTTGAATCATTTTGCATTTCAACTGAATGTTGTCTTGACTCGTGTATATTTTCTTCTTGAGTAGCACCAACTGTCTTTAATTTGTAATCATTGAACATCTCATAACATGCACACCTCATCAATTGTGCCAAAGCTACACCATCAAACCCATCATATATATCCATAACTGCAAACTCTATATAACACAATTTAAAATGTGGATCAAGAATGATAAATATTTAAATTTATCTTCTCAATAGCACCTATTAGTTATCAAATTTTGTCTTCATCTTCACTATATTTCTAACATTGGGATCATTATCGCTTGATATGCTTGAAGAATACATAAAACCTCACAATTTCATGAAAAAGGTATTATATGTTATATAGAAAACCGTAAATTCTTAAAGTAAGCTCATAAAATTTCTAAGAAAGAAATTAATCTTTTGATATTTTGACTTTCAATGACTTTCATATCCATCACCCTCTTTCTCCATCTCAACTCTGAAGTTGGAATCTACTTCCTCATATCTCTCAAAATCTATTTCAAACTTTAGCGCTGCATTCAACATTAAGCATGTAGAATTCCATCTAGTGGGTATGTCTAGGCACAACAAACTCTTGCTTATAATTTTCTCCATCTCAATACATTCTTTAAATTTAAGAAGCCTTGATGGTGATTGTCTTATATATCTTACAACAACCTTTACTCGATGAACTGATTGACCAATTTCTTTGATGCCATCTTGCACAATTAAATTAATAATATGAGCTATATATCTCATATGTAAGAACTTACCATCTAGAATACTTTCTCCTCTCTTGCCAAACTTTCTTTGTAAATGAATAATAATGCCATTATTAGAGCTTGCATTATCAACTGTTAATGTAAAGATTGCTTCAATACCCTAATTAACCAAACATCTTTCAATTTGTTGGCCAACTACTTCACCTTTATGACTTGTTACTGGACATAAATTTATAACTCTTTTGTGTAATTTCCATTCTTTATCTGAAATGTGCGAGACACATGTAATTAATTCTCTCACGGATGTCCATAAATCTTGTTAAGCACACCCTTTACATGAATCCATAAAACTTATTTTAAAGCAAATTTTTCCTCCAAATAAAATTGAAAACAATCCGTGTGAGAGTCCAAGAAGGGATATGAAACATGGACAACATTGTGACATAAAGTATTTAAAACCCCAACCCTCAATATGTTTGAAAGGTAATTCATTTGCAATCACCATCATATGCTTTTCTAACACTTTCTTGATTAAATTTCCAAGCCTTGAGCTTACAAACATTTTCATCTCCTTTGGTACTTGGTTTCAACTAGCCTTGATTGAGTGTTAAAACTATTATAAGAATTTTTTTTAGTGAGATGTGCTCTCAAATTTGTTGTACCATTCAATTTAGGATCACTATGATATACTTTTCCACAATAACTACATTTACTTACTTTTTCTCCATCAATTGATACTAACTTGACAAAATAATCCCAAACTTCTGACCTAGGCTTAAGTGTCTTTCTTTTTTTATTTGCAATTGGTGGTTTGCTACTTGAGATGCTAGCATCACCTATAACATTAACTTATGTGGTGTTGATTTGTGAGAAACTAGCTATTGAGCTTTCACCACCATGTGATATCTCGTATTTATGAAGAAAGTAAATAATAAAATAGAAAATCTTACAAACTACTTTATACATAGAAAAACCAACTTATAATTTGAAATTGATTAAGTTCGTTTGTTACGTGAATACATAATCACAATTTTGATGAAAGATAATACAACCAAATCAAGTTGATCCAACTCCAATCTTTCCTTTGAAAATCTATATGAGTTTACAAGCTTCATTAATTAAAAAATAATAATTTTTCTATCAACTCTATAAGGACATTAACAAAATTATCATACACATTGCAAAAATAGATATAGCATATATATTAAACAAACTTATTATACACCTTGCAAAAATATCCACGGTTTGTTTAAATGCATAAAAATTTATTGAACAACAACTTGTAACTGAATGTGAACACCCAACTTAAAACAAAAATACATTATCATCAATAAACAAGATGTCTAGATATTTTGAATTGATTCTAAGTTGCGAGAATATAGCAAACCGGAAGTGGAACAAAGCGGTGAACATCTTGAGAGACAAGGAGAAGAAGAGTGGCGAAGGCATTGTTGGATGAAGGGGAATGAATTTCTCGAACACCAAACGCCACAAAGTGGATGGGCCAAGCAGTGAATGGAGGTGTGCGTGTGGAGAAGAAGGAAAAGTGCAAAATGCAAAAAACCCTAAGTTCAAGGTTCGAGACTACTAATACTTGAAAAAGTATAATCCGTCGGGATATGGTTCGCCTTTCAGCGCATCTCGATGGACTTGTGGTTGGTGCTAGTCCGAGTCTGCGTGCACAGTGCGATTCGAAGGCTTCGAGCCCAGAGAAGGCAGAGAGAAGGTTCTTCCGCCTCCAGTCTGTGGATCTTCGAATCTCGCGAACCCAACCCTAGCATTTGTTAATCTAGATATTGGGGCTCTGTAGCTTGGATCCTTGGGCTTGGGATGACCACGGGTCCACGGAACGAGTAAATTAATAACGAGATGGGAGAGATCATCAAGGGGATATTATAGCTCATTAATTTTACTATAAATTTATAATATATAAATTAATGATATTGTATATAATATAATTATTTGGTTTATTTGGTTCCATCCAAAATTTTATTTAATAAACAAAAAACCAAAGTTTTCATAAATTAAAACCAAAATTCAAATTAAGTTAAAACCAGACCAAATTATTCAAAACTTTAGTTGGATTGATTTTTTGGTTAAAACCAAATAATCTCTTAATTAGGTCATAATATTATATTATTGTAGTCTAAATGTAGAAATTATATGCGGGAGTCTGCAAGTAATAAATTTTTTTTTATTATTATTTTTGTATTAAAGGAAGCTAAGGAATCGTTGAGCATAAAATTCGGGTCTTTGTCCATTTAGTGTGGAGTCATCGCACCTTAAGAAATTCATGCCCTTTTCCTTTATTATATTCTAGCGAATCATTTTTCTTTTCTTTCTATTCCTTAGGTAAAATATTAGCATCAATTTAACAAAAAATAAAAATAATAAAAAAATAAAACTTATTTTTTTTAATGTGTTTCCGTTCACATATTTTTTTAAAAAATTATTGATGAATTTTAATTTTAATTCTTCTTTAATTCGATGTAATTATATCACAATCAATACTTGAAAATTAGTATTTCTTCTTTAAAATTTTTCGATTCTTTGTTTGTCATTCATCGATTTATGAACTGGCGGATAGATAGCTCTGATAACGAGTATGAAAACGTTGAAATTGACAACTTTATTATCTTTTCAATAACAAAAAAAAACTCTTTATTTTTTATAATAAAGATTAAAATCTATTTTATTTTCTTAAATAACATTTAATCAATAGAGTAAAAAAAAAAAAACTAATTTCAAAACATTTAATCATGCATTTAATCTTTCATCTTCTGATTCAGCAAAACAGTCTTTAAATAGATCGAAACTGGAGCCAAATATGTGAATAATAAATAAATATATATATATATATAATATACAAAGAGTAATCGATCACAAGGAGAAAAACACACAATATATATAACATTGAAACTATTATGCAGTTAAAGATCGCAAATTTTTTTTAATTTATTGCGCTGCATCTGAAATTTTTTATATATTTCTCATTATTATTGACATAAATGTACAGATTAGCGCGCGCACATGCCTTGAAATCACATTGAGCTTTCCTCTATCTAGTAGTATTCCCACAAGAAGGGCTCGTCGGCTGCAGGCAAGACCCAAGTCCTCCAGTCGAGGAGGAGGTCCGGTAAGTCGAAGAGCGAGTCGTCACTGTCGTTGGCTGCTGATGAAGGGGTGGTTGGAGGGCGTTGGTGGTCCAGTGTGGACTGATGAGTAGTGTAAGTGGTGGCGGCAGCTTTGGCGGCGGCCTGAATGTCTTTGGGGTGGTGGTGGCGGGGCGGGGAGCTCGGAGGCGAGTTCGGGGAAATTGAGATATGCGGATTGTCCTTTGATGGTGAGGGCGGCGACGTCATGGGCGCGAGCGGCCATCTCTGCGGTGGCGAAAGTGCCTAACCAGATTCTCGATTTCTTGCGAGGTTCACGGATTTCTGAGACCATTGCCCCAGTTGCGCATACACCACGCGTAGGAGGAGGGTTGCTTGCCGTCTTTGCTTCGTTTTGGTCTGGCTGTCGCTAGCAGGAGAGTTGAATGAGGGGAGGAAGTGGTGAAAAGGGCGAAGAAGAGGAAGAAGAGGGGAAGAGGAGGAAGAAGGGTGATGCGTTCAGAATGGTGGGGAGAGGTTCCTCCATGATTGATTAATTCAGGCGGGGTGAGAGGAAGGTGCAGTGGTTGAAGATATTGCAGAAAGGGGTTTTAAGAGAGCTAAATGGGAGGATAAAGGGAGGAAAAAGGAAAATAAAAGAGGAGGCTGGGCCCATTGAAAAGAGTAAAAAAAAAAAGGTAGCCGCCTATGTGGATGCTATAATTATTAAAAGATTGTTGAGCAACATTTGCTTAATTATATTTATTTGGATTTGGAGATCATTTTTTATCTTGAAAATAACAAAGGAGTTTTATTTACCTTATATTTATTTGGTTTAAGATAAATTAATTTTTTGTAAGAGTCTATAATCAATTTAATAAGTTATCAATCATAAACTAAATGTTGAGAATAAAGATCATGATCTAATCACATAAAAATATTTTTTTTAAGATAAAAAAAAATAAAAATAAAAATTTTAAATACTTCCATATATTGAATAGATTCCTTAAGAATTAATTTATTGGTTTACTTTTTTAATAATGTAACTAATGGATGACATGCTCTAAAACTCACCTTTCTATGCATTAAAGTAGAAGAGAGATGTAATTTGATGCCACAACAAGCTAGGTTAATCCTTATGTTAGATTCATATAAATTGGCCTAAATTCATTTCTAGTAAAGACTCAAGGTGGATCATAATCAAAGTGGTTCTATATTTGCTCACTATTTATGAGTTTTTTTTTAAAGTATCACTTAATCTAACAATTCTTTTAAGAGCATGATGGTTCAAGAATGTCGCATTTTGAAGGAAATACATCATGGAAAATGCAAAATTCATTATAAGGAAAGAACTCTTGTGCATA